>CM034533.1:2701543-2942860 GCA_020002185.1 Paraescarpia echinospica | reverse complement strand
TCCACTCCCTCCTGTTCCCTCCTGTCTCTCTCTCTCTCTCTCTCACGGCCATCTCTATCACCCGTCTCCACTCCCTCCTGTACCCTCCTGTCTCTCTCTCTCTCACGGCCATCTCTATCACCTGTCTCCACTCCCTCCTGTACCCTCCTGTCTCTCTCTCTCTCACGGCCATCTCTATCACCCGTCTCCACTCCCTCCTGTTCCCACCTGTCTCTCTCTTCCTCTCCTAGTCCCACTAAATCTCTGTCTTCTCATTTCAGTCATGATTGTTCTCAATCCATGTAAATGTCTATCTGCCAATGCTGTTCGGCATAAATTAGTGGTGTTCTAAAAGAGAATATACAACACATTGAAGAGGAAGATGGGTGGATTTCTGTGCATGGGGGAGGCTGGCCTCAGTACTGGGCCTCGTGTTGGGTTTTCCTCCTCCTGTCATTACTGATCCTGCACTCACATCCACATCTGTTCCTCCATCTCCACTTCATTCCTTCCCCATAAACCTCGTCTTCTCATTCCACTCATGATTATTCTGTGTTTTATTGTACGTTATTACTTTTGTCCATGTCCGGACTGTTCCATTTTGCATAAATTCTAGATGTTTTAAAACGGAATGTAAAAAATTTCATTTGTTGTCTATTAATTTCATATAATTAGAATGCTTAATTTTCAAAAGTATGTATAAAAGATGTTTAAAATAATTAATTACATATAATAAAAATTGCATATTGTCATTCATAGCCAAATTATATTTTCACAAATATCTGTAAAAATATGTACTTAAGGGTAGCCATTACCCAAAAATGGATATAGGCCATATCTCTGTTGGTCCTGAACATATCTTATCCAAATTTTAAACGTTCATTGCCATGGTAATACACAAACAAATGAGCCCATATTTCACATATCATATACCATTTATTTATCTAATTAGTAATCCAGATTTGGTTAACATATGTTCAGTATTAATAGAGATATAGCATATATATCATTATTTAAAAGTGTATGTTAAATGTTTAATTAATCTTGTTGGGTATATTTATCTCTCAAGAAACTTTATTTTTTCTCTGTATAATTTTGACCGCATCTCACGACCTTTTTCAGCAGACTGAATTTATGGTCGTGTCACATGACTTCACTGAACAAAAACGTCGGTCAGGAGCTCCTGCTAGTCATGCTCCAGCTTGTAGGTCATGTGACACGACCGTAAATTCAGTCTGCTGAAGAAGGCCATGAGAGGCGGTCAAAATTATAGAGAAAAAAAACTAAGTTTCTTAAGAGGTAAATAGTAAATATAGCCAACATGAATAACCAAGAAAGTGGATCATCACTACATTAAAGGGTTTAATTATTCAATTATATGCCGTACTAGCAGCATTTCATGCCTTGCAAAATCATGTATTTTCATTAAAAAAATTCACAAACATTAGACAAACAGTTTAAATATATTTAAAACTTATTGACAAAAATATTTTATAATTTCATTTTAAAATATTTCCTGTTGACAGGCCCACCTTCACCACTACACGAGTGTGGCTGGGATGGAGACAGGGCTGATAGGGGAGGGACTTGAGTCCCTCTCCTCCCTCATTGCCGAGTACTCCAGTCTCGAGGCTCAGGGATTCAACCCGCCTGAACCTGTCTCCCGACTCACCATAGCCACATGACCAACGGGGACAGATGGAGACCAAGGGGACCATTTCACTTAACTCATGACTCAAGTCTGTATGCACCCGTGAATGGGTCAGCAGCCCTAGATTTGTCGCGGTTTAAATAACGTTTTTTATAATATTATAATGAAGACAGAAATATACAGTCGTTGAATTTAAGGTTTTTAAAATGCAAACAGCCGCTGTCCTATCACTGGGGACACTATTTTCGTGACACACAAGCGAAAGTGTCCTGGTGGCGCCTCCTGGTGTTGACAGCTTTCAGTGTAAAGATCACTGGTAAGGTGCAAAATTTATTTGAAAGAATAATACCAGGCTTATGAGGTCATAAGAATATTAGTGAAACAATCCTCAGGAATGGGTTGGGAAGAGTGGAGATCATGATGTTGCAAGATTGTTACGTTATATGCACATGATACATTTTGATGATATGTGTGTGTGAAACCTGTCAAGTTCAGGAGTCCTGACATTTGTATAAATAAATATACATGTAAAGTAAATATTGACAAATATGTAAATATTAGGAATTTTGTATTATGTAGCTGAAGCTTCATTGGTTGCGACCATGATTAAAATTGAAAAATTGTTGTCAGTGTTGTTTGTCTGATGTGATTCTGAAAATGAATTTAATGATGTGGCACTGATGGAGGACAAACAAGTTTTAAACAAACGTGACACTTGAAATTACATGTTACAGCTTAACAAGACCAAAACACTCCATTTTCATAAGTTTTTCACAACTCTCCGAAAAATGTTGACTTGGTATGTTGCCATTTATGCCTTGTTCATTTCAAATACTAACCAATATCACCATTTTACATATCCGCAAGAACACAGATATCCGTTTCGTATGGGTCTACTTCTAACATCATCTACAGGTTATTCTTGCATTGTGTGCATGTTTCCTACGTGGACTGTGTCTCGGTGTGGCAGCAACCTGGCGCCAGCTTCATTTAGCCATGTTCACAAGACATGGACTTGGTCTATGCATTGTTCGCAAATGGTCATTGCAAAGTTTGGAGCTACACTATGGCTGGTTCTGAACCACTGTAACTAACTCATTAATTATCATCGGAGTCTCTGTAACTAACTCATTAATTATCATCAGAGTCTCTGTAACTAACTCATTAATTATCATCAGAGTCTTCGTCAATAGCCACTTGATGGGGAAAGAACACCTCATTCACATGTATGAGTGTAGACTGAGGACACAGGTACAGGAGGTTACACTGTCACCTACATAACATGACTACAACAGAAAGAAGACAAGACTGAGGACACAGGTACAGGAGGTTACACTGTCACCTACATAACATGACTACAACAGAAAGAAGACAAGACTGAGGACACAGGTACAGGAGGTTACACTGTCACCTAGATAACATGACTACGACAGAAAGAAGACAAGACTGAGGACACAGGTACAGGAGGTTACACTGTCACCTAGATAACATGACTACAACAGAAAGAAGACAAGACTGAGGACACAGGTACAGGAGGTTACACTGTCACCTAGATAACATGACTGCGACAGAAAGAAGACAAGATTGTGGACACAGTTACAGGAGGTTACACTGTCACCTACATAACATGACTACGACAGAAAGAAGACAAGACTGAGGACACAGGTACAGGAGGTTACACTGTCACCTAGATAACATGACTACAACAGAAAGAAGACAAGACTGAGGACACAGTTACAGGAGGTTACACTGTCACCTACATAACATGACTACGACAGAAAGAAGACAAGACTGAGGACACAGGTACAGGAGGTTACACTGTCACCTACATAACATGACTACAACAGAAAGAAGACAAGACTGAGGACACAGGTACAGGAGGTTACATTGTCACCTAGATAACATGACTACAACAGAAAGAAGACGAGACTGAGGACACAGGTACAGGAGGTTACAGTGTCACCTACATAACATTACTACGACAGAAAGAAGACGAGACTGTGGACACAGTTACAGGAGGTTACACTGTCACCTACATAACATGACTACAACAGAAAGAAGAAAGACTGAGGACACAGGTACAGGAGGTTACACTGTCACCTAGATAACATGACTACAATAGAAAGAAGACAAGACTGAGGACACAGGTACAGGAGGTTACACTGTCACCTAGATAACATGATTACGACAGAAAGAAGACGAGACTGTGGACACAGTTACAGGAGGTTACACTGTCACCTACGTAACATGACTACGACAGAAAGAAGACAAGACTGAGGACACAGGTACAGGAGGTTACACTGTCACCTAGATAACATGACTACAACAGAAAGAAGACAAGACCGAGGACACAGGTACAGGAGGTTACACCTTTTTAAAATACATCTTCACACATAGTTTTGGTCAGATATCCGTCTTGTCTGTTTACATTTTTAATCATTACTGCTTGGTCTTCTTCATCTTCTTGGCCAGCCTGTTGCGAGCAAACACCTTCCCTGTTGACGGAGCTCTCCTTTTCCCGCTAGACGATGTCTTTGTCTTCTTAAACTTCTTCCGGTTCACTCTCTGTTTCTGGCGATCGACTTTCTTCTTTGAAGAAACATCGCCCATGAAGCTGTTCCTTCGTGCACCAGAATTCTTCTTTGATTTTGGCTTTGTTCGCCTCACAACTGGTCTGTCGTCGTGGCAACGTTAAGAAAAAAAATTGAAAGACATTCACTATTTTAGCTATGAATTTATAAATTTGAAATATCTGCAATTGTTAAACAATTATTCAAAAACAGTTTTAATTATTGTTTAGATTTATAAAACAGTAGTTTGCCAGAATAATATTTTGATTTTGAAGATAAAATCTGTTACACCTGTATTTTAAAACCACCTATTTATGAAGATTGCTTTTTCACATTTTTCTCTTTAAAGTAGTGTAAGTATGGATATGAACTTTATTATTTTAACATAATGGTTTTCAAATCTGTCTCTTTAAATACTTGTATACTACAGTTCAGCTAAAATTGATGAAACAAAACATACAAAATATTAGAAAATATTAAAAGTGCAATTAGTCTTACCTTAAAATAATACTTTATATAAAGTATCCCAATTTCAAAGTCATTTTACTAGCTGGTCCTGTGGTCTAAACACTAACACTATTTGTTGTCATCCTGATGCAAAAAGGATATGGTTGTGTCTGGTGTCTTCTGCATCTTCATCTTCTTTCCTTTCTTTGGGGCTATCGGCACTGCCTTCTGGGGATTGCTCGTTGACCTTTGAACTCGCAGTTTCCGCTTCCGGAATGTTGATCCATCTAGTTTCAATGCCAGTCCAACTGAGTCAGTTTCCTGCAGAAATAAAAACATTTAACAGACTGGTCATTGTTAAATGTTTAGGAATAAGGGACACCCTGATATAAAATCCAATCTACCTTAACCACTGTGGGCGCTGCAGTGTGATCCACACTCCCAACCTACAGTGTACCTTAAACACTGTGGGCGCTGCAGTGTGATCCACAGTCCCAACCTACCTTAAACACTATGGGTGCTGCAGTGTGATCCACAGTCCCAACCTACCTTAAACACTATGGGTGCTACAGTGTGATCTACAGTCCCAACCAACCTTAAACACTGTGGGCGTTGCAGTGTGATCCACAGTCCCAACCAACCTTAAACACTGTGAGCGCTGTAGTGTGATCCACAGTCCCAACCTACCTTAAACACTATGGGTGCTGCAGTGTGATCCACAGTCCCAACCTACCTTAAACACTATGGGTGCTACAGTGTGACCCACAGTCCCAACCAACCTTAAACACTGTGGGCGTTGCAGTGTGATCCACAGTCCCAACCAACCTTAAACACTGTGAGCGCTGTAGTGTGATCCACAGTCCCAACCAACATTAAACACTGTGGGCGCTGCAGTGTGATCCACAGTCCCAACCAACCTTAAACACTGTGGGCACTGCAGTGTGATCCACAGTCCCAACCTACCTTAAACACTGTGGGCACTGCAGTGTGATCCACAGTCCCAACCTACCTTAAACACTGTGGGCGCTGCAGTGTGACCCACAGTCCCAACCAACCTTAAACACTGTGGGTGCTACAGTGTGATCCACAGTCCCAACCTACCTTAAACACTGTGGGCGCTGCAGTGTGATCCACAGTCCCAACCAACCTTAAACACTGTGGGCGCTGCAGTGTGATCCACAGTCCCAACCAACCTTAAACACTGTGGGCGCTGCAGTGTGATCCACAGTCCCAACCAACCTTAAACACTGTGGGTGCTACAGTGTGATCCACAGTCCCAACCTACCTTAAACACTGTGGGCGCTGCAGTGTGATCCACAGTCCCAACCTACCTTAAACACTGGTGCTGCAGTGTGATCCGCAGTCCCAACCTACCTTAAACACTGTGGGTGCTACAGTGTGATCCACAGTCCCAACCTACCTTAAACACTGTGGGCGCTGCAGTGTGATCCACAGTCCCAACCAACCTTAAACACTGCGGGCGCTGCAGTGTGATCCACAGTCCCAACCAACCTTAAACACTGGGCGCTGCAGTGTGATCCACAGTCCCAACCAACCTTAAACACTGTGGGTGCTACAGTGTGATCCACAGTCCCAACCTACCTTAAACACTGTGGGTGCTACAGTGTGATCCACAGTCCCAACCTACCTTAAACACTGTGGGCGCTGCAGTGTGATCCACAGTCCCAACCTACCTTAAACACTGTGGGCGCTGCAGTGTGATCCACAGTCCCAACCAACCTTAAACACTGGGCGCTGCAGTGTGATCCACAGTCCCAACCTACCTTAAACACTGTGGGCGCTGCAGTGTGATCCACAGTCCCAACCTACCTTAAACACTGTGGGCGCTGCAGTGTGATCCACAGTCCCAACCAACCTTAAACACTGTGGGCGCTGCAGTGTGATCCACAGTCCCAACCTACCTTAAACACTGTGGGCGCTGCAGTGTGATCCACAGTCCCAACCAACCTTAAACACTGGGCGCTGCAGTGTGATCCACAGTCCCAACCAACCTTAAACACTGTGGGCGCTGCAGTGTGATCCACAGTCCCAACCTACCTTAAACACTGTGGGCGCTGCAGTATGATCCACAGTCCCAACCTACCTTAAACACTGTGGGCGCTGCAGTGTGATCCACAGTCCCAACCAACCTTAAACACTGTGGGCGCTGCAGTGTGATCCACAGTCCCAACCTACCTTAAACACTGTGGGCGCTGCAGTGTGATCCACAGTCCCAACCAACCTTAAACACTGTGGGCGCTGCAGTGTGATCCACAGTCCCAACCTACCTTAAACACTGGGCGCTGCAGTGTGATCCATGGTCCCAATCAACCTTAAACACTGTGGCACTGCAGTGTGATCCACAGTCCCAACCAACCTTAAACACTGTGGGCACTGCAGTGTGATCCACAGTCCCTTCATCTGCACCGAAGCCTGATGCAATGTTGTATACACTGGTAACAAACTACTCACACACCGCCAAACACTGAAGTCTGACCTACCCCCAAATTCTGTGCACAGAAAACTGGGTACAATTATACTTTTTATCAGGATACAAATTGGTGAAACTCTTTAGTACAGCATAACAGCCCCACGTCCCTAGCCCTGTCTATTACGTGCAACTTGCAAAGTTGTCTCGTGTTGTACATTCTTCATTTTGTCTAAATACCAGAATGACTATGTATTGGGACACCATAAAATCCTGAAAAATAATAATTTTTTTGTACCGTATATTTGGGGACACCTTTGTAAGTGTAATTATTTTTGTCCGTATGTATTGGGACACTAATTATTCATACTTCTGACGAGCGAGTACCCACCTTTTCCCCGATGCAGACGCGTAAATAAAAAACAGTGTGTCAATAAAACGTATTGCAATTGCAGCTGCTCTGATGTAAACAACACAAACTTGGGTGATGTAAATTACTGTATCACCAGCACCGATGTTTCACCCTTGTCTCAGCTACCAGCTGTGGCCTGTATACATTTAGGAAGTGTCACAATACGCATCTAAAATTCTAGTTGCTATCCCCCAATGTTTGGCTGGAATGTGCAAAACTGTGTGACTGTCTGCATTGTCCCAAGACTTGCACACCATTTCACATATAGTTGATGTTTTAGTCTGCATATATGGACATTCATCCACCAAGAATTTAGTTACTAACAGCTGGCATTTAAATTGAGCAACATAGCTGATCCACCAAAATAGGTATCCGTGTTGGTTGCTGAAGATGACATGTCATGACAGAAGAGTTACCTGTGGTGGCCTTAGTGTGATAAAGAAACAAAGCTGTGTGCTGTGTCTACGGCAATAAGCCATGGATAGGCCTGGTTGAGGACATTTCAGATGAGACGGGGGACTATCGCATCAAGTTCATGCACCCCAATGGACCTGCAAAGCTTTTTCATTGGCCTCAAAAAGAGAACGCTTGTTGGATTTATGAAACAGACATACTATGTTTGATTGAAATACCCTCCCCCGCAATGTCAACCAGAATGTACTGTATCAGCACAACTGACTCGACTAAAATAGCTGGACTATGCCAAAAGTGGATAATTGATCAGTGAATTTAAGTCAAGACATACATGTACCAGGTATTTTGACTGGTTGAGTAAGACTGTGTCTGTATCAAGGAATCAGTTTTACTCAGCATCATATTTAGAATGATGTTCCATTTCTCAGGACCTAATTGTTGATGAAAGGAGTTTGCTTAGGGTTCATTCAAGTTCCATGTATGCAAAGCCAACCATGTGCATTCAACATACTGGTAGGTACGTATAATTAACAGAATATGCATTATAGCTTCAGATATGTCAGATGTGCCCACTTTGATTGTATTTTGAAGACAAAAAATATTACACCACTTGATTTTGTTATATGTTATAGCCAACATCCTCGGCTACAATTCTTACTGATGGTCATTTCAAAGTCGCGAGAACCACAAAGTCAAATGCAAGGTTAAAAGGTCATCAACATTTGATACACTTCAATATGAAATATAATTACGGATTTTGAATCCTTAGCCAACCCCCTTTCCAATTATATAAATTTTGTCTAAGTTGGTCCACTGGTTGCTGAGAAGCAGGGGTCTAAAGATTGGCGGCTACTTCCATTTTTGCAGAAAAAGCCAAACTTTGGGAGCGATATTTACTAAACTAATGGTCCAATACAAGAAATATTTGTTATTTCGTCTTTACCACCCTTAATGACCCAAAATACAAAGTTACAGTAAAATCTGAGGTGGTGGGGTTAATTTTTAAAATTTATTTTGGATGATTTGACATGGAATGACCCTTTTGTAAGAATGAGGATGTGACATTTTAAAAGTTAACATTATAGAAATTTGTCTAATTTTTAGACTTGTGGAATGAGGCAAGCTCCCTGTTGTGGAGGAAAGTACCTTGAACAAAACGTAGCCAAATCCCTTGCCAAGGAGAAACTTCTTATCTCGCACGATACGAATATTCTCGATGTCCCCGCATATAGCGAACTGTTCCCTTATCTGGTCCTCCTCGGTATCTGTCAACAAAGGTCAGGGTCACATATGTAGTTTATATGAAACGGTCCATTTGTCTCTTGCATGTAGTTATAACTGGACAGTGGCGTAGTACAGGTACCCGGTCAATGCCATGTCCAATTACATGTGCTACTACGGCAAAGATATTTATTTCACACTCTTAATGATTGAATTAGCCAATTCAAACTCAATTTTGGAGACTGTTCTCTATTGCTGCAGTCGACTGGTTTATGTGCAACATATTTGAACATATAAGTATTTACATCGCACATATTTGTATATGATAATAAAAAACAAAGAGACTGAAATCACTGCCGATATGGCCTGTGACGTCTCTCACTGACGTAGCAAACAAATCTTACCAAATGGCATGTTTCCCACAAATATCGACTTTGAGTGGTCATGCTGAAACAAAGAGACGGGTGCAAAAATCATTAATTAGTCATAATTTAAATTGATTCTTAATTAAATTAAGTGCATATACAATTATTTTTTTAATATTATAAAACTGATATAAATATAAACTGTATCCAAAAAGAGTTGGCAACAAATATTTTTGCACAGCTACCTTAAGGCCAGACACGGCAGGTAGATAGGATTATTTTTTAATTTGTGCAAACTGTTCAATTTTGTATGCCCAATGCATGAAATGGGTCTTACTGAGTAAAATATATATATAACTTTTTTCAGCCAGACCCCCCGTTTCCATGGTAACAAACAAAATGGCCACCATTTTGAGCAAATATTGGCAAATTTGGAAACACTGCCATTTTTTTATTGAATCCATATATAGTTATAATTCTTGCAAATCCATGTTCTCTGTAGATTCTATTGTGCAATGATCAGAGCATTTTTTGAAATGTTGTGTTTTTATTTTTTAAATAATTTTTTGGTAAAATACGAAAAAAATCTAGTTTTTTGGCAACAAATATGGCTATATCTTTCAAACTATTCATGATTTAAAAAAGTGTCTGATCATTGCACACAGTAGAATATGCTGAATGCAACACTGAAAAAACATTATTTATATAGCATAATTATTCCAAGAGATATCCTGTTTCCAAAAGCAGAAATTTGAAGAAAAATGTTTTTGAGAAAATGGCTGTCAAAGATTGCATAATGGATTTCATTACATGATATCGACATGCTTGATCCATGATTAAAACTCACTTAGAGGTACGTAATTGTCATACAAGTGAACTTTATTGATAGTATGCATACAAAGGTATAATAATCTGGCAGAAAACCATTTTCAGAATTTTTGGTAAAAAACACCATTTCACCTGGGGTGTCTGGCCTTAACAATAAGTTTGAAGTTACAAAATGTATACAATGGTTCAAATTCAGGCAGGAATTGCAGCGCATATTATGATGGCAAAAATGAAGAATTAACTGTTATTGTATAAGCTGACCACATCATCCTTAGTTACGACCAATCAAATACCTCCTGGTTCTTCTGGGTGAGATCAACCCGGATGTGGAGTCCTTCTATTTCATGGCCATTCCTGAAACACAAATTTCTGTATCAACAGATCGTCTATTGACTGACCAAAACAGGAATAATTTTCAATGATACACTAATGTTTGTTTACTGAACAACCAGTTGTTACACAAAATGGTACATCTGTTTCAGAGTAAAAATGAATATTGGGTGTGTTATTATATTAACAATAAGTCTATTTGACATAACACCAGATCAATAAGTATTAAAACGTGGTAAAGAATGGCTAAAATATTAATATTTTTTATATTAAAATACAAATATTGATTATAATTTGTAAACAAATGTACAACGATAAAATAAATTATTAGTAAATAATTTAAATAGATCAATAAATCCAAATTTTAATAAATATCCAAATTTAGTTTAAAACATTTAATTTTTACAGATTATATGAAATAAATAATAATTTAAATAGTAAAATTAAGTTTTCAAAATATGTATTATTTTAATTTGTTGACTGTGTTAACTTGTCATCTTTATTTCCATTCATATCTTGTATCATACAGAGGAAAGTTCCATTTCCGTTTTCCAGTTGCAGATGATTTTAAAAACAATGTCAGAAAAAACTGCTAAACCCTTACAGACTGACGGCTGCCTCTGCAGAAGTCTTCTCCTTGAACACAATGTATGCATTGATATTGTGTCGGTCAGCGTGAAACTCCTTCCTTCAACACCACAACACAAGCATCAGCTGAGTCAAGAATCGTGCATCACATTAAACCATCTTTACTAGCCTGGGAAGGTGGCAGTCACCTTCACAATCCAGGCGTTGTAGTAGACTACACCACCCCTGACATTTATACCATCCTATGTATGGACATATGCGGACTCATTTGTACTTTCATCCCACTTATTCTCGCCCCACAATTCAAGGAATCAGCTCAACTTCAAAGAGGAATTAATATAGAGAAGGTAATACAGAGCACTCCACATAACTCAAACTCGCAAAGGTCGATTCTTGCTTAAGTCAAACTGTTTCCTCAGTCCCAGGGCTATAAGGCTCTAACACGTAAGTCCTCATAAGTGGAACTTCGGATAACTAGAATTATTACCATGGATCCCTAGAGATTTGACTTATCCACAGTGTAATGTTGCTCTCCTCCTTGTTCCCTGTTGTACAGGGGTGAGGGTCAGGTACAGTATAGCTGAACCATTCTCTGTGTCTCCTCCTTGTTCCCTGTTATATTGGGGTGAGGGTCAAGTACAGTATAGCTGAACCACCCTCTGTGTCTCCTCCTTGTTCCCTGTTGTACAGGGGTGAGGGTCAAGTACAGTATAGCTGAACCACCCTCTGTGTCTCCTCCTTGTTCCCTGTTGTACAGGGGTGAGGGTCAAGTACAGTATAGCTGAACCACCCTCTGTGTCTCCTCCTTGTTCCCTGTTGTACAGGGGTGAGGGTCAAGTACAGTATAGCTGAACCACCCTCTGTGTCTCCTCCTTGTTCCCTGTTGTACAGGGGTGAGGGTCAAGTACAGTATAGCTGAACCATTTGCTCTGTCGTTTCCTTCCATCGCTCCCTCTCTCCATCTTTCATCCTCCCCTGATCTTCTCATGTCCTTCCTCATGCAGTCCTCTCATCTCAGCTGTGGCTTTCCCCTTTTCTTGTGTCCTTCATGTTGTTCAGCCTCTGCTCTCTTCGCTATGTTTCCAGCATCCATCCTTGCCAAGTGGCCTGCCCATCTCCTCCGGCTTCTCAATAATCCTCCTGTTACACTGCATTGCATTCCAACCTCTTTTCTCAGGTCATTCGTCCTTCTTCTGTCTACCCTCTTTGTTCTTGTTATTTTTCTAACCCAGTTGTTCTCACAAACTTGCAGCTTCTGTTGTTGTTGTTCTGTCAGCGCCACCATCTCCAGACCATATAGGCATGCCAGTGTAACACACATTCTCAGGATTTTCCCTTTCAGCTTTTTTGAGACTTTTCTGTCCACCTTGACTCCCTCCACCTTGACTCCCTCCACCTTGACTCCCTCCACCTTTCTGCAAGCACTGCTCCTGCTTGTATTCGACGTTGCACCTCCACATCTGAACGCCCATCCACCATAGCCATTCCTCCAAGGTACACAAAGCCATCCACTTGCTTAATTTCCTTTCCATCCAACCCGATGTCCAATTCCTCTCTCTGTTGTCCAACACACATCACTTATGTCTTCTCCAGGCTCATTCTCAGTCTGTGTTTCTTGAACACCCTGTTCCATTTCTTCAACATGTCTCGTGGCTCTTGTTTGTTTTCTGTTAATATGGCCAGGTAGTCTGCTTACATCTTTCTGTGAACATCCTCCGTGCTGATCTTCCTGCTGAATAGTTCATTCTACCATCCACCATAATAAATAGTAATGGGCTTAGGGCACTTCCTTGCCTCAATCCAATGTTAACTGGAAACTCTTCCGACATCCCAGATCCAGCCACAACTGTTCCTGTTGTTCTTTCATACATTGCTCCCACCATCCTGGCTTCTGCTTCTGGCACTCCCATCCATCTCACTGTTGCCATCACCATCTCTCTTGGGACTGTGTGGTAGGTAGGGCTTTTCCGGGTCCACAAATCCCACGGCCATTCTCCCACGCGTCTCCAACCTCTTCTCCACCAGCTGTCTCAATGCAAACATCACATCCGTCGTCCATATGACATTTCTGAATCCCTGTTGTTCTTTACCTAATTCCTGTTCTACCCTCTTTCGAATCCCCCCATCCAGGATTTTCTCTAACAGCTTCATGATGTCACTTAGAAATGTGATGCGTCTTTCTTGCATATCTCCCTTCCTCTTCCATATTGGGACAATTAGCCCTGTCAACCACTCTTCTGATACTTTACCTTGCCTCATACATGTATTCAGCAGTCTCTTTGTCCAGCTGATTCCATTCTCCCCTGCTACCATTACCACCTCAACACGCATCTCATCGATACCAGGTGCTCTCCCCTTCTTCATCCCTTTTAACCCAGTTTGCATCTCTGTATCGGTAATATCAACTAACTCCATTTTCCTCTGTACATACGATGTTAATTCCAAGTCATTGTTATTTCCTTCCTGGTTCAGAAGCTCCTTGAAATAGTTTTCCCAGACTTTCAACACTGCTTCTTGTTCTGTCACTAACTTCTCATTTCTATCCTTGATTACCGCCCCACATTTATGTCCTTATTACTCTGATCCCTGCCTCGGGCCATTCTGTATATCATCTTCTTTCCACCATCCTCATCTAGCTTGCTGTACACATCTGCTTCCATGTCACTCCTCGCCTTAACGACATGCTCTCCAGCTACAGCTTTGCAGTCCTTGATCTTCCATAGCTGCTGCTTCCGTACTATCAGCAGATCTAGTTCCGTCTTGTGCTGTCAACTTCTGTATGTAATCTTATGGCTCTCTCGCTTCTGGAAGAAACAGTTAGCCACTGCTAAGTCATTTCTAGCCATCAGTTCCACCAGAGCTCGACCCTCTCTATTCTTCATTCCCCACCTGTGTCTGCCAACACTATCCTCTTCATCTGGTACTGCTACTCCAACTGTGTATTGAAGTCTCGCGCAATACACAACATCACCTCCAGCTCCACCAATCCCATCATCCTCTCCAAAACATCCCATAACTCCTCTTTCTTTGCCTGCATCCTTCCCATCTGTTGCCTATATAAAGACATAACACACACCAGCTGTTTCATCATCATCAGCCATCACTGTGCGTCCCTTTCATCTCTCCACTTGAACCGCCATCTGACTGATCTCTTCTGATACAATGATGCAAACACCATTACTTCTTCCTTCTCCTCCTGCATGCAGTAGCTTGAATCCAACCTTCAACACCATTACTCTAACCCCCTCCCATTTCATTTTCTGTAGGCACAGCACCTCCAATCGCCTTCTTTCCATCATGTCCACCACCACAACTGCTTTCCCGCTCACTGAACCGACATTCAAACTGCCTAACTGGACTTCACATTTGGATCGCTGCCAGCCGGACGATCCCCTTAGACTTTGTTGTCTTCTTGCCGCTGCTAAGGTAGTCGGCGCATCGGATGCCCTGGACGCGGTAGCCCTCTCGTTCACCGCTACTTGTACCATCACAGCCACTCAACAGCACTGCACTGGCTGACCTGTTAGTGCGGTTTTATATCATAGTTTTCCTTCTCCTAAATCACCTGCCTATCTTGGCTAGTGAGCGTGATCTGCCCAGTTCTATTTGCCCATAGTTGGGAGTTGGAATGGTACAGCATCGAGACTTGTCCACATGCTGGTGGGCCCTGCACACTGCATCTTTAAGGCTCCAACCTGCTCTGAGATCCCTAGCACATTAGCCTGGGGCCGCAAGGTGCCCAGTATCCACAGTGTACCACGAGGAGGTTGTGCTAGAGTCTTGTCTATGGAGAGGCAATGTACCAGCAGGGGAGACTTACACACTCGGCTCCCTTTTCACTCCAAGGAGCTATCTGGTGGCTGTAGCTGAAAGTGAAAGTATGAAGCACAACCTACACACTACACATGACACTACAGCACCTGGCACATCACACAGACCTGTGTTAAACACCACAACATCATTTAAACAGGATCTGTAAAGTAGTAGGTAATTAATCCTAAATGTATATGGTTATCAGGTAATTGGCTAATGGGCACAGTGATAAATCCATATCTTGACAAGTCGATATGTCAGCACTGTCACCTGGCTTGCCCAGATACAACACAACAATAATACACCCAACTAAACATTAGGAGATCCAATGACATTTTGCTAGCCAACACACATCAGTGGATAATACTTCAAACATTATTAAAGTAGATTTTAATGTTGACATTTCAACTTTAAAAACAACAAGAGAATCTAACCTTTGAAAGTTGTGTAGTTCTCAGGCCTACATTACAGATCCTGTAAATGTAAACTTACTTGATAACAACAGCTTTCTTTGGCAGCTTTGGGTTTGCGGGTGCCTATAAACATAGAAGACATAAATTGATGATACTGGCGTTCAAGAATTACACAGCGTTTCTATAAAATGCACCAAGTCAAATGGATCTAAATTAAAGGGAATAAAACATATAATGCTTGAATTCATATTATATTACATCCTGCTATTTATTCCCATGTCCACCAAGCCAAAAAAAATAAAAATTTAATGAATTAGAAATTCCACATTTTATGTTGTGCATCCGGACATTTTCGAATATGCATATTTTTGGCACGCTTTTCGGGATGCCGAGATGTGACGTCACATATGACTCATAGTCGCATCAGGCCGACCCTTTCCATGCATTCAGAGCATGTTTACAAAGATAGCTTTCGGGTCGAAACGAGCGTCAAAATGAGTTATTATGTGATATTCCGATGTAATACGAAAACTAGTCATCATAGAGGAACAAGCAGTTATCTTACGGTTCCACACGAATCAAATTTTATTCAAAACAACGAATGCGAATGGGCCTACAAGTCGACTAGGTTTCGCCGAGCTTGGGCTCGTTTTTATAATAATTACATCGGATGCAACCAATGGGAGATAATCTACACCAATAAACATACATAACAAACATATATTGTATCCAGCTACAGAAAGTAACGTGTATAAGTGTTTAATTTTATAATATCACTAGAACATCGATGTATGAAGGAGGAGTTGTACAATTTATCATAACAACTGAAATCAGTCAGCGAATTTCTGTCGGTCCTGCTAGCTCAGTTTGTAAAGGCGTTGGTTCCTTGGCAATTTGTAATCGGGCGACGCCGGTTCAATCCCGACACTAAACCATTGATTTTCTTTACACTTGTTCTTGTTTTCACCAAGTAATATAAACCAAATAATTTTTATACTATGATGCACTGTTTGTAAATATTTTTTTTATTTTTGTAGTAATTATTTATACGCCACAAAATTTTAATATGGGAATTATATAACGATGTTTCTAAATTTTATTTATCCAAACAAATATAATGTAATGGATACATAATTTATTAACTGTATATATATTGTACGGTAATATATTGTAATTATATATGTGAAAACAAATGGTGATCTGTCTGGATAAATAAAATTTAGAAACATTGTTATATATAATTATCATATTCTCATTTTTGTGACGAATAAATAATTACTACAAAAATATTTATAAACAGTGCATCATAGTATAAAAATGATTTGGTTTATATTACTTGGTGAAAACATAAAAAAGTGTAAAGAAAATCGATGGTATTGGGATTGAACCGGCGTCGCCCGATTGCTAAATAAATGCCAAGGAACCAACGCCTTTACCAACTGAGCTAGCAGGACCGACAGAAATTCGCTGACAGATTTCAGTTGATATGATAAATTGTACAACTCCTCCTTCATACATTGATATTCTAGTGATATTATGAGATTATACACGTTACTTTATGTAGCTGGATACGATATATGTTTGCTATGTATATTTATTGATTTAACAAGATTTAACAAGATTGCCATCCAGTGAATTAACTCTAGATGGCAGGTGGACAAGGAAGCCCTTTGGCTTATCGAGAGTCCAACCCTTTTATCTACATATATCCAGCCCTTCTGAGGTATGTGTCGATTTTATTTTTAAACATATTCACACTACTAGCACCCACACAATCATCAGATAATCTGTTCCATTCATTCACAGTCCTTTGTGAAAATGAGAACTTTCTCACGTCTAATCTACACTGCTCCTTTACTAATGTAACTTCATGTCCTCTAGTCTTTCTATCTTTCTTAACTGAAAAAAACATATTTTTATCAATATTTTCATAACCATTCAATATTTTAAACACTTCTATCTGATCTCCTCTCAATCTCCTGGTCTCTAAGTGTTGTTAAACCACATTCTTTTAGGCGTTTTTCATAACTAAGATCCCTCAGTTTTGGTTTCATTTTAGTCGCTCTCCTCTGTACTCTTTCTAGCATATCTATGTCCTTCTTGCGGTATGGCCTCCACGCTTGTATACAATATTCTAAATGAGGCCTAACTATTGTTTTGTACAGCGGTATTATTAGTTCTTTTTCTTTATATGCTATATTTCGCCTAATCAATCCAAGGATTTGATTTCCCTTTGAAGCTGCAATTCCACACTGCTCTGAAACCTTCATGTCAGCACTAATTGTCAGCCATAAGTCTTTTTCTTTTACAGTAGTACTTAGTACAGTTCCCCCCATTGTATATTCTACATATTCGTTCCCATGTCCTGTGTGGAGGCATTTACATTTCCCAAAATTGAACAACATTTGCCACTTTTCAGACCATTTGATCAACCTGTCAAGATCATCTTGTAAATGCTGTCTATCCCCATCACTTTTAATCCTTCTAAACACTTTTGTATCATCTGCAAATTTCAACACCTTGCTAGCTATATCATCGTCCAAATCGTTTATATATATTAAGAATAATATAGGTCCCAGTACTGATCCCTGTGGAACCCTAAGTTTAGCTTTATATATACATATTTTTATTTATCTATTTTTAGTAATTAAATAAAATTGTTCTGTTTTTATAATTATTATATCAAATTTGTATTTTATATATACTGTGCACATACCTTTGCTAAATTTAAATGTTTTATGATATTAGCTTCTTGTACAGCGCTCTGAGCATTTTATTGGAAATTGCGCTCTATAAAAAATAAATATTATTATTATATTATTATTAACCCCACTCAAAACTGATTTCCAGTTTGAAGCCTCCCCATCAACAACTACACGTTGTCTTCTGTCAATCAGCCATTTTTCTATCCAGTTAATTATACCATTTCCTATGTCATGGGCTTTTAGTTTAAGCAGTAATCTCTGATGTGGCACTTTGTCGAAAGCTTTTTGAAAATCTAAGTAGATGATATCTACTGGTGATCCATCATCTACCCACTTAGTGATATCTTCCAAAAAACATAACATATTTGTTAAGCATGACCTCGCTTTTAGAAACCCATGTTGAGATGGGTTTATCAAGTTATGTTTAACAAGAAAATCCACCATGTGATCTTTAATTAGTCTTTCTAATAATTTACAAATCACTGATGTTAAACTCACTGGTCTATAGTTCTCTGACTTGTTTCTCGAACCTTTTTTAAATAACGGTATAATGTTTGCTTCTTTCCATTCTAAAGGAACCACTCCCTCTTCTAATGACAAGTTGAAAACTGTTGCAAGCGGTATGCTAATTTGTTCTACAATTTCCACTAGTAGTTTGGGTGAATACCATCCACTCCAGGTGATTTATTTTCCTTCATAGCCCTAATTTTCTTAGCTACCATTTCTGGGGTTACAATTAACTGTCTTAAATAGTCTGATTCTGCCCCCTTGAACTTAACCTCTGGTACTGGCAGTGAACTAGTGTCTTCTCTGGTAAACACTGAACTAAAATACTCATTTAGGTCTTCAGCCATTAAGAATCCTTCTGATATTATATTTCCAGCACTATCTTCTAGAGGACCGACCTTATCCTGAACTTTCTGTTTGCTTCGAACATACGCATAAAAACTCTTGCTGTCATGTTTTATATTACAAGCTAATTTATGTTCATAGCTTCTCTTTGAATTTCTAATTTCAGATGTAGCTTGGTTTAGTGCTTCTTTATAAATGTTGTAGTCTTCGTCATTGCCAGTACGTCTATATGACTTCCACATCATTTGTTTATACTTAATTTTTCTAATGGCTTCTTTCAATAAGTATTTCTTTCTGGTCCGTTTCCCTTGTTTTTTGAAGGGAACAAATTTATCTACGATGCACTCTATTTCATTCTTTAAGATATTCCAGCATTCTGTTGCTGTCTTATTCTTCAGTGTATTATTCCAGTCTATCTTTGCTAAATATTTCCTCATTTCCTTATATCTTCCTTTGTGGAAATTTCTCCTCAACTGCTTTTTATTATTTCTTTCTGATTTTACTTTGATGGTAAAATGTATGTATGTATAGGTACATATAATGTACATTATCTCCCGTTGGTTGCATTCGATATCATTATTCAGAAAACAAGCCCAAGCTCGGCGATACCTAGTCGACTTGTAGGCTCATTCGCATTGATTGTTTTGAATAAAATTGGATTCATGTGGAACCGTAAGATAACTGCTTGTTCCTCTATGATGACTACTGTTTGTATTACATCGGAATATTGCACAATAACTCATTCCGACGCTTGTTTCGACCCCAAAACTATCCATGTAAACATGCTCTGAATGCATAGAAAGGGTCGGCCTGCTGCAAGTGTGAGTCATATGTGACGTTACGATACCATGTGATCACCTAGCTCATTAAATTTTTATTTTCCGTGGGAATTGCTATACAGACAGGTTTAAAATCGAATTTATGCTACAAATGTATTTTTCTGTATTTTTTAATGTTCTCGAATGTTACATACAATGTTAAACTTTGTGTACACATGAAAAACCGATTTTAGCTAATGCCTTGTTTTTATTTCCTTTAAGTCCTAGAATGACACCCATTATTGCAACAATCTGAGACTTGATCAATAAAAGTATGTTTTTATGACTGCCAATAGTTTGACTAAGGCGGTGCTAACTTATATTACAGCAATATAAGGAGAAGCTGTCAAACTCAATATAGTATTTAACAATTTCTTAACAAAAAGCATGAAAATCTCACAAACACCACTAATAACCCCTTTGGTAATATCACTTAAAAATACTTTATCAATAACACAGTTCTATGTACACTTCAAATATATTGTTACTATAACGATGAAGCACTAAATGAAAAACCTACCGCACAGCGGAATCGCACCGATTCAATTGCACCAAATTTAACAAACAGCGCCTTTACACTCTGCAACAAAGAGCCATGAACATAGGTGGTGGACCGATCAGGAAGACATGTGCTCAATAAAGCATACCAACAAACATACACATGTTTATTTGTATGTTTTATGTTTACACTTGTATCCTAAGAATGTTATTAATGAAACAATATGTACACATAACTTGGTGCAACCACTGCCAACCATGAACGACAGACACAATTTTGTCAAACAAAATGGACCAATTCAATCCATTATTGCATGTGTCAAAGACCCACATGAAAATTATTGATCTGATGTGTCCGACAGTGCCTAAAGAGTCGCCATATTTGGTGCATAGGTTCTGTAAAATAAGACTTTCAACATGACAACTGTTGTATAATAAAGCCTCGTGTATGTCGTCAATATGACTTGGCGAATTATGCTGCGTTCCAATCACCTCGTGTATGTCGTCAATACGACTTGGTGAATTATGCTGTGTTCCAATCACCTCGTGTATGTCGTCAATACGACTTGGCGAACTGGAAAGTTCACGGGCTCCTCGAGTTTACCACTTGTAAATTTATGCAACTGGGTCAAGTAGGGGTTACGAAGTAGTATTCACGACATACACGAGGTGATTGGAACGCAGCATTAATACATTTCTAGCTAACAAAATGTGACTCCACCTGGGGGATGTATCATCCATATTATTCCCCAGGTGGCACCACTGTTTGTTCACATCCTACCTTTGTGGTTTTTCATAATTATACATTGCCAATTAGTAGGTCGGAGACCAATGGTCCAATGACGCAAATGAACATAGAAAAACGCACGTGAACCTTGGCACACTTAGAATGCACCAAAGATAGTGTAGATACAGATTTACAAATTTCAATATCTTATTTTGTTGTCATTCTTTCTCAACACTTCTTTCTCACCTTTTTCGATAGTGTGTTAGGCAAGTTTCCAATGAACACAGTGCGTGATTCTTTCTCCGGATCTGGTGCATGTACTTTGGGTACTTGGGTATCTGACTGGTCACTCGTATGTTTACGCTTCTTCTTTCGGGAACTTTGTCCTTCTGCTGGTGTAGATGCCGCTCTGTGAAACAATGTAAGCCTCTTAATACAGTTCTTGTTACATCCAATAGTAAAGTAACCTGTCTAGTGACTTCCACATGTCTTCTCAAGAAGGCATCACCAATATAAAAAAAATTCTGGTATTACACATACTTACCTCTCAATAAACTTGGCTTTTTTGTCACATGACATAGGTCATATGACACAACCATAACTTCAGTCTGCTGAAGAAGACCGCAGGATTCGGTTGAAATATACTCATAAAAAACAAGTTTCTCGAGAGGTAAATACATATGTTTAATAATAATAGCCAAGAAACTGGATTATTAATCCACTCAGGAATGTCCTGGTAAGTTAACATCCTGGTACACTAACTCAACAGTGTTAACATCCTGGTACACTAACTCAACAGTGTTAACATCCTGGTACACTAACTCATCAGTGTTAACATCCTGGTACACTAACTCATCAGTGTTAACATCCTGGTACACTAACTCAACAGTGTTAACATCCTGGTACACTAACTCATCAGTGTTAACATCCTGGTACACTAACTCATCAATGTTAACATTCTGGTACACTAACTCAACAGTGTTAACATCCTGGTACACTAACTCATCAGTGTTAACTTCCTGGTACACTAACTCATCAGTGTTAACTTCCTGGTACACTAACTCAACAGTGTTAACATCCTGGTACACTAACTCAACAGTGTTAACATCCTGGTACACTAACTCATCAGTGTTAACATCTTGGTACACTAACTCAACAGTGTTAACATCCTGGTACACTAACTCATCAGTGTTAACTTCCTGGTACACTAACTCAACAGTGTTAACATCCTGGTACACTAACTCATCAGTGTTAACTTCCTGGTACACTAACTCATCAGTGTTAACTTCCTGGTACACTAACTCATCAGTGTTAACATCCTGGTACACTAACTCAACAGTGTTAACTTCCTGGTACACTAACTCATCAGTGTTAACATCCTGGTACACTAACTCAACAGTGTTAACTTCCTGGTACACTAACTCATCAGTGTTAACATCATGGTACACTAACTCATCAGTGTTAACATCCTGGTACACTATCTCATCAGTGTTAACTTCCTGGTACAATAACTCATCAGTGTCAACATTCTGGTACACTAACTCATCAGTGTTAACATTCTGGTACACTAACTCATCAGTGTTAACTTCCTGGTACACTAACTCATCAGTGTTAACATTCTGGTACACTAACTCATCAGTGTTAACATCCTGGTACACTAACTCATCAGTGTTAACTTCCTGGTACACTAACTCATCAGTGTTAACATCCTGGTACACTAACTCATCAGTGTCAACATTCTGGTACACTAACTCATCAGGGTTAACATCCTGGTACACTAACTCATCAGTGTTAACATCCAGGTACACTAACTCATCAGTGTTAACATCCTGGTACACTAACTCATCAGTGTCAACATTCTGGTACACTAACTCATCAGGGTTAACATCCTGGTACACTAACTCATCAGTGTTAACATCCTGGTACACTAACTCATCAGGGTTAACATCCTGGTACACTAACTCATCAGTGTTAACATCCTGGTACACTAACTCATCAGTGTCAACATTCTGGTACACTAACTCATCAGGGTTAACATCCTGGTACACTAACTCATCAGTGTTAACATCCTGGTACACTAACTCATCAGGGTTAACATCCTGGTACACTAACTCATCAGGGTTAACATCCTGGTACACTAACTCATCAGTGTCAACATTCTGGTACACTAACTCATCAGTGTTAACATCCTGGTACACTAACTCATCAGTGTCAACATTCTGGTACACTAACTCATCAGTGTTAACATCCTGGTACACTAACTCATCAGTGTTAACTTCCTGGTACACTAACTCATCAGTGTTAACATCCTGGTACATTAACTCATCAGTGTTAACTTCCTGGTACACTAACTCATCAGTGTTAACATCCTGGTACACTAACTCATCAGTGTTAACATCCTGGTACACTAACTCATCAGTGTTAACATCCTGGTACACTAACTCATCAGTGTTAACATCCTGGTACACTAACTCATCAGTGTTAACATCCTGGTACACTAACTCATCAGTGTCAACATTCTGGTACACTAACTCATCAGTGTTAACATCCTGGTACACTAACTCATCAGTGTTAACTTCCTGGTACAATAACTCATCAGTGTTAACTTCCTGGTATACTAACTCATCAGTGTTAACACCCTGGTACACTAACTCATCAGTGTTAACATCCTGGTATACTAACTCATCAGTGTTAACACCCTGGTACACCAACTCAACAGTGTTAACATCCTGGTATACTAACTCATCAGTGTTAACATCCTAGTATACTAATACATCAGTGTTAACATCCTGGTATACTTACTCATCAGGGTTAACATCTTGGTATACTAACTCATCAGTGTTAACATCCTGGTATACTAACTCATCAGTGTTAACATCCTGGTATACTAACTCATCAGTGTCGGCTTCTTCCAACTTCCGCTTCTTTTTCTTCTTCTTCTTCGTCTTTTCATCATCAGTCAAACCAGCTTCTTGTGTCTTCTCTGTGCTCTGTAAACAAGAAGTAATCTATCAGTACAGATCGTCACAAATGTTATAATGCCCTTCTCTTCTTCTGCTTGGTTGAATGACTTTTTGAATCATTATCAAAAAGGCAGTGACATTGTTCTGTTATGAAATATTACAGTATGTGGACAATAAAACAGGTTGTATTTTGTTGAGTAAAAATGTTGTGATTTTATTTCATTTTAGTACAATACTACAATTGTTAAAACAAAACATGATATTCAGCATGACATCATTTTTTTATTTTGATATACTCCCTGGATATATATATCAACAATATCCAACAAATTCATATTCAATATATGCAGAGATTATTATACAGTTAATAAATACAATTTCAAAATATAATTACTGGTAGGCTAAGTATATATTTCAAATGTGGCCAGTTTACCTGGATCCTTACAGGAACTGGCTTCATCGGTTTACTGAACAGGTCTTGAAGTGACTTGTCTGCAGCTGCTTTCTTCGATGGTGAATGTCCTTGACCTTTGGTGTCAGAACTAGCCCGGAGTGCCTCTGAGATTGCCCCAGGAACATAGTCATGTTTCGACAACATTCCTGCCAAAATGTTGGTCTAGACTTCTGAAACTGTTGCCAGTAATCGGGAGATAATCAACAGCACGAAACAAAAATGCTAGCGATCCATGAGCAATTAATGTCATCGTCTTCTTTATTTTTACACAAAATATGTCGCTCTGGATGTGCAGTCTACGTACGTGAACAAAGTGCAGGCTTACTTACATTACAAAATTAATAATAATAAAAACCACATTATTTAATAACGCATAGATTATTTTTATTTGATAGTCTCACAAGCATTAGTATTGACTTTACTAGCATAACTTAGTCAAAGAAGTCCTGTTACTTAGTCAACCATAATTCCATTCTTTATTGAATCATTCCATATATACTGTAGAGTTGTGTGTCCCAAGTGTGTGTGTTACATAATTCGATGGCAATACAGTATTGTGTCATTATAACTATAGGTTTGCTTCAAATTGCATAGCTAAGTGCATTAATAAATAAATAAAAGTACTTATATAGCGCCCAATCAATTAAAATTGCCCTCGGGCGCTTTACATACATGCACACGTATATAATAGTATTATACATTTAAAAAAAATGCTAACTAAGAAATAAATATGTAAAAAATATACCATTACCTTAAATATAATTATTAAAAAAAGAGAGATCATTAAAAAAACGTTTAAACAAATTAAGACATTCTTAAAAAAACTACTATAAATACATTCATTTATACAAGAAGAATAACCATAAATATGTTAATCAAGCATTCACTCCATCAATCCACACAGTCTCAGGCATATGGTGTTATATAAAATATTGTCGTTCAAATAGTGCTCTGTTATGCACCTCTGCAACTACAATATCAGTACACCGTTATAGCTTTATATACCTGAATTTTAAACGATGTCGAATAATGGAATGAATGCATTGAGTAATTGACTGCGTCTGTGACAGATTGAGCTTGCCAGTTCAGTTGTCATGTTGCGATTGTTGGGGTACCGTCGCAACATTTAGCCTATGGCTATGCCTAGGCTGTGCCTGTGGCTATGCCTATGCCTATGCCTATGCTATGCTATGCTATGCCATGACTATGTCTATGTCTATGACTATGTCTATGAGGCAACGATCAGTTGACAGTTATAACAACTAAATCTAGATGGATCCGGATTGTATACATGTGGCCCTAGCGTTGGCCGATACAATCGGGCCGAATCGTCGAACGACGTGGGCCGAATCCGTCATGGGCCGAACCATTCACTAATCGTCCCGCACTGCAGGCCCAATGGCTATGTTTTGCCCGATTATCGCTCACACAAAAACGTGCCTGTCTGACATATCTGTTAAGAAGATTGCACGTTTGACTTAAAAAAAACAAGAAATACTTAGTTTGGGTACTTGTAATAATACTCGCCAAAATATCATCAACGTCACTTTTGTTTTACATAAACAATTTAGAAACAATAAACTCACAAAATAAACACTGCCTCAATCACCTGGTCCAGAGTCGAGACACTGCGTGACGCCACTATCGTGCCTAGCTGGTCGTTCCGCTAGTTGGCGCCGCTAACTCTTATTGACACCAGAGGGCGCGAGTGGCGCACCATTACCACTTCCGGTTGTCAAAATCGGCCAATCATATATAAGTAAACATAGGAATGTAAATATTTATGTCCTGGCGAAGGTGACGTACGGACGGTGTTTACGACAAGAAAGCGTATCAAGCAAAATGGAGAACGTGGAAGTTTCGCGAAATTTTAGAATGGTATGACGGATATTGGACGAAGCCATCAAGCCAATTCCGTGGAACACGAAAGCGTTGTTAGCACAAGTTGTTCAAGTATTGGAAGTGGAATCGGAAAGACAGAGCCAGCCGAAGCGAGCGTCAGCAGAAAACAGGTAAATTAATCTAACAATCAAAAAGTTACAATGTGAAATTATGTTCAACACTGAAAACAGTACTCCGTACTAGTTTTAGTTTAGTTTACATCACTCGGCAACGTTCTCTTAACTGACTACTCTTGAAACAATTAAAAAAACATAAATTATAGTCTTGATGGTGTTATATAGACTTATACTATATAGTTCCTCAAGATCAGCCTGGTACGATCGACACTTGACGACAATGTTGCACATGGTTCTGAAATGTATAATGCTGACGTCGTTGTTGACTTTGTTGTTGAAATTAGTCATTAAATCCTCTCATATTATGAATCATAATAATTGCAAATCACTTGAAATTAAATCATTAAAACAACAGGCTTGTCACATTATAAGTGTCTAACACATAGCTATGGTGAGCAATGATTAAAGAAGATCATTCTTCATGTCATAATTACATAAATCACTGTTTTATCAAAGAAATTCTCGAATAAAGTATATGTATTATGTATGTGACATGACGTGTCACCTTGCTGTGTCAGGAGGTGACGATGACAACGGAGAAGCCTGTGAAGCGTGTCAGTAAGAGAGGTCGCAAACCTTCTCGCATCGATACCAAGGCAAAGCTGGAACGCAGTCGACAGAGCGCTCGTGAGTGTCGTGCTCGCAAGAAACTTCGTTATCAGTACGTTGAAGAACTCGTTGCCAGTCGAGAGAAATCCATCCAGGTGCTTCGTGATGAATTAGAATTAGTAAGTAAATTGTATTAATATCACAGATATCTAAATTTTTAATCACATTACCCGGCACAGAATATTGTGGTAACATTTTATGTGCACAGCTTCTAAGCGGGAAAGAGGTACATTATCTGTATGTGTTCCAGATAAAATGGAGAAATTGTTGTAAAAAGAATTGGTGGCAATATTTAAACAGTTTTTTAAGCAGTTACCTTTATAATGGTAGTTAGTTTGAACCCCACTTAGATATTCAGGTGCAGGTTATCTGTGGCACCAATCATCATTGGTATGAATTTTATTTGGCATATATTTTAAGGGGTACAAAATGTCTCATGTAACAATTGTTTATGGTATAATTTGTATAAATAGTCATAGTAAATGCAGTAATGTTTTAAAAACATAAATGGTTCTTCCAACTCATGAAAATGTTGTATTGATCGATATCAAAATGTAGGGTCATTAAAACATTTTATACATAAGAACATCTAAGATGCTACATTTTGATATCAATATAACAATTTCAAACACGTTTTCATGACATTTTAGGAAGGCAATGTCTTGTGTTTTTAGAAGATCATTGTGTTTGCTGAGATATTTTACAACAAAGCGTTGTACGTTTTTATGATCTCTTAGAATAATATCTAATAAAAATGTTAAATCATAAATATCTTAGATCATCTTTACGATGTCTGTAACATTTTTCAAAATGTCGCATTTGTATCTACAAAATGTTATTGCAAAATTGTATTGCCATGTCATTTATATAGTGTCAGAACCAAGATTGTACTGACTGATGTTTCATTTTGTGTTATCAGTACAAGGTGTACTGTAAGCAGTTGGACAGGGGTGAGATGCCGCCTGAAATCGAAACACTCGTGCAGGAACACAGATTAAAGCCAGATGAACGACCAGCGTCATCTGCAGGTCGTTTGTGAGGAACCAACAGGTGGAGCCACATGAACATTGCACCACTCAAAAGCATTGTGAATTCAGACTGGACAAATTTAGTGTGGAACTGTGATAGAGAATGCTTATATATAGAGATCAGTTCCTGGATTGCCAACAGTTTGGTATTTCTTCAAATTGTTGTAATACAAAACGAACTGCAAGAAAGTAACATATAATGAAGAAGATTATAGGGACTATAATTATATATCTGATTGATATTTTAAATCATCCCTGCCCCTGGGCATTGCATCCATCTGGATGTGTGTACATATGTATGCATATGTGTGTATGTGTGTGTGTATGGAAAACATTGCACTTTGTTTCAGCGTAAATGTGTTAATTGTTGAAATCTGCTAAGTGTTGAGTACATTGCAGTATGATTATAGTACGATGACACTTGAATTTTTAGAATGCGCATGAAGTACCAAATTCTTTGAAAAAATTATCTTGTTTGAATTAAAATTTTAGTGCACTGCAAATACAGCTGGTTCAGTGACTGTTGAGTGTGGACCAATGACAGCTGATTTCACAACCACAGTTCTGCAAATTTCGCAACTATGCTTTTAATGTTTAGAATGCCATTGCAGCCCACTGTGACACTTTATTTCATGAAAAACAATTTGGACTGTGTATACGATAATGTTTCTGGTTTAAAACTGAACTATTTGTGTGGGTCTATCTGCCAGAATTTGATGAAGATTAAGCACTTGTAATGCAGTGATGTCTAGAAATGTATGCATTCAACAAACAAGACATTGATTGTGTTTTGTGATTTCAATATTGTTCAGCATACTCATAATATTTCTGAACAAATGAACAATTCTTAGAAATCATTTTGATGCGCATAATGTTTTACATATTAAGCACCACTACTATTTTGTATAATAATAATAAATAAATAATACTATGTTATTATTATTTATTTATTAATATATATATATCAAGAAGTCACAATTTAATTTGTATTTTTTTACTAATCTAACCAACTCATTAGTACTGATGTTTTTGGTAACATTGTGTTACTCCGTGTTACACAGACTAGTAAGTTAACACAATTCCACAATCTTCCAGGTTGCATAATACAATGTATATCAATTATATAATTATCATTGTTACTGTAGTGTTGTGTGTGTGCATATTGAGAGAATCACAGGATAAATCAATTCACGTAACAGCTGTGATTTACTTTTCCTATCCCACTGTGTTTGAAAACTAGGCCTGTGTAAAACAAGTTAAATGTGTTTAAATTTGAGTTAATATGTTTATGGTTAAGTTGATGTAGCTGATCTACAGAATTGAAATGTAAACATGTGTTCATTATAACAGTATCGTTACAGTATTGTTAGTAGATAGGACAACTGATATATTATGTGTTCATTTGCTGGATAAATAAATATCAATCAGTTGAAGTATGCATTGTTTTTTTAATTCAGAACGTTGACACTGTCACGCATCATGACATACGTATCTATTGTTAATATACTAACATGGCGGCACTGTGCCGACGTCCACATAGTTTGTCTATGTTTATTCGCGCCCATGGACCATAGGCCTCTGATCTACCAATTGGCAATTTAAGAAAACAAATGTAGTTATAATTGTAGTTATTTACTTTTTTCAATCAACAAGTTGATAGTTCTGCCATTCCCTAGATGGTACCAATGTGAAGTTTATCAGGACATTATCTCTTACAATGCCGTAATTGGCAACAACAAAACTTAGATGGTCATCATCGAGTACAAGTTTAAGCTCAGAACACTGTAATGATGATAATTAAAATTGCTGTTCTTGGTTGCTACGTGGGTGGGTGTACGCTCGGTACCTACAATGCAGCAAGAGTTCGCATTCATGTGTTTCTTGCCTCAAACTGTTGTTAACTGGAAACTCTTCCGACATCCCAGATCCAGCCACAACTCTTCCTGTTGTTCTTTCATACGTTGCTCCCACCATCTTGGCTTCTGCTTCTGGCACTCCCATCCATCTCACTGTTGTCATCACCATCTCTCTTGGGACTGTGTCATAGGACTTCTCCAGGTCCACAAATCCCACTGCCATTCTCCCTTGCATCTCCAACCTCTTCTCCACCAGCTATCTCAATGCAAACAATGCATCCGTCGTCCCTCTGCCCTTTCTGAATTCTTCACCCAATTCTTGCTCTACCCTCTTTTCAAATCTTCCCATCCAGGATCCTCTCTATTTATCATGGTGATGGAACTATTCAGCAGGATGAAGGAAGTTCTCAGAAAGATTATATATGCAGAAGACTTGGCCATATTAACAGAAAACAAACAAGAGCTACGAGACATGTTAGAGAAATGGAACAGGGTGTTTAAGAAACACGGACTGAGAATGAGCCTGGAGAAGACAGAAGTGATGTGGGTTGGACAACAGAGAGAGGAATTGGACATCGGGTTGGATGGAACGGAAATTAAGTAAATGGATGGCTTTGTGTACCTTGGAAGAATGACTATGGCGGATGGGTGTTCAGATGTGGAGGTGCGATGCCGAATACAAGTAGGAGCAAATGCTTGCAGAAAGGTAGAGGAGTCATGATGGACAGAAAAATCTAAAAAAAGATTTAATTGATTGGGTGCTAACAAATCTAACAACTCTTAGGTTTGTTTGGGTGAAATAGTGAATACTAACAATCGCTTTGTATATTTTGCTATCAATAAAGTTCATTTCTATGACAATTACATACCTCTAAATTCTATAAGTTTGGCATAATAAATTGGACTATTTGCATAAATCAGAAAATAATCCTGTCCACCTGCCATGTCTTGCTTTAATTTATAAAAAAAGATAAATTGATACCTGAAGAAACTCTCATATATTTGTATTTCACGTGCAGACGATGGGCTAAATGTACATCTTATCATTCATCATCCGAGAACTACTCATGCCAGCTGTTTATATAACTTTATTGGAAGACAACAACGTGTGTGGTTAAAACAATCGCAGGCTATCATTATTCTGACTGAACACATACACACACTCATACCTACAGACGGACACTCATACCTACAGACAGACATTCATACCTACAGACGGACACTCTCCCATACCCTCCTCCGTTGGTGGTTGGAAAACATGAACAAATTACCCCTTGGTTTCAATTTTTACTGCTTGTTTTCAACAGCTTGGGGTATATTACCCCTTTCCACAAACCCTATCGAGTGCTCTGTGTATAAGAAGTTACATGATATTAGAGGTGGAAATGTTTTATGTGTTTTTGTAAGACTTTCAAGTGCTGGGGACTCGCTGTAGACCCAACCAGAAACACGCTCTGTTTTAGAAGCTACCGCGATCTATTGGTGGAGAAGTCGGATCTCGACGGAGGTTGGCGATCAACAGTTATCTCTTCTGTCACCTTCCCCCTGTCTCAATCCTTTTTTGTCACCTTCCCTCCTGTCTCAGTCCTTTTCTGTCACCATCCCTCCTCACTCAGTCCTCTTGTGTTACCTTCTCTCCTGTCTCGGTCCTCTTGTGTTACCTTCTCTCATATCTCAGTCCTCTTTAACAAGATTGCCATCCAGAGAATTAACTCTAGATGGCAGGTGGACAAGGAAGCCCTTTGGCTTATCGAGAGTCCAACCCTTTTATCTACATATATCCAGCCCTTCTGAGGTATGTGTCGATTTTATTTTTAAACATATTCACACTACTAGCACCCACACAATCATCAGATAATCTGTTCCATTCATTCACAGTCCTTTGTGAAAATGAGAACTTTCTCACGTCTAATCTACACTGCCCCTTTACTAATGTAACTTCATGTCCTCTAGTCTTTCTATCTTTCTTAACTGAAAAAAACATATTTCTATCAATATTTTCATAACCATTCAATATTTTAAACACTTCTATCTGATCTCCTCTCAATCTCCTGGTCTCTAGTGTTGTTAAACCACATTCTTTTAGGCGTTTTTCATAACTAAGATCCCTCAGTTTTGGTATCATTTTAGTCGCTCTCCTCTGTACTCTTTCTAGCATATCTATGTCCTTCTTGCGGTATGGCCTCCACGCTTGTATACAATATTCTAAATGAGGCCTAACTATTGTTTTGTACAGCGGTATTATTAGTTCTTTTTCTTTATATGCTATATTTCGCCTAATCAATCCAAGGATTTGATTTCCTTTTGAAGCTGCAATTCCACACTGCTCTGAAACCTTCATGTCAGCACTAATTGTCAGCCCTAAGTCTTTTTCTTTTACAGTAGTACTTAGTACAGTTCCCCCCATTGTATATTCTACATATTCATTCCCATGTCCTGTGTGAAGGCATTTACATTTCCCAAAATTGAACAACATTTGCCACTTTTCAGACCATTTGATCAACCTCTCAAGATCAACTTATAAATCCTGTCTATCTCCATCACTTTTAATCCTTCTAAACACTTTTGTATCATCTGCAAATTTCAACACCTTGCTAGCTATATCATCATCCAAATCGTTTATATATATTAAGAATAATATAGGTCCCAGTACTGATCCCTATGGAACCCCACTCAAAACTGATTTCCAGTTTGAAGCCTCCCCATCAACAACTACCCGTTGCCTTCTGTCAATCAGCCATTTTTCTATCCAGTTAATTATACCATTTCCTATGCCATGGGCTTTTAGTTTAACCAGTAATCTCTGATGTGGCACTTTGTCGAAAGCTTTTTGAAAATCTAAGTAGATGATATCTACTGGTGATCCATCATCTACCCATTTAGTGATATCTTCCAAAAAACATAACATATTTGTTAAGCATGACCTTGCTTTTAGAAACCCATGTTGAGATGGGTTTATCATGTTATGTTTAACAAGAAAATCCACCATGTGATCTTTAATTAGTCTTTCTAATAATTTACAAATCACCGATGTTAAACTAACTGGTCTATAATTATTTGACTTGTTTCTCGAACCTTTTTTAAATAACAGTATAATGTTTGCTTCTTTCCATTCTAAAGGAACCACTCCCTCTTCTAATGACAAGTTGAAAACTGTTGCAAGCGGTATGCTAATTTGTTCTACAATTTCCAATAGTAGTTTGGGTGGAATACCATCCACTCCAGGTGATTTATTTTCCTTCATAGCCCTAATTTTCTTAGCTACCATTTCTGGGGTTACAATTAACTGTCTTAAATAGTCTGATTCTGCCCCTTGAACTTAGCCTCTGGTACTGGCAGTGAACTAGTGTCTTCTCTGGTAAACACTGAACTAAAATACTCATTTAGGTCTTCTGCCATTAAGAATCCTTCTGATATTATATTTCCAGCACTATCTTCTAGAGGACCGACCTTATCCTGAACTTTCTGTTTGCTTCGAACATACGCATAAAAACTCTTGCTGTCATGTTTTATATTACAAGCTAATTTATGTTCATAGCTTCTCTTTGAATTTCTAATTTCAGCTGTAGCTTGGTTTAGTGCTTCTTTATAAATGTTGTAGTCTTCGTCATTTCCAGTATGTCTATATGACTTCCACATCATTTGTTTATACTTAATTTTTCTAATGGCTTCTTTCGATAAGTATTTCTTTCTGGTCCGTTTCCCTTGTTTTTTGAAGGGAACAAATTTATCTACGATGCACTCTATTTCATTCTTTAAGATATTCCAGCATTCTGTTGCTGTCTTATTCTTCAGTGTATTATTCCAGTCTATCTTTGCTAAATATTTCCTCATTTCCTTATATCTTCCTTTGTGGATATTTCTCCTGAACTGCTTTTTATTATTTCTTTCTGATTTTACTTTGATGGTAAAATGTATCTGGTTGTGATCACTACTTCCCAGAGGCTCACATAATTTAACATTGTCAACTAATTCATTCTGTGAGGACAAAACTAAGTCTAACACATTCTCTCCCCTGGTTGGTTCTAGCACATGTTGAGAAAGGAAACTATCTTGTACTAAAACTAAAAACTTGTGGTCCTCACTACCCATACTCTGTAGAGATTTCCATTTTATATGCCCATGGTTAAAATCCCCCATAATAACACAGTCCCGTTTGCTCACTTCCCTTATAGCGTTTTGTATTTTTTCATTCTCTTCTATGCTTATGTTTGGACTTCGATAAACTAATCCAACCGTTAACGTTGAGTTTCCTGTAACTATGTTACACCAAACAGCTTCTTCGCAATCTGCTTCTCTGTCTAATTTTATTTCATAAGCCTGGATAGATTCTTTAATATATAAAATAACTCCACCTCCCCTTCTTCCTATTCTATCTTTCCTAAACATTACATATCCTGTCAGTCCCAATTCGGCATCTGATATATCGGTGGTTGCCCATGATTCGGTTATACGTATTATGTGAGGCTCAATATCTTCAACCATAATGTTTAGTTCATTTCTTTTGTTTACTATACTCCTTGCATTTAAACAAACACATTTATACCCAGCTTCAGAAGTTTTCCAGACTGTTCTTTGTGTTACCTTCTCTCATGTCTCAGTCCTCTTGTGTTACCTTCTCTCCTGTCTCACTCCGCTTGTGTCACCTTCTCTCCTGTCTCACTCCTCTTGTGTTACCTTCTCTCGTGTCTCAGTCCTCTTGTGTTATCTTCTCTCGTGTCTCAGTCCTCTTGTGTTACCTTCTCTCGTGTCTCAGTCCTCTTGTGTTACCTTCTCTCGTGTCTCAGTCCTCTTGTGTTACCTTCTCTCGTGTCTCAGTCCTCTTGTGTTACCTTCTCTCGTGTCTCAGTCCTCTTGTGTTACCTTCTCTCCTGTCTCACTCCTCTTGTGTCACCTTCTCTCGTGTCTCAGTCCTCTTGTGTTTCCTTCTCTCATGTCTCAGTCCTCTTGTGTTACCTTCTCTCCTGTCTCACTCCGCTTGTGTCACCTTCTCTCCTGTCTCACTCCTCTTGTGTTACCTTCTCTCGTGTCTCACTCCTCTTGTGTTACCTTCTCTCATGTCTCAGTCCTCTTGTGTTACCTTCTCTCGTGTCTCACTCCTCTTGTTTTACCTTCTCTCATGTCTCGGTCCTCTTGTGTCACGTTCTCTCATGTCTCAGTCCTCTTGTGTTACCTTCTCTCATGTCTCACTCTTCTTGTGTCACCTTCTCTCGTGTCTCAGTCCTCTTGTGTCACCTTCTCTCGTGTCTTAGTCCTCTTGTGTCACCTTCTCTCCTGTCTCAGTCCCCTTGTGTCACCTTCTCTCGTGTCTCAGTCCCTTGTGTCACCTTCTCTCGTGTCTCACTCCTCTTGTGTCACCTTCTTCTTGTGTCACCTTCTCTCGTGTCTCACTCCTCTTGTGTCACCTTCTCTCGTGTCTCAGCATATTGAAACAACTCGGTGGTAATGACTAAAAATGTGTTGTTAGCATGCAACAATACGAAAGGGCGTCGATGATTGAAATTGACATAGGCTATTTAGTTTTACTATAGAATGAAATTAAAGCAATGTTTTACATTCATTTTTATTATAGAATCCAGTCACGCAGTATAAACTGTATGTACTCTAGCACACTGACATCCCAAATATGTGCTAACGAAGCACACAAATCCACTGATAATTCCTTCCTTCTTAGGATTATTCCAAGAAAGGTCGTGATCCGATAGTGGTGTGGCTTCTACTGATAATACGGCTGATTAGGATATGAGCTAACTCCTTCGAAAACGGGGCACTACTATTTGAAAACAACTGTTTGCCCACAAAGTATTTAAATTTAAAAAAACAAGAGCAACAACTATAAAAACACTGTAAAACCCAATTGGGCGGTCAGTGCATAATACATTATGGTTTGTACTGTAAAACCCAATTGGGCGGTCAGTGCATAATACATTATGGTTTATACTGTAAAACCCAATTGGGCGGTCAGTGCATAATACATTATGGTTTGTACTGTAAAACCCAATTGGGCGGTCAGTGCATAATACATTATGGTTTGTACTGTAAAACCCAATTGGGCGGTCAATGCATAATACATTATGGTTTGTACTGTAAAACCCAATTGGGCGCTCAGTGCATAATACATTATGGTTTATACTGTAAAACCCAATTGGGTGATCAGTGCATAATACATTATGGTTTATACTGTAAAACCCAATTGGGCGCTCAGTGCATAATACATTATGGTTTATACTGTAAAACCCAATTGGGTGATCAGTATATAATACATTATGGTTTGTACTGTAAAACCCAATTGAGTGGTCAGTGTATAATACATTATGGTTTATACTGTAAAACCCAATTGGGCGGTCAGTGTATAATACATTATGGTTTATACTGTAAAACTCAACTGGGCGGTCAGTGTATGATAATACATTTTGGTTTATACTGTAAAACTCAACTGGGCAGTCAGTGTATGATAATACATTATGGTTTATACTGTAAAACCCAATTGGGCGCTCAGTGCATAATACATTATGGTTTATACTGTAAAACCCAATTGGGTGATCAGTATATAATACATTATGGTTTGTACTGTAAAACCCAATTGAGTGGTCAGTGTATAATACATTATGGTTTGTACTGTAAAACCCAATTGGGTGATCAGTATATAATACATTATGGTTTATACTGTAAAACCCAATTGGGCGGTCAGTGTATAATACATTATGGTTTATACTGTAAAACTCAACTGGGCAGTCAGTGTATGATAATACATTATGGTTTATACTATAAAACCCAATTGGGCGGTCAGTGTATACTACATTATGGTTTATACTATAAAACGTGATTCACGATCAAACTGAACGCATATCTTGCTTCAAAGGAAATTCTATTACGAGCGTTCATTGTCGCAGGTTATTTTTCTGTGTTGACTCGACTGGCATACACAAGTTCAACCTACGTGGTAACGGATATACAGAGATACTCTCCGAGGCTGGAAATGTCAATAGCCCTATTGGTTTCGCCATTGACAACTTTGTCAGACATATATGCTGGGGGGGCATTGTAAGTATATATGTATTGTTTAATTCACTCTTAGCAAGATGTTTTCATCTGGATGCGTGACGTCATGCACGGTCAGATTTTCAGTTGATTATTGCTTATGTTTTAGTATTCGCGCATGTGTGTGTGTGTGTGTGTGAGTGTGTGTGCGTGCGCGTGTGGACGTATTTGCGTGGGCATGTGTGTACACAGCATTTAATATCAACTCTGCAGCATAGCCCGGATTAGATCATCTAGCTCCACTATTGCTGTCCTCTGCATCATAGCCCGGATTAGATCATCTAGCTCCACTATTGCTGTCCTCTGCATCATAGCCCGGATTAGATCATCTAGCTCCACTATTGCTGTCCTCTGCATCATAGTCCGGATTAGATCATCTAGCTCCACTATTGCTGTCCTCTGCATCATAGCCCGGATTAGATCATCTAGCTCCACTATTGCTGTCCTGTGCAGCATAGCCCGGATTAGACCATCTAGCTCCACTATTGCTGTCCTCTGCATCATAGCCCGGATTAGATCATCTAGCTCCACTACTGCCGTCCTCTGCAGCATAGCCCGGATTAGACCATCTAGCTCCACTATTGCTGTCCTCTGCATCATAGCCCGGATTAGATCATCTAGCTCCACTATTGCTGTCCTCTGCAGCATAGCCCGGATTAGACCATCTAGCTCCACTATTGCTGTCCTCTGCATCATAGCCCGGATTAGATCATCTAGCTCCACTATTGCTGTCCTCTGGATCATAGCCCGGATTAGATCATCTAGCTCCACTTTATTGCTGTCCTCTGCATCATAGCCCGGATTAGATCATCTAGCTCCACTGTTGCTGTCCTCTGCATCATAGCCCGGATTAGACCATCTAGCTCCACTATTGCTGTCCTCTGCATCATAGCCCGGATTAGATCATCTAGCTCCTCTATTGCTGTCCTCTGCAGCATAGCCCGGATTAGACCATCTAGCTCCACTATTGCTGTCCTCTGCATCATAGCCCGGATTAGATCATCTAGCTCCACTATTGCTGTCCTCTGCATCATAGCCCGGATTAGATCATCTAGCTCCACTATTGCTGTCCTCTGCATCATAGCCCGGATTAGATCATCTAGCTCCACTATTGCTGTCCTCTGCAGCATAGCCCGGATTAGATCATCTAGCTCCACTATTGCTGTCCTCTGCATCATAGCCCGGATTAGATCATCTAGCTCCACTATTGCTGTCCTTTGCATCATAGCCCGGATTAGATCATCTAGCTCCACTATTGCTGTCCTCTGCATCATAGCCCGGATTAGATCATCTAGCTCCACTATTGCTGTCCTCTGCAGCATAGCCGATTTAGACCATCTAGCTCCACTATTGCTGCCCTCTGCATCATAGCCCGGATTAGATCATCTAGCTCCACTATTGCTGTCCTCTGCAGCATAGCCCGGATTAGATCATCTAGCTCCACTATTGCTGTCCTCTGCATCATAGCCCGGATTAGATCATCTAGCTCCACTATTGCTGTCCTTTGCATCATAGCCCGGATTAGATCATCTAGCTCCACTATTGCTGTCCTCTGCATCATAGCCCGGATTAGATCATCTAGCTCCACTATTGCTGTCCTCTGCAGCATAGCCCGGATTAGACCATCTAGCTCCACTATTGCTGTCCTCTGGATCATAGCCCGGATTAGATCATCTAGCTCCACTTTATTGCTGTCCTCTGCATCATAGCCCGGTTTAGATCATCTAGCTCCACTGTTGCTGTCCTCTGCATCATAGCCCGGATTAGACCATCTAGCTCCACTATTGCTGTCCTCTGCATCATAGCCCGGATTAGATCATCTAGCTCCACTATTGCTGTCCTCTGCATCATAGCCCGGATTAGATCATCTAGCTCCACTATTGCTGTCCTCTGCATCATAGCCCGGATTAGATCATCTAGCTCCGCTATTGCCGTCCTCTGCAGCATAGCCCAGATTAGACCATCTAGCTCCACTATTGCTGTCCTCTGCAGCATAGCCCGGATTAGATCATCTAGCTCCACTATTGCTGTCCTCTGCATCATAGCCCGGATTAGACCATCTAACTCCACTATTGCTGTCCTCTGCAGCATAGCCCGGATTAGATCATCTAGCTCCACTATTGCTGTCCTCTGCATCATAGCCCGGATTAGATCATCTAGCTCCACTATTGCTGTCCTCTGCAGTGAGAAACGTCACAACCGTTGGTGTGTTCAAGGGAGTGTTACAGATACATCTTTTTCGAACGGCCTTTGAAGAATTACTTTAAACGTCACCGATACTGCTGCTGACATTTATGAATTATTTATCTATTTATTAACTGTTTTATCCATAATGTATTTTAGCTCATTTAATTCGTTTTAATTCAAACTATATATATACATATATTTCACCTATTTTATAGCCGATGCTGCTAAATGAATGTCATGATTATTGATTATTAACTTCTTCATTTGCTTTATTTCCTATTGTATTATAGCCTATGTAAGTGGTTTTAACTTAAAGTAATGTATATCATTTTATCATGACCTATATTTTACTTTTGTAGCGCCTTTGAGCAAGTATTTTTTTAGGATACACGGCGCATAGTAAATGCTTAAATTATTATTATATGTTGGAACTGTTACATCGAGTTTTAGTCACTCAACACATAATATGTACGGATTACGACGGCACCAACCGGAGACTGGTGTACACCTGACAAGGAACACCAGCCTCTACAGATCTGTAGCCAGCTTTTCACAATGGGGGGTTCACATTTTACCAATTCAGACTCCAGGGGGCGCCACAGGTTCATGTGGGGTTACATTTTTTCACAATGCAGAGGGCCCCACATGTTCACGTGGGGGCTCATAATGTGGAAGGTTACATTTCTAACTGGAAGAAAAATGAAGTGGGTGTGAGATTGGTGGACCTTGTGGTTTCGTCTTATATTCTTTCATCCTATGTACAAACACCATTTTAGCATCCCCAGCAGGCCCATAACCAGGTCGTGTTTTTAGGAGTGGGCGTTTTCAAACAAAGTGGGACTCGTATGTGGTCTGTGGAGACTGGTCCCATTTTGTTGCCTGATTAAGCGTAATTTACACCCAATTGTATTAATAAAAGCCAACAGGCAGTGATAGTATGTTATTAAAATAACTGAATTATTTACTCGAAACCCTTCGCCGTGTGTGCAGTTGTTTTGAATAAGTTCATATTGATATAATAAACGAGGCACCGAAGGGCGTGGGTGTGTCCAAGTTATTTTTTAGAATAAACAGTTAAAGTGTGACATTTACAATCTGGTTTTCACTCAATTAATGCATTATATTTTTCTGATCTGATGTGCAAAAGTTCCATAATTTATCTTAAACATAATTAACTTAGTAAATAAACAAACCTTAATTTATAAAACATGTATGGTAAATAGAAGATTAGAAAAATGATTGTCCTCTTGTGGAATTTGAATTAAATTCTAGGTGTCAAACCGTCAAGTACCATATCCTGTGCACTGCACTGACCCCAGGAAACACACAGTATTTTTTTATAACTATACGGAACCCAAAATGGACATAATAATTGACAATAAAGGTTCTTCACACATTCTTGCCTTCTCGTCAGCGATAAGGCTCTCCTTTTTGAGATCTATAAACATGCAACTAGCAACCACAGTGTTTCGGCAACCATACAGCCACACAATTACACGATTTCTCATCAGCACGCGCATTTAAAAATAGGTGAAGCTAATTAAACTTTATTTTGTATTGGTTAAATACAATTATTCATCGAAATTCGCGTTCCAGCTCAATAGTTGACAATTATGATTTGTGTTAAGCCAGATAAGTTTGTCTACCGGGTTTGCAGCTTGTAAGAAATACACTCGATACACATCTTAAGTTATTGATTGTTGAGAATAGCCTCTTTGACAGTCGGTACTTACCTTATACTAAAATTAAAAAGCCGCACCTTTCGTTCACCTTTTAGAAGAGATCTGATGAGAAATAATTAATTATTTTATATACCTAAAATGTATGTGCTCATAATTCTTAAATCATCATCACCCGTTCATTCACCAGATTCTAGCAATGATTGCACCCTTCGTAAGTCTGCATCTGTCACCTCTGAGTCACTACAATTAGGACTCCTAATTTTACGTTTGGTGTAAAACTGGCTTCTTGTGTATTTGATACCCCATGCGTTTTCAACAGGAGACCCTGGGATAGTGTGAAGTCTTTCTGCATGGCTAATTGGATGCAATGGTCCTTTGACACACATACCTCTAATGACTGCCCTTTTCACACATGGCATTAGAGACAGACCCCTCAGCCAGGCTCCCATACATTCAGTGATGATCACTTAATAGATAACGGTTCTCCCTTTATCATCTGCACAAATCAGGCTTTCTTGGCATCCCTCGTAATGCTTGAACACTATCCAGCAGCTTTTAGGAGGGGGGGGGTAACGCTTTTGGGAAACATGGAATATAATTAGTGATTCACATTTTAAAGATGCAATTTTGAGGGGGGGTTAACATTTTGGAGAAAGGGGGAGCACAAAAAGGGGGAGCACAAAAAGGGGGATTCACGTGAACCCCGTGGCCACGGCCTGCTCTACCGCTGGCAGTGGTGAAAAACAGATTGTACTGGACGGACAACCAGAGCACGTTAGTGTAGGGTAGCCCTGGGCGGCGAGGCGGCGGGCGGCGAGCCTCGCGATATGCTCACTACACAATATACAATTCAAGTAGAACTAGTGTTCTTTGTTTCAGGGTTTCGTTCAACGTTGACGGGACAGACCTCGGTAGTATTTATATGGACGCATTCAAGGGCGTTAAGAGAAACGGCCATTGCGCCGCTGGGCTGGGGTTGTCTACCGCTAGGTAAGACGCTATCTGCAATTGTCTCATAACGCACATTTGGAAATGTGCGCATGCCTTTGCTAGGGTGTTAGATATATTTGAATTATTTCAGAAAAGGTCGAGATAATCACGATATTTGCCGATTAAGAGATCATCTCAGAACATCGTTCTTCATTTTACGTCGTCACGTTACTTGCCTTTATTACCGAGGAGCCATGAGATTCTAGCAATGATTGCACCCTTCGTAAGTCTGCCTCTGGAATAACATGACTTTGACATGGTAGGATCCGGGTAAAGATGAGATGCTCTCAGATTATAGTGTAATGTCAAATATCAAATAAGAGTAAACGTTTATCAGTTAATACTATGTTTACGCAAGAGATAGAGTGTGAATCGACGTAGATCAATCGATATTATTATTGAGCTTTTGGGGGGTTGAGGCCAAATGAAAGTTATGTCAACTGTGGTAGTTCTGAGACGACCCCTACTCGCCTAAAGCAGACAAACAGCTGGATTCACAAACAAATGTCTATGAAGTGCATTACTGAACGGAGTGGATATTTCACAAAATTATGCTCGTCCTCGTAAACATTATTTTGTAATTAAAAAGGTGGCACATGGTAGCGGTCGGTAGGTTCACCCACGCCCATCTCACAGTTACCGTCACCAATCTATTCAGCGGGTATACGTGTCGTCGACCATGCGTTGTGTCAATCCAAAATCTTGCAAGATATCCTGTGAATTTAAACTATCAAGAGATGCGTTTCGGACCGACTGAAGGCGTCGTTCACGGTCAGAATCTCCGGACGCAACCTCCTTTGCGCGAACTCGCACTTCACAGTGACGGTTCGACGCAAGAACTGGCGTCCCTGTCCAGTCGCCGGAGACTACTCTCCGTGCAAGCTGAGTCGTGTCGTCGACGCCAAACAAAGCGATCTGATCACGTGCGTGACGAAGTGTCTTTGCGACGGTTAGGAATGCAACCACGTGACCATCCACATCCCGGAGAAGCACGCAGGCTGGGAAATATGTGAAAGCAGCGTCAAATAGCTGCGAGATGACTGCACGCTGAACACGAGACGTTTCCCGACGTACTGCCTGCGTATGCGTGTTTACACCATATATTCAATAGGGATACAAACGTGCTGACTTTTGATAGCGTCGTAAATAAGGCGCGTAGTAATGGAAGACAAATCACACCGTAAATTGTAAAGATATCGTAATTCTGCGCATAATGTTCTTTATCCAGAACGCACGCTGACATTTCTTGTGTGTGTTGTCTTGTTTTTGTGGAGACTTTACATTTTAAATACTACGATTCAGTGTCGAATTTAGCCCAAGGCAGACAAGGCATTTGTCCAGAGGCGTCCACAAAATACCATAATGTGCTCACAGGTACTCGTTTATGGGGGCCTCCACAACATGCGGATGGTTTTCAGAGTATTCTATACCACAAACTATTGCAGAATGTGTAGTATTAGCCTGTATCTTGTCTTCTAGAACATATTTTATAATGGTCTGTGCATACTTTATTTTATAGCACACAGTCAATTCCTGTAAATACCTATGTATTACCTATGCATTTCTAAATGCAGTCTGTCATTAAATAAATAAATATACTTATATAGCGCCAACTCTAGTTAGAAAGTATTCAAGGCGCTTTACATGTAAAATAGTAATAAATCCAAAAAGTTATCCATTACGAAGTGACAACAACGATTTTGTATTTTGATGTATATAAACCCTATTGTTATTTAAAACAAACAAGGAGGCTCGTATTGAAGAAATCTGGGGGAAAACATAGATTACCTATTGTGGACGTAACGTTGTGGTTGAGGCGGTGTGTGCAAAATGTACCCGAACAAAGTAGAACCTAGCCAATATTAACTTTCATTAATTTAATAATGATTAATATTGGGCTTTCTTATAAAGACCATTTAAAATAAAATGTGTGTATATAAGGAACGTCCCTAATGCCAGACCCGTAGCTAGGCTGGGGTCCGGGGGCGGTGCAGGAAACCAACAAGGCGCGCCGGAAAACATAAGTGAATCGTCTGTATTTTTGAGCAATTGGAAGTTGAAATGTTGATATGCTTGAAAAAGACGACACGTGCCAGGCGACGAAGGAACTCCTGCAGATAGCCTAGTGACTGATATACAAGTGGTGTGGTGGTAACACGGGTTTGTGTGATGTGTCTAGTGTCGTAGTGTACTGATTAGTTTGTAGGTCTTTAGTGTTATTAAACCACATTCTTTTATGCGTATTTCGTAACTAAGATCCCCAAGTTTTGGTATCATTTTAGTTGCTCTCCTCTGCACTCTTTCTAGCATATCTATGTCCTTCCTGCGATATGGCCTCCACGCTTGAATACAGTATTCTAAAAGAGGCCTAACTATTGTTTTCACAGAGGTATTATTAGTTCTTTTTCCTTATACGTTATATTTCGCCTAATTAATCCAAAGATTTGATTTTCCTTTGAAGCTGCAATGCCGCACTGCTCTGAAATCTTCATATCAGCATTAATGGTTAACCCTAAGTCTTTTACTGTTACAGTAGTATTTAGTACAGAACCCCCATTGTATATTTGTAATCTCATTTCCCATGTCCTGCGTGGAGGTATTTACATTTCCCCAAATTGAACAGCATTTGCCATTTTTCAGACCATTTTATCAACCTGTCAAGATCATCTTGTAAATGCTGTCTATCTCCATCACGTTTAATCATTCTAACCAAATTTGTATCATCCGCAAATTTCAACACCTTGCTTGTTATATCATCGTCCAAATCGTTGATATATATTAAGAATAATTTAGGTCCCAGTACTGATCCCTGTGGTACCCCACTCAAAACTGATTTCCAGTTTGAAGCCACCCCACCAACTACTGCCTGTTGTCTTCTGTCAATCAGCCATTTTCTATCCAGTTAATTAAACCATTTCCTATGCCATGGGCCTTTAGTTTAAGCAGTAATCTTTGATGTTTCTGAAAATCTAAGTAGATGACTGGTGATCCCTATGTACCCATTTAGTGATATCTTCCAAAAAAACATAACATATTTGTTAAGCATGACCTCGCTTTTAGAAACCCATGTTGAGATGGGTTTATCAAGTTATGTTTAACAAGAAAATCCACCATGTGATCTTTAATTAGTCTTTCTAATAATTTATAAATCACTTATGTTAAACTCACTGGTCTGTAGTTCTCTGACTTTTTCTGAAACCTTTCTTAAATAACGGTATCATGTTTGCTTCTTTCCATTCTAAAGGAACTACTCCATCTTCTAATGACAAGTTGAAAACTGTTGCAAGTGGTATGCTAATTTGTTCTACTATTTCCAATAGTAGGTGATTTATTTTCTTTTAGAGCCCTTATTTTCTTAGCTACCATTTCCGGCGTTACAATTAAATGTCCTAAATAGTATGATTTCGCCCCCTTGAACTTAGCCTCTGGTACTGGTAGTGAACTAATATCTTCCTTGGTAAACACCGAACTAAAATACTCATCCAGGTCTTCTGCCATTAAGAATCCCTCTGATATTATATTTCCAGCACTATGTTCTAGAGGACCGACATTATCATGAACGTTCTGTTTGCTCCGAACATATGCATACAAACTCTTGCTGTCATGTTTGATATTACAAGCTAATTTTTGTTCGTAGCTTCTCTTCGAATTTATAATTTCAGTTGTAGCTTGGTTTAGTGCTACTTTATAAATGTTGTAGCTTTCATCATTTCTAGTACGTCTATATGACTTCCACATAATTTGTTCATCCAAATGCACAGCATCCCGTCATTAAATAGGAGTACATAATAACATTTATTCTTTCTTGTGCTCATCATGTTTGGATTATGTTCTACAGCATATTCTTCAAAATGTGTTGAAACAAGTTTGTGTTAAGTGAACTGTACTGGGAGTAGTGTATAAAAACATGTCGACAAAGTTGCTTTTAAAATAATTTTGAAAATTCATAAAATATAAATGTTACACAACATTCTAGATGTTTAGGGAACTTCTTAGGATTGAGTTAAATACACCAATGATGACCGAAAACAGTGTTTTAAAATATGCGTTATTTTAAAAAAAATTGTAACTTTATTTCCATCATACAATGGCCATTTTATTTGTTGACATCGAGGAGTTCGACAAAAACAAATTCAATGATTTACTCTAAATGAAGGGCAGAACAAATTGCACAAAATAAAACACGAATCTAGGCAATATATGTCCCTTGTTTTTACACTGATGTTTTAATATTTTGTGGACAATAATGTTATTATGTTCTTTGTAGATCTACATTTTTCAAACTAAAAGCAATCCTTATGTAGATAGGTAAGTAGATAATTACCTATTATATTTTAATATTGTACCTTACTTCATCATATATAATGTTGTATTTATACTGCTTAAGGAAATAGCAGCTGGATTTATGTTGCAATCAAAATGGTTTCATTATTGAATGTTTCCCAGCTTCAATAAGTTTATGTTATCTAAACGTTTCATTAAAACTAAATTTTAAAATGTATAGCCAGATATACCTAGTGAAAAAGGAACATGATAATACCATAGGTGAGGTTTCGTATGTTTTTATATTCCAAAAAAAGCATGCCAATCATTCAATATGCCATCAACGACAATGTCATACGACGGCTTCGTGCGTGAAGAGCTAGTGTTTTTTCTTTTAAATCAATCCGTCTGTCATGAGCTGCCGCTATGTTCATTCTTCGTTTATTCCATATAGTTTTCCTTTTTCCTTTTTTTGTGACACTAACAGCAGCTGGTCCACGTTTCCTTTTCATAATTTCATCGGTCACGACTCATTCTCGTGACGGTAGCTAATCCAAACACACACAACGAGATCCAAACGCTCACAAAGAGATTAAAATTATCAAAGAATCGCTTCAAGACATAAGCACTGTCAGTGGCTTTTGGTCTAACACAAATATGAATACTGGCATTTTTCAGGTCATTAATCGATTGGATTTGAAGGATGACCCAAGTTTCATGCTTGTATCCTACTTAAACAACATGTATATATAACGTGTATGTGTATGTGTGTGCGTGCGAGCGTGCATGTGTGTGTGCGTGTGTGTGTGCGTGCGTGCGTGTGTATGTGTCTGTGTGCGTGTCGTATCCGCTCTGATAATATGGAGAAAACAAGAATCTGGCAGACTCATTTTAAATGGCTGCAAGTACCCCAAAACAGGAAAAAACACATTAACTGTACTTTTTAAAGTATAATATACAATTTGCATCTAAAACTCCACATTGGCAAATTATATATGAAATGTTCTCGCAGCCCTAAGCCGTAGAGTAGAGTATTGGACGTTCCCAGTGTACGACTTGGGGAAGCTCATAAACAAATTCCGCTAGACGGCGCCACGATCACTCGACTCTCCATTTCTTTGCTGCATCCGTATGATCTACTAAGATTATTTTTTACTGGAGCCAAATTATTTTAAGGGTTATATGACTAGCGACTCCGTGTGATACACACACACGCCGCGCGCTCACACACACACACACACACACACACACACACACACACACACACACACACACACACACACAACACGCACACCCACGCGCATACACACACACACATACACATACAAGCAACACACACACCCGCACGCACACACACACACACACACACACACACACACACACACACACACACACACACACACACACACACACACACACACACACACACACACACACACACACCACACACACACACACACACACATACACACACACACAACACCCACACCCGCACCCACACACACACACACACACACACACACACACACACACACACACACATACACACACATAACACACACACGCACCCGCACGCACACACACACACACACACACACACAGTTATTATATAGCATATGCACGTTTCAGTACTGTTTAATGATGCTGCACATTGTCACAGAAAGCCAGTTGTGACTATGTCCTTCAAAATAGAAATGTCAGTCAAATATCTTACTAGGAGACCCATTGGTCGTGTTCTGGGAACTAAAAGATTTGTCTAGCAAACCTTGAACCCATTCCTGATTTAGTATAAGACATTCATATTACAGATACGTCCACAATGCCACGTATAATCCTGTCGATGCTCACATACAATCGTTTCCAGTGACACAACAATGCGTACGTCGTTTAATTGCCAGACATCTTCCGCCATGTTTACTTGGGCAAAAGATCTTGGGGACGATTGTGGCTCTTCCGCTAATTGTTCGTCTTCCCCAACTTCAGCCTACACTGGTACAATACGAAGAACCTCTCTCCAATGTTACAATAAATTGACGCGATCTTCCTGGTATAAGTTAGGCATTATTTGAGTAACATATGCGTCTGGAAAACGGAATTGCGAGTGTATTAAAAATCGGGCTAAGCTTGACAGTATTAGGATTACTTAATAATTGCTACGCTTCTTGTCGTGGGTCCGCGGCAGGGTGGGGACACATTACCCGGTCCGTTTCACTTCTCTCATACTTCTCTGTCTATCCAGGTTTTCGGCGATATTCTTCCACACTTAGCTGTTCGTTACAGATGGAATACACAAATACAGGCACATGTACATTTACTGACACTTACTTACTAACGCACGCACACGTATGCGCGCCCTGTTAACACATTATGCTCTTTATATATCAATATTTTTCAAACTAAAATCAAACCTTATGTAGGTAGGAAGGTACATAACCACCTAAGCTATTTTAATATTATACATTACTTCGTGTGACGTATAATGTTGAATTTATACTGCTTATGGAAATAACAGTTGGGTTTATGGTGCAAACAAAATGGTTTTATTATTGAATGTTTCTCGGTTTCAATAATTTTTTTTATCTAAACCTTTCATTACACCTAAACTTTAAAATGTATAGCCAGATGTACCTAGTGAAACAGGGACATGATAATACCATGTGTGAGATTACGTATGTTTTTATATTCCAACAAAAACAATGCCAATCAATCAATATGTCATCGGCGGCTTCGTGCGTGGTGAGCTGGTGTTTTTTCTTTTAAATCAATCCGTCTGTATTGAGCTCTCGCTATGTTCATTCTCCGTTTATTCCATATATTTTCCTTCTTTTCTTTGCTGAATCTGTGACATAAACAGCAGCTGGTCCACGTTTTCTTTTGATAATTTTATCGGTCACGACTCATTCGCTTGGCGGTGACTAATCCAAATACACACATGTTGATGAAGTTTTTTCTAGCTTCTATTAACTCGGCGTAGCTAATCGAAGTCTATTATATTCATGAGCATGCCTTATACGGATAGTGAAGGTTGGGTCAAAGTGGAAACTGCGCATACGTGCAGTTATTTTTTCGATATATTGTTAGAGTCATTAGTGATTAATAAAACATAATTTAATGAAATAAAGGTATAAAATTACATGAAATAATCATATTAACATGATTATTTAATAACTGCGTACATTACAAAGATATTTAAATTCATTCTCAAAGAATCGCTTAACAGAGGAAGCCCAGTATTGAATTGTAGATGGACAAAGTCACGTCTATTGATAGAACAATTATATCAGGCGTGGAGCAACATTAAATGCAGCATGACTCAATTAAGTACAGTGGTATGGTGCTAGTTGGGAGTTGGTGTCAGAGGAGGACCGCGGCGACCATAACAGCTTCCGCTACATTTGCATGAGGCTGTGCACACAAGGCCCTTCTTGTAGCAGGAGCATCTTCAGCTTGTAGTGCACCCGCAACTGACCAGCTCTTACAGGGCTTTCGCTGCTCGAGGTACGTGAGTCCAGAAAGGCACCCGACCCGATTCAGACTCAACCCATCCCCAGGTGCCTGGGCTTCGCAAGATTGTCATACATCTACGGCCACGAGAGATTGCCCACACGTATTAATTTTGGTAGGTCGCTCTCTTGACATGCTCTATCAGGTCTGCCATGGTTGGAGATGACTGAGCGAATATCTGCTGGCGTGCTTGGTTGACTTCCGTCAGAGGGCAGGACACAGGTTATAGTGAGACAACGAAACTCTCAATGACATTGATGTTCTCTGAAGACAGTGTGAGAGGCCTTTCCATCAGGTGGCATAGCGCGGTTTTGAGCTTTGGCCTTGTGCTCCACTTTCCATACGCTGGTTTCTTCCTCGTGCCGGAAAAGAAGGGTGTGTTGTCATACCCTGTCAGGGCATAGACTGTGGGAGGGCATGTGCGGGAGATGTGGTGTTGCTGTTGTGGATGGGACACCAACAATTTTTCCGCACCAGTCTCAGTGAAGAAAGAGATCCCCAGAAAAACGATCAGTTTAAAAATGGGAACAGGAATCCGACAGCGATTACCAAATGATGGGAATTGGAGATGCCGAAGAACTGGAACAGCTATCTGCGCAAAGAAACCAATAAGGCGGAACTATTCCAGTAGCTACCAGGAATGATCGCACAGTCTGTCTTCTACGAGGGGAAAGTCGTTATTACAACTCGCGATGGGAACGTCCTCCAGAATCCAATGGCGACCCTGTGATTCGAACCGGGTATCCTCTCTGTCCATGCAACCACGAAGAGTTCGATACGAGAGTTATGTTGCATGCGGTAAATGCAATGTCGCAAGGCTACACGCACATACTGATCATTGCAAACGACAGTGACATCGTTGCCATGGAGATGCCTTTCTCCGCTGAGATTGGTGCGGAGAAATTGTCAGTGCTGTTTGGAATGGGCAGGAAGTTCAGCTATATTTCCATCGACGATATCTGCAACACCAAGGCATACGCTCTCCCCGCATTCCATGCCATGACAGGGTCCGATAACACAGTCTTCATTATTTTTTTTCCGACACGGGGAAGAAATCAGCGTATGGAAAAAGGAGCATAAGTCCACAGCTCACCTGACGGAAAGACCTCTCACACTGTTTTCAGAGGACGTTAATGTCATTGAGAGTTTCGTCGTCTCACTATACCCGGCGTCCTTTCCTCTGATGGAAGTCAACCAAGCACGCCAGATATTCGCTCAGTCAACTCGCACGTTCTATAGTATCTGCTACTAACCAAGGCAGCCCTGATAGAGCGTGTCAAGAGAGCGACCTATCAAGCTGGATACGTGAGCGAGAAATCTCTCGTGGCCGAACAAGTCTTGGGTGGGTTGAGGGTGAAATTAGGTGCCTTTCTGGACTTTCCTCTCTCGAGCAGCGAAAGCCCTCGAAGAACTGGCCAGTTGCATATGCACTACAGACTGCACAGGAAGGTGCTCCTGCTATATGAAAGGCCTTGTGCAGCAACGTGAACACCTGGAGGAAGCTGTCATGGTCGCCCCGGTCCTCCTCCGACACCAACTCCCAACTAACACCATACCACTTAATTGAGTCATACTTATCTAATGGTGGTTCACGCCTGATATGATCGTTCTATTGAATTTGCCCACCTCCAATTCAATAGTTGGATTTCTATATTTAAAAGTATAGTTTTTGATACTGTTGTCTATCATTTCGAATCGCGATACCTTTAGTAATCTTGTGGTTGATCTAAAGTGTGCGTCATTGAATGCTGGTGTCGATAGACTCTACATTCATGATTATGGCATGATTGGTTTTAACTTTATAACAATATACGGAATGTATGGCATTTATAGGTCATCACCTTGAAGAATGAAGAATGGGAAGACATGAGGCAACGACCATGTAAACATTGAAACATTAAAAGCAGGAGAAAATATCATCTCGAAGACACTGGCTAAGCTGTATACTAAATGCTTATCAGAAAGACGAATACACACAGCTTGGAAGAACGCAAAGGTGATTATCTTCAAGAAGGGAAATAAGAAAGACTTAAAGAACTACAGACCGATATGTCTGTTATCAAACATCTACAAATTACTCACAACAATACTAACGAATAGGCTAGAGAAGACACTCGACGAAAACCAACCACGCGAGCAAGCAGGATTCAAAAGCAGGTACTCAACAACAGACCACATACACGTCGCAAACCAACTGAAAAAGAAGTGCCGAGAATATAACATCCCGCTCTGCATCGCTTTCGTCAACTACGAGAAGGCTTTCGACTCGGTGCAAACTCAAGCAATACTGACCTCCCTTCAAGAACAGGGGATAGAAGATGTGTACATCGATCTCCTGAAAGACATCTACACTAACAACTCGGTGACAGTCCACCTACACAAAAAGAGCAACAAGATCAACATCAAGAGAGGAGTACGACAGGGTGACACCATATTGCCCAAGATGTTCATGGCAACACTCGCATATTTCAAAGACTGACCTGGGAAACCAGAGGCTTGAGGATAGACGGAGAATATCTCAGGCACCTTCGCTTCGCCGACGACATAGTCATATGCGCTACTACACCGCAAGAACTACAAAACATGTAGCAGGAACTAGCTGATGAAAGTGAAAAACAAGGTCTAAGGATGAACATCTCGAAGACAAAAATGATGCTAGAAAATGACACACCAATATATATCAACATGACGCAGACAGAGAACGTTGAAAGCTATGTCTATCTTGGACAGCGATACAGTATCAGAGACAAAAACCAAGACAAGGAGATTCAAAGAAGGATCACCGCCGGCTGGACAGCTTTCGCCGGGACATCTTCAAGGGTAACTTTGGAACCTGCTCGAAGAGACAAGTCTTCAACTCGTACGTACTTCCAGCGATGACATACGGCGCGGAAACATGGGCATTCACCATCCAAGCAAAGAACAAGCTAGCATCCGCACAAACAAAGATGGAAAGAAGTATGTTAAACATCACATATCGGGAGAGAAAAACAAACATCTGGGTAAGACAGAAGACAAAGGTCATAGACGTGATAGAACAAATCAGAAGACAGAAGTGGACCTGGGCAGGGCACATTAGCAGACTACGAGATAACTTGAGTTTGACATAATGGAAACCAAAGGAGGCAGTTATTTTAATATAGCATGATCTGATATATCATGTCATACATCTAACATAAGGTAAATAGCTCCAAGATCAGTTGTACTAGCAAATTATTTTATATAAAAACCTCGTGACCTTGAACTTTGATGATGATGAACCTCTTCGATCGATCGGGCATACCCAAAACTATCATAATTCATACCAAATTGATCGGAATCGGCCTGTTATCACCTGTGATATGACCATATCGGGTTTCAACCTATATCGGCGGTGGCCATTTTGGATTAATGCTAATTAGGGGGTGTTAACGAATCTTAAAATGTGTGTCCTATATCAGGATTTGATTAGTATCTATCAAAGGTCTTCCGTGCCAAAGTTGGTGATTTCTTCAAAAATGAACATTCAAACCCCTAAGACAGCGGACTAAATCTTCAGTGCCACCGTTGAAAGTATATTGTTCCACGGAGTAGGTAACTGGACCCTCACAAAAAGAACTAAAACAAACTAGACGGGAGTTACACCAGAATGTTAAGAAAGTGCCAAAATGTCCATTGAAGCAATAGGCTTACAAATGAAGAACTGTGTGGACATGTAGACAAACTCACACACAATATTCGCAGGAGGCGCCTAGAACAAGCTGGCCAGTGCTACCGTAATACCGAAGACCCAGTGTCAACATCCATCCTGTGGACACCCACACACGGCAAGAAAAACAGAGGGAAACAGATGAAGACATACACCAAACTGATCTCCGAAAACCTTGATATTGAATAAAACAGACCTTCCATCCTGAACGATCGACCCATATTATGGAAAAGGCTCATCTGTGCTCCGGCCCCGGCCGACCGATGATGATGGTGACGATATACAAGAACCGAAGTTACTCTTTACTGGTTCACACAATGCTAGGTATGCCCCAGCAGACATCTGGTCGTCCGGTGCATGCGGAGATAACTGATCTGGCATGAGATGGGGAATTGGTTTAAGGCATTGTTAGAGCAAGGGCATTGAGAATAGATGAGCGATCCAAAGATGTCCTGACCACAGCATGAGCAAAACTCGTAGTGCAGTCACACGAATCAGGACCGAGACGAAAACAGCGCATGAAAAAAATCCAATGTCAAAGAGCATATAGAGTGGAGAGGAACATATTCTAACTTCTATAAAAACAATTCAAGAAAGCCCTATGTACAATAAATTGTGAATCTGCAACAAAGTTCGACACACAATTTGCAAACTATATACTACATTCCTACCATTGTAACGTTTTATCAAAACGGAGCATGTAAATCAGCACGTGTTGTACCCATGGCACACAATTTCTTAACATTGTTGATCCCAAAAAAACAATCAATCAGTCAAAATTGCAGCCACGTTAGCACACCGAACACACACACATGTAAGCACGCACGCACGATGCACGCGCGCGCACGCACACATATTCGGAAACGTTTTTGGGCAAACATGATCACCAACGAAGAGCTGCATCGAAAAAGAGACAGTACATATATATCTGGCAACACAGATAAACAGGTGGATTTGGCTCAGGCACGTGTCTTAAATATTCCCTGGTGCGCAGCCCTACGTTAGACAGTTGATGCCGGGTCCGTTTAAGAGTGCAGCGACCGTGGAGAAACAATTGAAAGCTCGCGGTCTTACATGGGCCACCACCAGCAAGTAGGCTCCAGACAGACAGTAGTGACGTTCTCTTGTGCGCCTTATATACCTCCTAATACACGATCAGGAGTGAGTGAGAGAGTGAGTCAGTGAGCCAGTAAATGCCAGTAATGGAGACAGCGGTTGGCCAGTGAGGTCTGAACGTGATGTTAAGTCCTGTCAAAGTACAGTCTGTGATGGAGAACTACAGCAGCCTCACTTCTGATGTCACATCATTTAGGATGACATATCCGAAATGATGCAGCTCCACTTCACACGTTGTACTTTGGCGTATGTACACACCTTGACAAGGCTGAGCACATATACAGATTTAAGTAGTTGTTTGTTATATTATCATTATTATTAATCCTTTGTACATATGGTAATGCGTGTTGTACGATTGATGTAACTGGTGCATGAATGGCTCGACCATCGAACATAGTGTAAACTAGCATGTTGCCGAGTGAAAATAAAAATTACAAATTATAATGATTTATTTGATGTAAAACGAAGCCATTGTTGGAGCTTAGTTCTGACCCCGTCGGTGGGAATGGGCTCTGTCACAAGGTAGAAGGTGCACACGTAGTAGTTTTTAAAACGTGATGACCGTCATATTCCCAACATGCCTCCAAATAGAGACACGGTTAACAACTTATTCAATTAAGTTCACCCATTCGTTCCCACGTTAAGCAGTCGAAAAACACACGGCTTATGATGCGAGTATTAATTGCCGGATGGGAAACGTTGCACCATCTCCGCTGGGTGCTGTTGGAGTAGTACTTATGATTGATGACGTGATATCCTGCATGTATAAGGCCAGACCACGAGCCTCCACGGGAAACTTACCAGGGTTATGATTCTTTTTAACCGAACGGTAGCCTTTTGCGGTTGGCATTTTCCTGTTCCCACGGTTAACGCATAACGTGCAAAAATTTAAATTGTGAAGGTTAGGGGCATACTGTTGAAGGATAAATGGTGTCGCAAGATGTTATCCCTGCCTAGGATTTAGTGTAGTTATTGTAAGCAAACTATCCATTTATAAAATTAAATCGTAAGCGCTCGTGTCGCCGTTATGTCGAAGCTTGTTAATTCGAAGTTTTTGAATATTTCATGTTAGCCAGGGAACCATTTATGTAATACAAGTCGATACACGTTTTATCTGCGACAACTTGCAGATGCAACGCTTCTGACCCTGTCATAGATTACCTTCCTCAATGCAAAATGTATTTCGATTTTATGGACAAATAAAGATTATTATTATTATTATTAGTAGTAGTAGTAGTAGAAGTAGTAGTAATAGTAGTAGTAATATTAGAAGTAGTAGTAGTAGTAATAGTAGTAGTAATAGTAATAGTAGTAGTAGTAGTAGTAGTAATAGTAGTAGTAGTAGTAGTAGTAGTAGTACTAGTAATAGTAGTAATAGTATTAGTAGTAGTAGTAGTACTAATAATAAAAATAATGTTAATAATTCTTCTGTTGGTTTCTTTGTCTACAATTTTCACTCCCTCCCAGTCTATGATATGGTTTTCAGTTGTCGTATGGTCTGTAAGGGCGGATTTATTGATGGTAGACATAGAAGAATTCGGCATATAAAAGAAGCCATCTGGATCAGAAAAACCAAAACACCCATCAACAGAGACGAGGGCAATTACGAACTGCCTCACGTGTACGATGACGTCATTCAGCGTCATAGGTACTGATGAAGTCGGCGTGACACGTCAACGAAAGCCTCTACCAGGTAATTTAACATGATTCTTGGATATAAAAAATGAAAGTTTCTAATAAGTAGTAGTAGTAGTAATAGTAGTAGTAGTAGTAGTAGTAGTAGTAGTAGTAGTAGTAGTAGTAGTAGTAGTAGTAGTAGTAGTAGTAATAATAATAAAAGTAATGGTAATAGAAGTAGTAGTAATAATAGCAGTAATAGTAGTAGTAGTTTAGGAAAATGGGTGTTCTGCGCTCAAGTATCCTCTGTTAAGAATTTGGAACATGAACGAAGACCCTAATGCACTGGCAACGGAGTATAAGTGGCGAATGTGAACCCTAAACCCAGACATCTGATAAAATCAGTTTAGTCATTTCGGGTAGATGGTAATAGTAGTAGTAGTAGTAGTAATAGTAGTAATAGTAATAGTAGTAGTAGTAGTAATAGTAGTAGTAGTAGAAGTAGTAGTAGTAATAATAAAAGTAATGGTAATAGTAGTAGTAGTAGTACAAATAGTAGTAATAGTAGTAGTAGTTTACGAAAATGGGTGTGCTGGGCTCAAGTATCCTCTGATAAGAATTTGGAACATGAACGAAGACCCTAATGCACTGGCAACAGAGTATAAGTGGCGAATGTGAACCCTAAACCCAGACATCTGATAAAATCAGTTTAGTCCTTTCGGGTAGATGGTAATAGTAGTAGTAGTAGTAGTAGTAGTAATAACAAAAGTAATGGTAATAGTAGTAGTAGTACAAATAGTAGTAATAGTAGTAGTAGTAATAGTAGTAGTAGTTTACGAAAATGGGTGTGCTGGGCTCAAGTATCCTCTGATAAGAATTTGGAACATGAACGACGACCCTAATGCACTGGCAACAGAGTATAAGTGGCGAATGTGAACCCTAAACCCAGACATCTGATAAAATCAGTTTAGTCCTTTCGGGTAGATGGTAATAGCAGTAGTAGTAGTAATAGTAGTAATAGTAATAGTAGTAGTAATAGTAGTAGTAGTAGTAGTAGTAATAATAAAAGTAATGGTAATAGTAGTAGTAGTATAAATAGTAGTAATAGTAGTAGTAGTTTACGAAAATGGATGTGCTGGGCTCAAGTATCCTCTAATAAGAATTTGGAACATGAACGAAGACCCTAATGCACTGGCAACAGAGTATAAGTGGCGAATGTGAACCCTAAACCCAGACATGTGATAAAATCAGTTTAGTCCTTTCGGGTAGATGGTAATAGTAGTAGTAGTAATAGTAGTAGTAGTTTACGAAAATGGGTGTGCTGGGCTCAAGTATCCTCTGTTAAGAATTTGGAACATGAACGAAGACCCTAATGCACTGGCAACAGAGTATAAGTGGCGAATGTGAACCCTAAACCCAGACATCTGATAAAATCAGTTTAGTCCTTTCGGGTAGATGGTAATAGTAGTAGTAGTAACAGTAGTAATAATAATAGTAGGAGTAGTAGTAGTAATAGTAGTAGTAGTAGTAATATTAGTAGTAGTAGTAGTAGTAGTAGTAATAGTAGTAGTGGTAGTAGCAGTAGTAGTAGTAGTAGTAGTAGTAGTAGTAATACAATTAATGGTAATAGTAGTACTAGTAATAATAGTAGTAATAGTAGTAGTAGTTTATGAAAATGGGTGTTCTGCTGTTCTAGATGGTAATAGTAGTAGTAGTAGTAATAGTAGTAATAGTAGTAATAGTAATAGTAGTAGTAGTAGTAATAGTAGTAGTAGTAGTAGTAATAATAAAAGTAATGGTAATAGTAGTAGTAGTACAAATAGTAGTAATAGTAGTAGTAGTTTACGAAAATGGGTGTGCTGGGCTCAAGTATCCTCTGTTAAGAATTTGGAACATGAACGAAGACGCTAATGCACTGGCAACGGAGTATAAGTGGCGAATGTGAACCCTAAACCCAGACATCTGAAAAAATCAGTTTAGTCCTTTCGGGTAGATGGTATTAGTAGTAGTAGTACTAGTAGTAATAGTATTAGTAGGAGTAGTAGTAGTAATAGTAGTAGTAATAGTAGTAGTAGTAGTAGTGGTAGTATTAGTAGTAGTACTAGTAGTAATAATAAAATTAATGGTAATAGTAGTACTAGTAATAATAGTAGTAGTAGTAGTAATAGTAGTAGTAGTTTACGAAAATGGGTGTTCTGCGCTCAAGTATCCTCTGTGAAGAATTTGGAACATGAACGAAAACCCTAATGCACTGGCAACAGAGTATAAGTGGCGAATGTGAACCCTAAACCCAGACATCTGATAAAATCAGTTTAATTCTTTCGGCTAGATGGTAATAGTAGTAGTAGTAGTAGTAGTAGTAATAGTAGTAATAGTAGTAGTAATAGTAGTAGTAGTAATAATAATAAAAGTAATGGTAATAGTAGTAGTAGTAATAACAGTAGTAATAGTAGTAGTAGTTTAGATAAATGGGTGTTCTGGGCTCAAGTATCCTCTGTTAAGAATTTGGAACATGAACGAAGACCCTAATGCACTGGCAACGGAGTATAAGTGGCGAATGTGAACCCTAAACCCAGACATCTGATAAAATCAGTTTAGTCCTTTCGGGTAGATGGTAATAGTAGTAGTAGTAGAAGTAATATTAGTAATAGTAGTAGTAATAGTAATAATAATAGTAGTAGTAATAGTAGTAGTAGTAGTAGTAGTAGTAATAGTAGTAGTAATATTAGTAATAGTAATAGTAGTAGTAGTAGTAGTAGTAGAAGTAGTAGTAACAGTAGTAGTAGTAGTAGTAGTAATAATAGTAATAGTAGTAGTAATAGTAGTAGTAGTAGTAGTAGTAGTAGTAATAGTAGTAGTAATACTAATAATAATAGTAGTAGTAGTATTAATAGTTGTAGTAGTAGTAGTAGTAGTGGTAGTAGTAGTAGTAATAGTAGTAGTAGTAGTAATAGTAGTAGTAGTAGCAGTAGTAATAGTAGAAGTAGTAGTAATAGTAGTAGTAGTAATAATAATAATAGTAGTAGTAGTAGTAATAGTAATAGTAGTAGCAGTAATAGTAGTAGTAGTAGTAGTAGTAATAGTAGTAGTAGTAGTAGTAGTTGTTGTTGTAGTAGTAGCAGTAGCAGTAGTAGTAGTAATAGTAGTAGTAGCAGCAGTAGTAGGTTGTCATGTCGACTAGGAATATACGTTTTTGCCAATTCTTCATTGAGGGGCAGGGTTTCATAACATATTTCGGGTTGGTTGTCTTCATTGAGAGGCAGGGTTTCATAATATATTTCGGGTTGGTTGTCTTGATTGAGGGGCAGGTTTCATAACATATTTCGGGTTGGTTGTCTTGACTGAGGGCAGTGTTTCATAACATATTTCGGGTTGGTTGTCTTGATTGAGGGGCAGGTTTCATAACATATTTCGGGTTGGTTGTCTTGATTGAGGGCAAGGTTTCATAACATATTTCGGGTTGGTTGTCTTGGTTGAGGGCAGGGTTTCATAACATATTTCGGGTTGGTTGTCAAATCACTCTCCTTTGAGATCTAGCTCTAAAATTTAGAATGTTGGAAAATCATCTCGATCAATTTCATACTTTGGGTATCTATTATATACATGTCACGGTATGTTAGGCTGAAATGAACAATGATTTCAACAAATACCTTTCGTGTATCATGTAATTAGACAATGCTTAATTATGCTTAAGGTGAAACGTTTGGCATCGCCGTTTTTAATCACTTGCATTATTTTTACAAATTCATTGTTACGCCACCGAACCACCAATCAGAACGTAATGTCATTACTGGTCGTGAATATGTTACGTTATTTCTCATGATCAAATCCCCCATATTCTATGACAGCCAACCTCATAGTCTGTGACAGCCAAACCCATAGTCTGTGACAGCCAAACCCATAGTCTGTGACAGCCAAACCCATAGTCTGTAACAGCCAACCGCATAGTCTGTGACAGCCAACCTCATAGTCTGTGACAACCAACCTCATAGTCTGTGACAACCAACCTCATAGTCTGTGACAACCAACCTCATAGTCTGTGACAGCCAACCACATAGTCCGTGACAGCCAACCCCATAGTCCGTGACAACCAACCTCATAGTCCGTGACAGCCAACCTCATAGTCTGTGACAGCCAACCCCATAGTCCGTGACAACCAACCTCATAGTCCGTGACAGCCAACCTCATAGTCTGTGACAGCCAACCCCATAGTCCGTGACACCCAACCCCATAGTCCGTGACAGCCAACCCCATAGTCCGTGACAGCCAACCCCATAGTCTGTGACAGCCAAACCCATAGTCTGTGACAGCCAACCCCATAGTCTGTGACAGCCAACCTCATAGTCTGTGACAACCAACCTCATAGTCTGTGACAACCAACCTCATAGTCTGTGACAGCCAACCCCATAGTCTGTGACAACCAACCCCATAGTCTGTGACAGCCAACCCCATAGTCTGTGACAGCCAACCTCATAGTCTGTGACAGCCAACCCCATAGTCTGTGACAACCAACCTCATAGTCTGTGACAGCCAACCCCATAGTCTGTGACAACCAACCTCATAGTCTGTGACAACCAACCCCCATAGTCTGTGACAACCAACCTCATAGTCTGTGACAGCCAACCTCATAGTCTGTGACAGCCAACCCCATAGTCTGTGACAACCAACCCCATAGTCTGTGACAACCAACCTCATAGTCTGTGACAGCCAACCCCATAGTCTGTGACAACCAACCCCATAGTCTGTGACAACCAACCTCATAGTCTGTGACAACCAACCCCATAGTCCGTGACAGCCAACCCCATAGTCCGTGACAGCCAATCCCATAGTCCGTGACAGCCAACCCCATAGTCCGTGACAGCAAACCCCATAGTCTGTGACAACCAACCCCATAGTCTGTGACAGCCAACCCCATAGTCTGTGACAACCAACCCCATAGTCTGTGACAACCAACCTCATAGTCTGTGACAGCCAACCCCATAGTCCGTGACAGCCAACCCCATAGTCCGTGACAGCCAACCCCATAGTCCGTGACAGCTAACCCCATAGTCCGTGACAGCTAACCCCATAGTCCGTGACAGCCAACCCCATAGTCTGTGACAGCCAACCCCATAGTCCGTGACAGCCAACCCCATAGTCCGTGACAGCCAACCCCATAGTCTGTGACAACCAACCCCATAGTCTGTGACAACCAACCCCCATTGTCAGTGACAACCAACCCCCATAGTCTGTGACAACCAACCCCATAGTCTGTGACAGCCAACCCCATAGTCTGTGACAACCAACCCCATAGTCTGTGACAACCAACCCCCATTGTCTATGACGACTAACCCCCATAGTCTGTGACAACCAACCCCATAGTCTGTGACAACCAACCCCATAGTCTGTGACAACCAACCCGGGCATGGGGCAGGTTGTCACTGGAGAAAGCCGTTTACGAATTACTAAAATATCAAAGTATATTTGAAAAACTAAGTCGACATTACTAATACCTATACATGTATTAAAATTATTTTTAGCAACAACTAAACTTAGGAAACTGTTAATACAAAGAAGGAAATAAAAAAGATAAACAGAAAAGACAACCATCACCGATCTCCCCTAGTAGTGATTTATTTTGTATACATATATATATATATATATATATATATATGTGTATACAAAATAAATCACTACTAGGGGAGATCGGTGATGGTTGTCTTTTCTGTTTATCTTTTTTATATATATATCAGGCCCGTAGCCAGCTTTTCACAATGGGGGTTCACATTTTACCAATTCAGACTCCAGGGGGGCATCACAAGTTCATGTAGGGTTATATTTTTTCACAATACTGAGGGCCCCACATGTTCACGTGGGGTCCCATAATGCAGAAGGTTACATTTCTAACTAGAAGAACAATGAAGTGGGTGTGAGATTGGTGGTCAATGTGGTTTTGTCTTATATTCTTTCATTTTATATACAAATACCACATTAACATCTCCAGCAGACCCATAACGAGGTCGTTTTGGGGTGCGTTTTCAAACATAGTGGGACTCATGTGTGGTCTGTGGAGATTGGTCCCATTGTGTTGCCTGATTAAGCCTAATTTACACCCAGTTGTATTCACAAAAGCCAACACGCCGTGATAGAATGTTGTTAATATAACTGAATTATTTACTAGAAACCCTTCGCCGTGTGTGCAATTTTTTTTAATATGATCACATTAATATAATAAACGAGGCACCGAGGAGTGTGGGTGTTTCCAAGTTATTTTTTTCAGAATAAACAGTTAATGTGTGATATTTACAATCTGGTTTTCACTCAATTAATAAATCATATTTATCTGATCTGATGTGCAAAAGTTCCATAATTTATCATAAACATAATTAAGTTAGTAAATTAACAGACCTTTATAAAACATGCCCGGTAAATAGAAGATTAGAACAATTATTGTCCTCTTGTGGAATTTGAATTAAATTCTAGGTGTCAAACAGTCGAGTACCATATCCTGTACACCACAGTGACTCCAGGAAACTAAAACTGTATTTTATAACTATACGGAACACAAAATGGACATAATAATTGACAATAAAGGTTCTTCACACATTCTTGCCTTCTCGTCAGCGATAAGGCTCTCCTTTCTGAGATCTACAAACATGCAACTAGCAACCACAGTATTTCGGCAACCATACAGCCACACAATTAAACGATTTCTCTTCAGCACGCGCATTTTAAAATAGGTGAATCTAAACTTTATTTTGTTTAAATACAATTATTCATCGAAATTCGCATTCCAGCTGAATAGTTGAAAATTATGATTCGTATTAAGCCAAATGAGTTTGTCTACCGGGTTTGCAGCTTGTAAGAAATGTACTCGTTACACGTCTTAAGTTGTTGATTGTTAAGAATAGCCTCTTTGATAGTCGGTAGTTACCTTAATCAGTATACTAAAAATAAAAGGCCGCACCTCTCGTTTACTTTTTAAAAAAGTTTTGATGAAAAATCATGAATTATTTTATATGGTTTAATTTGTGTGCTCATAATTGTTAAATCATCATCACCCGTTCATTCACCCGTATTTTGTCTGCATCTGTCACCTCTGAGTCACTACATTAGGACTGTACGTTTTTTACGTTTGGTGTAAAACAGGCTTCTTGTGTATTTATTACCCAAAGCGTTTTCATAACAGGAGACCCTGGGATAGTGTGAAGTCCTTGTGCATGGCTAATTGGATGCAATTATCCTTTGACACACATTACTCTAGTGACTGCCCTTTTCAAACATGGCATTGGGTACTGACCCCTCAGCCAGGCTCCCATACATTCAGTGATGGTCACTTAACAGACAACGGTTCTCCCTTTAACATCTGTACAAATCAGACTTTCTTGGCATTCCTTGTAATGCTTGAATACTATCCAGCAGCTCTTACGAGGGAGGGTTAACGCTTTTGAAAAACATGGAATACATTTAGTATTCCATGTTTTTCAAGATGCAATTTGGGGGGGTCACATTTAGGAGAAAGGGGGTTCACAAAAAGGGGGGTTCACGTGAACGCCGTATATATATATAATAAAGCATGAATGTCGTATCTTAATAAAAGTTTAACAATAATGTAAGATATAGGATATATGCCACACTTCCATTGAAATAAAAATAAATGAAAATCACATGTTCAACTTATTGATCCGTATTAAATGTAAAAGGATGGGGTCCCAAGCGTTACTTCACTTGCGTTCACTAATTTCAATATGCTTGGAAATTGACATATCACCGCATATCTGACACGGTCCTACTCTACAGACAGTCACGTCGTATAGACTTCCCATAAATAGTTAGACAATAGATATATTTTTCATTTTAATAATAATAATAATAAGATAACTTCTTTTGCGCCTAAATCCTTGGAAACCAAGCTCAGAGGCGCATCAAAACAAAAGGATTGGTCAATCTCAAAATCCACAAGTAGTTTTCCAGTTGTCAACAGATGGGTCAAGGCGCTAGGGAGCTACGGTGGATAAGCAAGGTTGTAAAGATGCGTTTTTAAATGACGACGGAATGTTGTAATATTTTCAACTGATCTAACACTAAGAGGGAGCATATTCCAAAGAGTTGTTATAGCAACAAAAAAAGCCCTAGTTCCAATGTTAGTGTTGACTCTAGGAACAAAAAGTAGGTCAGAACTAGATGATCGAAGCTGGATAGGTTTTCTTACAGGAGTAAGCAATGAATGCAAATAAGATGGTTGCTTATTGGACAGTGCCTGGTATGTAATGGTACAGATCTTAAATATTATACGATATCATACAGGAAGCCAATGCAAAGACTTCAGAAGTGGTACAGAGCGAGAAAAACGAGGAGATCTTGTAACTACTCTTGCTAGACAATTCTGGACACGCTGAAGTTTTGTGATATCCTTGCAAGCAATATTACAAAGGAGGGAATTGCAATAGTCAAGTCTGCTGCTAACAAGCGCTGTTGCAATAGTCTTAGCAACAGAAAATGACATATACCGGCGAATACGGCAAAGATCACGAATATGATAAAAAACAGCAGCGACATGTTTGAGATATGTGTTGTCGGAAATTGAAGTTACTATCAAAGATCACTCTTAGATTCCGCACCGAGGTTGATGGCGTGATATACTGATTCAAAATACGCGTAGGGAAAAAACCATCCAGTTTACTATGCTGCATTGGAGTACCAATAATGATCAATTCAGTTTTATTTGCATTTAATTTCAACTTGCTGTCAGTCATCCGTGGAAGATAGATTGAAGGCAATCACTAAGTTGGTTAAGAGAGCGATTTGTATTCGGGGTAGCCAATGAAATGTAGATCTGAGTATCATCGGCATAAACATGATGATCCAAGTTATGTCTTTGTATAACAGAGCTTAGTGGCGTGGTGTAAAGAATAAAAAGCAAAGGCCCAAGAACAGAACCCTGGGGAACACCAAATAAAGCCGGCAGTGCAGCTGAAAAGCAGTTCCCAATCTTTATAGTTTTAGATCTATCATATGAAGAAAACCAGCTTAGAGCTGTGCCAGATATGCCGTACCACTTTGATAGGCGTTCAATGAGAATGCTGTGATCAATCGTGCCAAAAGCAGCAGAGAGATCTAGTAAGGTAAATGCAGTCACTTTACCATTATTAATGTTCAAGTTAATTCCATTATGAACCTTTAAGAGGGCAGTCTCTGTTGAATTTTGAGTAGTACTGCCTTCTTTAGGTCGTTGATTCCAGTCTTCCCAGCTGACATTCCGTCGCTCCACCACGGGCTACATTCCGGTGTTTGAGTCCCGGTGTAGCAATTTTGTGTTTTTATAAATTAATTTCAAAACACCTGCTCACGTTTAAAACACTGGGCTTACGTTTAAAATACTATCCTATCAATTTCAAAATACTCTAGTCCTAAAAACTTACACATATACTTTATTTAAAGGACTATATGAATATAAAGCCCGCCGCACACCGCCCGGTTGTCTACGACCGTGCATAATCGGGACGGTGTGCAGCTAGTTCAAGATTATAGTGTTTTCAAATTTATTTCAAAACATTATAGAGTGCTTTCAAATTGGCTAGTGTTTTTAAATTCAAAAGACTGTAAAATATATGAATAGGTGAGTGTTTTGGAATTTCCACAGGTGGGTGTTTTCAACTTCACTAATCACAAATTAATGTCAAGATACGCTAGAGTGTTTTTAAATTAATAATAATAATAACACAAGTTTATTAGCAACTCATCTGAGTTGGATTCACAGTATACAATAAAATACAACTATACATTGGAACGTCATATATAATATTAATACACCGAAATGTCGTACAGTATAAAAACCATCCTTTTGCCCTTCATTCGTCATTGGCAGTTGAGTAATCCCCATGGTATAAAGGAGTTACGGTATCTGTTTGTTCGGGTTATTGGCAAAGGGTACACATTACTCTGTCTGATGTCATATTTGGTATGCCTTTTGTCAGGCAGCAGATAGTTTAATCTGTGTGTACTAACTTTAATCTTATTGAAATATTTTTGGCAGAGGCAGTCCCGTCTTGCTTTCAATGTCTCCAATTTAACATACATAAGTATCTCAGCGTAACTTATTGCAGGAACAATACACTTTAGTGCTCTTTTTTGTATCATTTTAATACTGTCAGATAAATATTGTGGCAAGTTAGTGTGCCATACAGGGCATGCATATTCTAAAACAGGTCTCACAACACTGACATACATAGTGACCAGATCATTCTGGCTAATTCCTACTCGCTTTAACTGATACAACATGTACAATCGTTTCCCGGCCTTTTTCACAATATTTTCGACATGCTTATTCCATGTCAGATCCTGTGAAATTGTAACACCTAGAAGTTTGGCATGGTCTACTTGACCTACATCTTTTCCATCGATCGTTATATTCGGGATAGCGTTTCGAAAATTGCGGTCTTGTGCAAAACAGATGATCATCTCTTTTGATTTTCCTGAATTCATTTTCATATCATTCTGTTCTGTCCACCTAGCGGCAACGTCAACCGATTCTTGTATAACAGATACACCCTTTCTGTCGCATACTTCGAACAATGTACTGTCATCTATATATTTATATAACGGAACAGGCGTTTCTAAATCATTTATGTAGACTAGAAAACATTTAGGTCCAGACAGTGTTCCTTGTGGTACTCCCCCATTGGGGTGACCAGGATGCGAATATTCATTTCCTATTTTTACTTGTTGAGTAGGGTAGTATTTTGATATTCCTTCACCGGCGTCAATCACAGAAGGTTCCCGAGTGACATTTATGTAAACAGTCGATGTTGGTGGTTTGGCGAAGTGATGTCAAACCCCAAGACTGAGCGTCAGAACACATTCAGTTTCATGTCATCAAATAAGTGTTTTCGTTTGATTAATAGTGGATCTTGCGACGGTGTTGTAATGACGCAGATTTTACCCAGACGGCTGTACGTACTTTCGTGTGATCCATGTGTAATGTATACCGGACATCTGACAACTAACGGGTACCCTCATCATAACTGGGCTATGCACAATTCGGATTATTCTTTTCAAGTTATGATATATGCATATTTTGTGTATGTGTGTGTATTTCTGGCGGTGACAATATATGCTCTCGCGAACCAGGGTTTGTTATCACGATCATGTGAATTCATCCGCAATATTTATATTTTAGGTGGAGAACTCGAGCGTCTGTTCCAACCAATAATATTCAGCAAATGTCTGAGGGAGGGAGGGAGGGAGGGAGGGAGGGGGGAGAGAGAGAGAGCGCGGGGGTGTGAACGCGCTTGTGTGCGTGTGTGCGTGTGTGCGTGTGTGCATGTGTGCGGGCTTTTTCTATTACCCAAACTATATTAATTATATTTTACATATGTAGCACAATGCAAAAAAACCACCGCGCAACTACTTATGCGAGTTGTACAAACGCTACATCGGTATTTCATAAATATATATAACCTGGTATAATTATATATATATATATATATATACCAGGTTATATATATTTATGAAATACCGATGTAGTTGATACAAGGTATACTTTTGGGCAAATGTATTTGAAATGAGACGAAAAACGAATTTCGGAGGGAACTATATTTATATATATATACCAGGTTATATATATTTATGAATATATATATATATATATAGTTCCCTCCGAAATTCGTTTTTTCGTCTCATTACAAATACATTTGCCCAAAAGTATACCAACCTTGTATCAACTGCAGTACGCTACCTCGTGCGTGCGCGATATATAAATTGTCTTGGTAGTGTTGTGAACGTTCCTTGTTCTGTCAAAACCATGTGACCGACACATTCTTTGTTTTGAAGACTAATTATCGGTCCGGCAATTGGCATTATCTAATTACCAGATGTGTTCTGAGAATGTGCAAGAAGGCAGATAGGAGCATTAAGAGAAGAAATCGAAGCGACAGGCGTCCCTTCGACAGATGGACAAGCGTGCGAGGTGGTGGGGGCAAATACGTCTGACGAACGATGTGTATTTATGTTCCTTATGGGCTAATTATAGAAAAGCCGCTATGCTGCATTTTATTGTTTCCTATAATAATTCATTTAGAGTTACGCACAGCCTATCTATGAGGTGTAGTGCTAACCTAATGTTTGTTAGTTCTGACACGGGCTGTTGCAATACTAGATTTAGAAAATGCATGTACAGTCTTATGAGCAGAATATCTGCATCGACGAACAACATTGTTGGGAGTATTATACACAGCGATGTTTATAAGACCTCTGTATTACTCAGGAAGTGGATTAGTGCAATATATTCACTATAATATACTTTTTATATTTTACTTTTTTACTATGGACATAATGCATATTACATGTAAGCTTTTTTGTCTGAAATTAAGATTGATTGATTGATTGATTGATTGTTTTGACAGAAGTATGGCTAAAATAATATACACGTATAGGTCCTACACAAGTCCCGGTTTCTCCGCATCGCGTGCATTAAACAAATATGCACCACAAGATATTCTATGTTTTAAAATACAATTATTACATTCACAATACGTGGTCCGGCACAAAAATGGAAATTTTAATTTTTTAAACCAAATACTTGTGTCTACGGCTTTGTATAGACACATCTAGAGACCCGTCCCCCTGTCACACTGACAGACACAGACCGTCGGGGATGGGCAACCAGTCTCACTCCACGTCGCTGGCCAATGTATGCGATAAACACCCACCGCATCACTGTGACGTCAGTTTATGGATGCATCAAGTGTTGGAATCATCACATGACCTAATGATGACGTCACAATTATAATTAAGCGCGTCACCTCCATCTTACAAACACGAAACGTGCTTTCTCTTTCCCACCTCTCTCCGTTCCCCTCTCACCCCCTCTCTCTCCCTCTCCTCTCACCACCCCCTCTTTCTCTCTTCCCTCTATCTCTCTATGACACACCTTACCAACTGAAACAAAACTAGAATACATAATATCATATTAACCGGTTTAACCTGAAAACAGTATACACGAAACAGGTCATACTTGTATTAGATTCTAGAGTAAAATGGGATATCGGAACAATACGCTCTTTTTGAATAGGCCCCCGTTACCGTGCATCCCCTAGACCATTGGAATGTTTCCTCGATTACGTTACAATAAGCTGAAGTTACGACGACGCGGCGGAGGAAAATAATGTTCAACGCACCCCCCCCCCCCACCCTTCTTCGGATGTCAGAAAAGCTGAAGATACAGCGGCACGGCGGCGAAACATTTTCAACAGCACCCAATGCACGCAAAATAGTGACACACCTCCATCCGTCCTTCTATCTATTCACTCACCTCCGTCCTTCTATCTATTCACTCACCTCCGTCCTTCTATCTATTCACTCACCTCCGTCCTTCTATCTATTCACTCACCTCCGTCCTTCTGTCTCTTCACTCACCTCCTTCCTTCTGTCTATTCACTCACCTCCGTCCTTCTATCTATTCACTCACCACCGTCCTTCTATCTATTCACTCACCTCCGTCCTTCTGTCTATTCACTCACCTCCGTCCTTCTGTCTCTTCACCCATCTCCGTCCTTCTATCTGTCTCTTCACTCACCTCCGTCCTTCTATCTATTCATTCACTCACCTCCGTCCTTCTACCTATTCACTCACCTCCGTCCTTCTGTCTATTCACACACCTCCATCCGTCCTTTTATCTCTCACCTCCGTCCTTCTGTCTCTTCACTCACCTCCGTCCTTCTACCTATTCACTCACCTCCGTCTTCTATCTATTCACTCACCTCCGTCCTTCTGTCTCTTCACTCACCTCCGTCCACTCACCTCCGTCCTTCTACCTATTCACTCACCTCCGTCCTTCTGTCTATTCACACACCTCCATCCGTCCTTTTATCTATTTACTCACCTCCGTCCTTCTGTCTCTTCACTCACCTCCGTCCTTCTACCTATTCACTCACCTCCGTCCTTCTATCTATTCACTCACCTCCGTCCTTCTGTCTCTTCACTCACCTCCTTCCTTCTGTCTATTCACTCACCTCCGTCCTTCTATCTATTCACTCACCACCGTCCTTCTATCTATTCACTCACCTCCGTCCTTCTGTCTATTCACTCACCTCCGTCCTTCTGTCTCTTCACCCATCTCCGTCCTTCTATCTGTCTCTTCACTCACCTCCGTCCTTCTATCTATTCACTCACCTCCGTCCTTCTGTCTATTCACTCACCTCCGTCCTTCTGTCTCTTCACCCACCTCCGTCCTTCTATTTGTCTCTTCACTCACCTCCGTCCTTCTGTATATTCACACACCTCCATCCGTCCTTCTATCTATTTACTCACCTCCGTCCTTCTGTCTCTTCACTCACCTCCGTCCTTCCATCTATTCACTCAACTCCGTCCTTCAGTCTCTTCACCCACCTCCGTCCTTCTATCTATTCACTCACCTCCGTCCTTCTGTCTCTTCACTCACCTCCGTCCTTCTACCTATTCACTCACCTCCGTCCTTCTGTCTATTCACACACCTCCATCCGTCCTTTTATCTATTTACTCACCTCCGTCCTTCTGTCTCTTCACTCACCTCCGTCCTTCTACCTATTCACTCACCTCCGTCCTTCTGCCACTTTTGTATTAAACCGATTGTGCGTAATACATATTGGGACATCAAAGAACCGTACTCACGATGAACTATAGTTTGAGGAAGCCGCTTCAACGTTACCATTCAAAGTCTCTCCATTGCCGCCGGACGACGCGAGCAGGCCTGTCCAGTTACACTTACATGTCGCCCTTCTTGGAACCGTCGCTGTTACTGACATGCCCACACACAAACGACGTCCATCACAACAAGATTGACTCTTTGTTGTAAATCTGACGTCGCAATAAGGCTATGAAGACGACCGATTCTGCTCGATGTCTATATTCAGTTTATAGGCGCCACTCGTCTGTACCAAAGACTATAATTACAACGGGCAATGTTGAATCTACGTAAATATTGACGCGTCGGCGGATATTGAGGATTCGGCGGCGTCGTGACCTCGATTTACAATAAGACTGATTGATGTGTACAGAGGTATCTATGTAGTATATCGTGCTTCGAAACTGCACTTGAATGCGTTAAGTTGTACGCCCGCGTGAATATTTTACTTATGTAAAAGAGTAAGTGTGTTATACGTCGTCCTACGCTTCAACGTGCAATCGTCAATTAAAAATAAAATGTTTCTAATTTAAACTGAGTCACGATTGTCTGATTTGTGACTAAATGTTTTCTATATGTATGTGTGTGCATGTTTGTAGTTGTTCGAAGCAACGATTTTTTTTCTTTGGAGGTAGGCGCGACCTGCCTAGTTTCAGAAATCAAGACCGCAAATGCGACGAAATACAAGTGAATTAAAAGATTTCGACATTAAAAGACCGAACAATAAATGGTCATCTGTAAAAGTGAAATATAGCGTTTTTATTGGTCTGCTAAATTTATGTTACAAATAATCTTACGGTAAACCTCATCATGCGTCGGGAGATGGTAGCGGTGATATGTTCTACACTGTCTGGGTTCTCCAAACGTATGCTTAATGAGTTTGGAGACCTCACCTTGTTCGTACTTAAATCGTCTAGGAAGTGACCAAAATACTAGCTTGGAATATGCATGGTTGGTCGACTACACTCATGCAGTGATCAGCGATTCCAATCATGTACTTGAGAGATAGCCTTAATATCAAGTGTTGGTTCACAGATTTTCTATGTTATGGTCATCATCATAGTTTTCGCTTTATTGACATTGAGATGAAGCCCCGCATCTTTGGATGCCTTTTTCACGCTTTGAAGCAGCATTTCTGCCATATCAGTGTGTGTGGCTGACAATTCACGACCGTACATCCGAAGCGCTGTATAGTATAAACGCAAGTCTTTTGCTCATTCAAGTAGGACACTCGTAGTGGTGGAAGTGTCTCGCCGAGCCATCGAGTAGGATACTCGTAGTGGTGGAAGTGTCTCACCGCGCCATCGAGTAGAACACTCGTAGTGGTGGAAGTGTCTCGCCGCGCCATCGAGTAGAACACTCGTAGTAGTGGAAGTGTCTCGCCGAGCCATCGTGTTGAACGTAATCTAAAGCTGTGGTGCAGAGGAACGGGACGTAGTGTGACTTTAGCGTATTCAACGTGTTTTGTTTTCACCATCAGGAAGTTATGTCGTTGCATAAGAATCGTCGAAGATTATTCTGATAGCATCTACAATAGACGGCGGTGGTCCGCAGGCCCTGAGTATCTCAAACATGCGTTCCTCGTTCGATCGAGTCGAATCGTTTAGATAACTCTATGAAACAATTGCCAATGGTAGCAGTTTTGCTTTCATGACCTCAATGGTGCGTCTCAGTACAGTCATCTGTACCACGTTGGTCTTTGTTTGTGTACAACCATATTGATTCCAGCGACGAAATGGAGCAATGTGGCCGGAGTATCTTCAGCAACAATCTGTTGTAGAGTTTCTCAATCAGGTTCCACCGCAATTGGTGGGTTTAGATAAGTCCTTTCTCTGCAATAAAAAGTACCACACGTGCGGGCATTGCTAGGGTTTCATTTGATAACACAGACGCACAATAATACACTAACGTTACATAGAATGCAACAATACTGTTGCAAACATGACGTATAACGTTGGTAATTTAGACGTATGCTGACTTCGAAACATTAAGAGAATTTGGGCATTTTAATTATACAAAATCCAATTATTTTTTTACCAATTGAAATTTGTGAATAATTACCTTTAAAATCTTGCGATAAATTGAATCTCGAAGCGTATGGTGTGTACGTAAGGTTCGTTATTACAATTTTAATTTACAACTATTGCTTTGAAATATTCTTATCACAATACCGTTATTTCCCACGCCCAAAGGATCCTGGATCAAGTTGTACAAGTGAATTTTGAAGATTTATTTTAGGTACGCAATATATTTAAAATGTCATCGTGATCCAAAAGATGCCTTTTACAGCGAAAACAGATAAACAAGTCCAAGCACTTGAACTGAAGTGCGTAAAAAATCCGAATCATTCCATACCTATAACATAAAACGAATGACAGTATGAAACACCAAGATGACTGCCTTACTAGACGACAAGAGCCGCTGTTATTGCCGACGTAAACTCTGCTGGTTTGACCAAGCCACACGTCATAACACCATTTTATAGACATGATGCAAGGCATAGAAGACAGGGACGTCAGAAGTAAAACTGGTTGGATAACGCAGTAGGGCGGACGAATCTTGGTGTACAGCACTAAAGTATATCGCTGTTTAAATAGGGCGTTTTATATTTATATAGTTATAAACATTAAATAAAAAAAACGGTCTACAACCGACTCTACAACCGACTTCGCTGCGCAGTGTCAAAAAGAGACAAGACTGGCAGAGACTGGCAGTGAATTTGGCAGCCCTACGACCACACCAATAAAGTAATTGAGGAGTATGGAAGGTACATAGAAATACATTGTATAATAATCACTAGCTTATCAAATGCAGATGATATAAAAACATGTAAGTAAATCAATTACTCTAAACGACTGCCGTTGTGTTTTCTAGAATGCAATGACCAACTGGAAAAGCAAAAGCCAGTGGGACAAGGTGGCCGAGTGGACGACGGTGCCTCGGTACATGCACGACATAGTTAACGTGTTAATATAGATAATAAAGTGGCAATTATCACTTTAATAGTTGCACGCGTCGCGGTCTTCTAAAACCGGATTTATTAGAGTTAACGCCTAACTCCCGGCCCGGTCTCAGTGATATAAACCATGCTTTAAATTGATTGAAATGTTACACTTATGGTACACACACACACACACACACACACACACACACACACACACACACACACACACACACACACACACACACACACACACACACACACACACACACACACATACACACATACAATATATATATATATATATATATATATATATACAGTGTGTATATATATATAAATATATATATATATATTTATATATATATTATATATATATATATTTATATATTATATATATATATATATAATATTGCGTGCGTGTGTGTGCGTGAACTACAACGACAGTTTAGGGTATGGCATGTCTGACAGCTGAAAAGCATACAAAGAATGTTTGACTTAAATAAAAACAATTAACTATATCACATCCGAACTAGAAATTGCATAGCCAAACCATAGCCTTGAGAAAGACGCACATATAATGAATTATACAACTTTCATGCTTCATAAAAAATGTCTCTTCAGGTGCGCGACATTTCTTCACTGGGCTTGTCATTCGTTCCCACCGAATAGATCATTTGTTCACAGGCTCTATCGTCCACAATTCTTAGGCGGTTATACACATCCGCATGATACTGTTAATCGTATTACACAATTACACATCTGAAAATAAAAACAGGGCGGCAGTTCAGATTGGATAATGGCCCCAAATACGTTCCCTGCAAATACGTGTCTTTTAAATCAGTCTCACAATGATAATGACAAAGAATAAAGTTTATTTTGGTCAATGCATATATTTAGGTACAAGTAACCAATACTTTGTGCGTACTGTGGAATATTCTCTTGTTCAGTGGTCACCACACAACTGTGAAGTAGAGGATATGGTGTGATTTGAATTCGGAGGAGCCTAAACTAATATAAAAAATAAAAAGATAAACTGACTCCATTCAGGTATGGTCTTCTATAAGAATTAATGTGTTCTTATATCCAATATATATATATATATATATATATATTCGTATCCCCATTTGTTGAGCTAAAATGTTAATACAATAGAGACACAAACATGCATTATGAACTGACAACAGATAACGTTCCAAACCGCGCGCTCACATAAACAAATACACACACGCACACACGTACACACGCACACACGCACACACGCACGCATGCACGCACGCTCGCGCTCACATACATAAGTGCACATGTGTGTGTGTGTGTGTGTGTGTGTGTGTGTGTGTGTGTGTGTGTGTGTGTGTGTGTGTGTGTGTGTGTGTGTGTGTGTGTGTGTGTGTGTGTGTGTGAGTATGTGTGTGTGTGATCGTGCGTGTGCGTGCGTGTGTTTGTGTGTGCGTGTTCGTGTGCGTGTGTACGTGTGTGTGTGTTATGTTTCTAATACTTTTTATGATTGCATCAACTTTACGGCGTTAACCAATAAAAACGACGAGTCGTCTGTTGTCTCCGCACAACAACGGGGGGCCGCCCACGATAGCTAAGACCAGAGAGCAGGACATACATCTATGACAGGTGTACAAGTATTTGGTGTAACTAAATATGTCGTCACACCTGCGATCGGACTGCGCGTGACTCTGGTGTAAGACACAACGCGACGGCTAATGTCGAAACGGACGGTGTGATTGACACTGCCGAATTGACGTAATTCGACGTGCGTGAGGTTGTACCAACCGTAACGACGTTGAATGACGTCAGTTAACAGAATTGATGTCACTGTACCTGTGCAATGTACCTCCCCTACCCTGGATGTCCTTCCCCTTCTGTGTCACCCTGAGCTAACGGGGAATTAGGCAGCGCGGTGCTTTGTGAATAGGTGTGTGTTGCCGTTGCTGAGGCGGCTGATCCTGGTTATCTCATATGTCTATATCAGCGGTATTTAACCTGACTCTAGAATTGCCAGTGAATGTGAAAAGGTGAAAAACAAGGTCAAGATGAACATTTCGAAGACAAGTGATGCTAGAAAACAATACACCAATATATATATATATAAATTATATAACACGACGCAGATAGAGAACGTTGACAATTACGTCTACCTGGAACAGCGATTCAGCATCGGAGACAAAAACCAAGACAAGGAGACTCAACGAAGAATCGGCTGGGCATCGTTTGCCAAACACCGCGACATCTTCATGGATAACTTTGGAAACTGCTTGAAGAGACAAGTGTACAATTCATGCGTATTTCCAGCGATGACATACGAAACGGAACTTTGGACACTCACCAACCAGGCAAAGAACAAGCTGGCTGCCGCTCAAACAAAGATGGAAAGAAGTTTGTTAGATATCACATATTGGCAGAGAAAAACAAACATCTGGGCAAGAGGGAAGACAAAGGTCATAGACGTGATAGAACAAATCAGAAGACAGAAGTGGACCTGGACGAGGCATATCAGTAGAGTACGGGTTGACAGATGGACATCGCGTATCACTAACTGGTGACCTTCGAAGGGAAACGATCGAGACCGGTGAGACGGTGGAGAGACGAACTAGACGAGTTCTGGAAATGCACCATCTGCCAGAGGGTAGCATAAGACAGGCAGATCTGTAGACGACATGCTAAGCCTTGGCCCAACCACAGGGCACAACGGCTGCACGGTGATGATGATGATGTGAAGAGGTTGGAGTCGATTTAATTGTTCTTCTCTTTCATGTGGAGGATTGCTGGATATTATGGGGACAGCTTTTCGTTGTGTGTTCAAATTAAGAGAACAAAACCATAATTTTGATAGAGAGGGAAGAACCTCTGCATACCAACATTTCAGGTGACGATGTCAAACGAAGAAGCCATATAATTATGATATTTATTAACATTTGGGCTGTATTGCACAGTTTTGATAAGATCAATCAGATGAACTTCTCACAAGAAAGGAATATGGTGAATATTTTCACAGCTCAAGGCTAGGTTGCCAGCTCCCTTCGCAAATGCAGTTTTACCAACACACTAAATGAGGTATCCATATTCCCAAAACTGTCAACACCATTCGAAGAAAACGAAGAAGAGTGTACGTTTGTGGTGATACCATGCCGCCGCATGTGCGTTCCCTGAAAGACGCCACACTTGAATATATCCCAAGTCTGGGACACTGTGAGAAGAATGCACCGATAGTGAAACCTTTTCAGTGGACAAATGAGTCGTCAAAGATAAAAGACGAGTTTCTAGGCTCGCGAGAAGATAGCACGCGGAAAAAGGACTTTCAGGACTATGACTTGGTAATTTTCTATCTAACAAAAGTGAATACCCAGTTCGCTGTGACAGAACTGTGACAGTCCTCATCCCAATGTATTGCTGTGACAGTCCTCGTCCCAATTTATTGCTGTGACAGTCCTCATCCCAATGTATTGCTGTGACAGTCCTCATCCCAATGTATTGCTGTGACAGTCCTCGTCCCAATGTATTGCTGTGACAGTCCTCATCCCAATGTATTGCTGTGACAGTCCTCATCCCAATGTATTGCTGTGACAGTCCTCATCCCAATGTATTGCTGCGACAGCCCTCATCCCAATGTATTGCTGTGACAGTCCTCATCCCAATGTATTGCTGCGACAGCCCTCATCCCAATGTATTGCTGTGACAGTCCTCATCCCAATGTATTGCTGCGACAATCCTCATCCCAATGTATTGCTGTGACAGTCCTCATCCCAATGTATTGCTGCGACAGTCCTCATCTCAATGTATTGCTGTGACAGTCCTCGTCCCAATGTATTGCTGTGACAGTCCTTATCCCAGTGTATTGCTGTGACAGTCCTCGTCCCAATGTATTGATGTGACAGTCCTCATCCCAATGTATTGCTGTGACAATCGTCGTCCCAATGTATTGCTGTGACAGTCCTCGTCCCAAAGTATTGCTGTGACAGTCGTCGTTCCAATGTATTGCTGTGACAGTCCTCGTCCCAATGTATTGCTGTGACAGTCGTCGTTCCAATGTATTGCTGTGACAGTCCTCATCCCAATGTATTGCTGTGACAGTCCTCATCCCAATGTATTGCGGTGAAAGTCCTCATCCCAATGTATTGCTGTGACAGTCCTCATCCCAATGTATTGTTGTGACAGTCGTCGTTCCAACGTATTGCTGTGACAGTCGTCGTTCCAATGTATTGCTGTGACAGTCCTCATCCCAATGTATTGCTGTGACAGTCGTCGTTCCAATGTATTGCTGTGACAGTCCTCGTCCCGATGTGTTGCTGTGACAGTCCTCGTCCCAATGTGTTGCTGTGACAGTCCTCGTCCCAATGTATTGCTGTGACAGTCCTCGTCCAAATATATTGCTGTAACAGTCCTCATCCCAATGTATTGTTGTGACAGTCCTCATCCCAATGTATTGCTGTGACAGTCGTCATCCCAATGTATTGTTGTGACAGTCCTCATCCCAATGTATTGCTGTGACAATCCTCATCCCAATGTATTGCTGTGACAGTCCTCGTCCCAATGTATTGCTGTGGAGAACAGGCATTTCTAAAAGGATAATTCAATTAATATTATAGTTATTGTAGAATAATTAATTTGAGTCTCACTCACATGTATGTACATGTACGTGCAATAAAGTACAAAATATAAGAACTATATATATATATATATAGTTTATGTTTTCATAACACGCACATATATATATATATATATTTATATATATATATATACATATTTATTTATATATATATATATATATATAGTTTATGTTTTCATAACACGCATATATATATATATTTATTTATATATATATATATATATATTTTATGTTTTCATAACACATATATATATATACATATATTTATATATATACGTGTTATAAAAACATAAACTCGGCTGGTATAAAGACAAATGTCTTCACTTGGAGTATACAACTATTCCACACACATTAAACCTACGAAACACCACGACATTGTCACGTATGAGCCTAACAAATGAGTTACATTATCGCAGGCATACAGCCCTGTGGGTGTGCGCTATGTGTTATTAATTGATAGTTACTACTCGTTGTAATATCCATTATTATACTGATGAGTGTATAAGCGTGGGAATACACGATTGCGCATAAGAGATTGTTACAGTCGACGTCAGGGTCGAGAAGGACGAGCTCTGGATGCGTTGCATTGGTAATGGATGACAAAATTACAATTAATATGTACACCAATAACTTGGGATGATATATATGTGGACTGGCAGCGGTGGCAGCGACGGCGCAGTGGAAATAGCTCTACTAATGGATGTCGCAGAGCTACCAAACAGCAACACAAAATGGCAAGATAAGACCACGAACATAAAACTCATGAATACGCCCAACAAAATCAGCATCAAGAACGAGATTCAAATATGAAAGTGGACGTGAATTGGACACATCCTCCATAATACAGCTACTAGACGAGCTTTAGAGTGGAAAAAAACCCCCAGATAAACACAAAAATTGCTGGACGAGATCCACAACAGGGGTTGTAAAGAAATATGGAACCACGCGGAAAGAATTGAAGAAAACAGCGTTGGAAAAGTGTCGCTTTGACTCTAAGCGGGTTAAACAATTACACCTGAAAGACACAGACGAAGTGAGGTAAAAGGAGTTACCCATGTTTCGAAACGGCTTATAGGTGGACTGGAACAACGATCATTTTAACCCCGTGAGTGTGACGCTCTAACACAGAGCTACCCCCCATCATTTGTCTATTATATTGAACCCCTAACCTCGGAGCATTGTAAGTCTATCTTCTCTCATCCGTCGAGGTTCACTCCCCCCTTTCTATAATTTCGGTTCCTTTGACCGTTTTCCTCTGACCTACTAAATATCGATGTATATAAAACTAAAAGTTTGTTATTTTGCGGTTTTTACTTTGTTCAGTGAGCTGTTAGTAATCTGCATGTAATGCCGTAATAGGCGACATGAGAACGAGCTTAAGTTCAAACTAATTACTCCACTATCTAGCTTCATTATATAACAGTTGCCATCCTCTAGGTTATTAATATTAATGTTAAATTTGTATTGGTTATCACTAGTTATATTCGATTCAGCAGAGAGCCATGTGAATAAAACAAACTGGATTAGAGAGCAATGCCGTTAAACACGATGACGGTGTAAGACTAACAGACGAGATGTGTGAAACATGAACATGTTTTGTGTTAGTAATAATTTCGCCATATATGACCACATTTATTAAGTTAGAGCTTGATATATCGCCCACAATATATGTGTAAACATTTCTGCACTGACGCCTAAATGTAATGTCACTCACTAGATAAGCATGCATGCTTTGTACAATGACTACAGTATGAATTTCACATACATCACCGTATATGAATCACACTGTAATGGTACCACATACAGCGCTTGCACAGTTTTCCATATATCTAGGATGGGACGTTCAAGGATACACTAATGTGAGACTTTGCTGTGAGAAGGCGTCCCTTTATAACACATTTATTAAATGCACTAGCAAAAATGTCCACCCTCTGCATTGTGACATTCCCGGAGTAAATGTCGTTTATATAAATTGGAAACAGCTTTTTGCATTAACGCATGTTACCTAAAACGCCCCCACCTAACGGCTGCCCTATGACTTCGGAACAATCACAGAAAATACACACAACGAAAAGAAGAATCGATTTATGTCCGTTTAACGTACGGTACGAACCACAAAACCCTTGAAACATAACAAACGGGGATTGTTTAACAGAAAACAAACTACTTTTTCTTGTGAAGGATTCGTCCCTGAAAGATTAACACCCGAGATATAAGCTGTCTAGGAAGAAACATACTTACACACATACGCTAGGAGGAAACATAAACATACCAATACAAACATACATACATGTTTACACACATACGCTAGCTCAGTTATATATGCTCAGGCACTTCCGTCCGATACAAACACTCGGCTATTTCTATTCCCAATCTGTTCTCTCGTCTCCTTTCAAACTAATTTTGCAACAACCGGAACCTGCCTGGTGTCCACTATACTTCATGTCATGCGTCAGAAAGAGAGTGAGAGGGGGAGGGAGGGAGAGGGAGGGAGGGGGGGGGGGAGGGAGGGAGAAAGAGAGAGAGAGAGAGAGAGAGAGAGAGAGAGAGAGAGAGTGTGTGTGTGTGTGCTGCGCCTGTGCCTGTGCCTGTGCCTGTGCCTGTGCCTGTGCCTGTGCCTGTGCCTGTGCCTGTGCCTGTGCCTGTGCCTGTGCCTGTGCCTGTGCCTGTGCCTGTGCCTGTGCCTGTGCCTGTGCCTGTGCCTGTGCCTGTGCCTGTGCCTGTGCCTGTGCCTGTGCCTGTGCCTGTGCCTGTGCCTGTGCCTGTGCCTGTGCCTGTGCCTGTGCCTGTGCCTGTGCGTATGTGGGTACGCGCGTGCGTGTGCGTGTATATGTGTGTGCGTGCACGCGCGTGTGCGTGTGTGCGTGCGCGTTTGCGTGTGTGTGCGTATGTGCATATGTGTTTCTCGTACATGCGTTAGTGTGTGAGACGAGTGATTAAGCTGTTGTGCATGTGCTCGTGAGTGCGTCCACCATGTGCCTGGCCCACCGCGGTGTCTCCGACAAGTGACCAGCTTTGATACAGAATGTTCCGCTCCGCTTTGACACCCGTCCTGTTGCCTACCTGGTGCGCCGCGCCTAAGTGCATCGTCCATCTCCGTCAACTTGTCAACACGACAAGACGGTTCAGCCGGCAGCCGTGTCCGGGTAATTACCGTCTCCTGGACTGTATCGTACGTCGGGTTAACGTTACCCGTGCACAGAGCAGCTAGTGGGGTATCTAGCATCTCGATGGGGGCAAATGAGGGCGCGCTTAGTGACCCATTAGTTTCCCGTGATAAAACGCAACAGTGCAACAGTTTACACAGGGCAAATTAAAGACAATAAATAACGTTACAGCGGCAAAGATCTCGTAACGGACATTGGTTGTCTAGGTAATGAGATATCGTAACGGACACTGTGTAGTCTAGGTAATGTAATTTCACAAGAAAACAAAACGATCCGAACGTTTCCCTTTAAGCAACGCTGTTCATTATACGCTAATTATCCGACGTTAGCCTGCTCCAGTTCACTCAGCTGTATGAATGAATACCTGGGTATAGACAGTGGTGGATAAGTGTACGAATAATTTTCGTGCATTAGTTGCAGCGTGGCTGAATGCTTCCCGGAGAAGTCCATATAGTGATTCCCCTTGTTGCCGTTTTGAAGGTTCGGTTTTTGAAGCTTTGTTCATTTAAAAGTAGTTCTTGGTATGAAATGCATTAATTAATTTGTTTCATTCAGTAACAATCTTGTCGTTGATAAACCCGAACCAAAGCTGGCGAATGCGCATTCGCCCACGCTGCCGCTACAATATGGAATGGTCTACCAACTACTGTTACTCCCAAAACCTCCCTGCAATCCTTCAAGGCAGCCTTAAAAATTCCCCTTTTCATTGCGGCGTACACTGCTTGAAAGACCACAGAAACATTTTTATTCTGTTATTCATATTATTATCTCGATCTTTTTGACAACCGAAAGAATATTTTAAGTACTTACTTTACCATGATAATTATTTTCTTTTTAATCTACTATTATCTTAATTTGTTTATTTTTTTATTAAAATTTGTTTAATTTTACTATTTATATTTTAGTTTTATGTAAAGCGCTATGAACGTTATGGATATGGCGCTACATAAAATATAGATTATTATTATTATTATTATTTCGTTCGTTCTATCGTTAATCGATTAATTAGTTCAGTAATAATTCATTCATTCATTCGCGTATACTTACTGTAGTGTGGGGCTTAGTTATATATATATATATATATATATATATAGTTATATATATATATATATATATATATATAACTAAGCCTAACTAACTAACTATATACAATATATATATATATATTGTATTAAAGGATGGAGTTACCCTTTCAATTTGGGAAACTGTTACGTGTGTTGTGAATAAAGTTTTTGAATAATACCGTATGATTGTAGTGTAAGTTTACAACCGCATTGTAATTTTTACTCAAAAATAGCCCCCAAATCCATAGAGCTATCCATTTTAATGGCCACAGAATAAGTAACTAGTCCACTGGGGCACGCCAAGGTACTGTCACTTGTCAACGGTGAAGTAGGGCGTTCCCTTGTCTACCGGACCAAGACCAGATTCACTTCGTTCAAGTCACGACTCCGTGGAAACAGTCACCAAATTGACAACGTCGTGTTTATGGGTAAAACAAAGTTACTCAACGCTGATAAAACGGGTTGTTTGTTTTGGTTGGTGACACGATATTAACCTTACTCCAGAGAAACAAGGTATTTTTTAGAGTTGGATTCTTAGATCGTTCATCTTTTACATACACATTTCCAGCGATTCGAAATGCTCCATATACTATACATATATATATATATGTGTGTATATATATATGTGTGTGTATATATATATATATATATATATATATATACATATATATATATATATATTTATATGTATATATATATATATATATGTATTTAACTTTTCTCAACACCATATACGCTTTTTTCATATAATTAATGTTAAGATAACACGGCGTAAAATACGAAAACTTACATCCGGGCGCCAGTTACTACGTTTATTACACCGCTGGCCGGACATGGCGCCCAGTAATTTTGCAAAAGCATAATTTATCAAATAACATCAAACGTCAAAGTGACGTATATGGCGTAGAGAAAGAATGAAACAATATACTCACTTATGGAACATTAATAGGAGTTTATCGAAACATAATAATCGTTGAAAGTGGGACGGAATTACGAATAACTAACTGTACATAAATGCGAACTACATAAAATGTCGCGAATACATTATTACATTATTACATTATTATATGTGAACATTCAATTAGACAATTTCTTATTCGCCCACTGAACTGAGGTGTATGTTTATATTATTATGCATGCTGACGTTATAATTGCATAACATGGGCACTTGTACACGTTATCATTAATATATAACAATACTAAGACAGACATTATTACCTGACACCACTAATAATTTGCATAAATGCATGTAAACCTGTACCTACACACAATGAAGCTTCTGTGTAACCATTTAATTAAATTCGCTCGTTAAACGTATTAATTTACACGTATATTTTATATTGATACGAAGGCGATTTCTATGTAGACGCCAAGCTTCTTGAAAATTATATTCCCTGTACAAATGTCGATCTACAGACAGACAAGTAGCAATACATTACTCTAATGACGAGCAGGGAATTGGTATCCCACGGGGGCACACCCTTCGACGGGTTCTTAGACAGCGCTGACGTAGTCACGACGTTGTTCCCCTAAAGAAATATTCCAGCCGAAAGTGATTAATTCGTGTTTATCATCTGGCTTTGTCATAAACGTCAACTCCAAGTAATGCGTGTGCACAATGTCACTGAATAACGACCCGATTCAATAAGTCGTATCTGCTTGTCGTGGGAAAGATCATATTCGGGGGCGAGCAAGTCTCGTTTGTGAATGTTAGACGATGTTCCTGAAAGAGCGCAGTAACACGAAACAAAAGGTCCAGTCACTTACGCAATATTGAATTATGATATCTGACGCGGTAAGACGTATATTTTTCTGTAGTTTGCAATAGGGACAGCGTGGAGAATGTCAAAACAGTGAACAACGCTAACACGTGTTGGGTTTAAACAAAATGATAATATTCAGTTAATTAAAGTTAACACATATAGGATGAAATGACACGGCTAAACCATTTGAAGTCATTAATGTTATTGCAATCATACTATTATGAAAGGGAAATTGATGTCGCGAGCTTGGTGATTTGGCGCCGTTCTGTGGGACATATTTTATATTTCCACAAGTTCGTGTAGGATTGAGTGGAGCTATGAAACAGCAGGACATAAGCAATATTTACGATTGAGCGGCTGAGATGTGTCCTCAAAATTTGCTGGCTGTGTAGCATATTGTTTTCCGTTAATTAATTAGTGTATTGTGAATATTATTAAATATTTAATTATTGCAATTATATATAAACAGAAAGTCATACTTAATATAAACTTGTGTATATGTCCGTGTGTGAGTGAGTGCGTGAGTGCGTGCGTGTGCGATCCTTCGTTCATTCGTTCGTTCGTTTTTTCGTGCGTGCGTGCGCTCGACACGTACGTTACGTGTTTCCTTTCAAAGCCAGCTAAACCGGTCATGCTACCGTGAAGTTTGAAACAATTATTTATTAAACTGTATTTGATGCAGTATACTATTATATATGTATATATATATATATATATATATATATATATTGAGATGCTATGTGCAGTTCATTATATATGAACACTAAACTAAAGGTCACATTTTTATTCGATGTAAACTGTAAATTGTTCATGGTAAAATAAATAATGAACTGCACATAGCATCTCAATAAACGCATTTGCAAACACAAACAAATATGCACCCCAACGACAATTCACACCTTTGTTTGCAACAAACTGATCGATATTACCCGATTGATGTTTATCTGCTCTACTGTCTCCCTTGTTATGCTGACAAAAGCAGATCGCTTCTGTGGTATGTTGTGAAAAGCAATCTGCAGTCGCAGATCACTATTGGCTGCATGATAAATTTAATTCGGTTCCGTCGAAACCGGTGTGGTACTTTGGGGCCGGTTTCATGAAATGTACTTAATACTTAAAGTAACGCAGTTATTTAACGTCACGTGTTTGCGTAAACCCCTATGTTCGCTTATATTACACAAATCACGTCATTTTCTAAGACAATCATCTTAGCGTTAAGAACGTTCGTAGCCGCTTCATGAAACCAACCGGCCACTGGTGTTTAAATCAGTCGTAGCACACACTCGGCTCTGACACAACTGTCTGGATGATAACACATCACTGCACTGACCAGTGGCATAGTGACCCGGGAGCAGAAGGGTGCACTCGGGTCTGGGTCTGGGGAGGGGGGCGCCATATCGTCAGGTTACCCATCCAGTTGATAAAAACGCAATTCAACTGTCATAGGCCCCAATAAACGTGCGCATATTAATAATTATATGTCGTGCAGCGTATTCATTGTCTATTAAATGCAGGACTGGGCCTGTTGCAACCCCAAGAGGAAGGGGGTAGGGCGGGTTGTTTTGGCGAGCCACAAGGGGTTGCAGTTTGTGGTTTTCGGTGAGCCTCAAAAGAAAGGTGCAGTTGGAGGTTCTTGATGAACCACAAGGAGGTGATGGGTGGTTGCGCCACCCTCCCCATTTATAAAATTCCAAATTCGCCCCAACAGTAACGTTGTAAAAATAAAATGACAGGGAATGTCGGCCTGTATTTCACATAACAAACAATGTATTAGTCTAACGTAGGCAAGGAGCGATGCGTGGATTTGAAGAATACTTGTTAAGAGTAGGGTATATGTTATATACGACGCCGGGGAAAACTGTCTCGGAAATTGTACAAGGCGATGATGTGTCGGGTGTACAGGGAAACATGTGTCTTGGATCGGCTCCAGCAAGTAATGGTTAAGAGGTTCCATAGGCGCGGAAACGGGGGAGGCAGCTTCCCCCTGGAATTTCACTGGGGGCAGACATTATGGTTCGGAAAATGTTCAACAACATCCTACCCTGTCTTCCGATGTCATCAGTTCAACCGAGACAGCGGAGAGAAGCAGAAGTTACAGCAACGCGACGGTGAAAATATTTCAACTGAAGCTCCGGTTTTCTGCCCCCCCCCCTCATATTAATATCGTTCCCGCGCCAGGAAATGAATGTCACATTTGGCTTTCTGCTGGACGCTTCGAATTTGAGTACCACGTTTAGACCACCGCTGTTCGACTTATTTGAGCGCTCTACAATCTACACGATAAAACCAGAAAAAACGTAAGCACATTCAGAGAAACCGCAAACAACGCAGGGCATTTAGGTTAAATATATCGGCTCTGAAGACCAAACTTAGACCTACTAATTAAAATGTGTATGTTGATCTTTACGAACGGGACGAGTTTACTATATATATATATATATATATATATATATATAGAGAGAGAGAGAGAGAGAGAGAGAGAGAGAGAGAGAGAGAGAGAGAGAGAGAGAGAGAGAACACGCACAACACATTAATCTTCGCACTGTGTAATTATCGCAGTCAGCATCCGTGCAGGGCCAACTTTCTATACTTGCTGAAGGTATCTAAATATGATGAATCCGTTTTGAATTGCAATGTGACACCCAAAATGTTCCGACTGGACTCATGACAACTCGTTAGGACGGTTATCATAAAAGCACATATAAAAGACAAATAATTATCTTTAGAGGCTTTTCATTGGGCATATGTTCTTTACAAATGCGCGTGTATTAGATATTATGTGTACAAATATACATATGAATGTTGACACGGTAATTATACTACAAAATAAGAATGTTATAAACAGGCGAAACCTCAACTATTTTAATTGTTTTTTATACAAGTATGCGTACACACACGCATGAGCATATACATTATAATAGATGTAGTAATACCAATGTCTCGTGGTAATGCGTTGTACTTGTAAAACTTAATTGTCGTTAGTTAAACATTAATGTGTACCCTCCTGAATTTCAAACTGAAATGCTATATTCTACATACACGGACACTTTTACTAATAAACAAATCCCCGGGTGATCTGAGTTGTGCTGACAGGCGTGCTAAATCCGGTGTAGCGGGCAGCGAATAGTCCCGTGTCTGAAGTAGGCATTTGCGTATTGCACATTTGCACGCAAGCGTAATAAACAACATTATATGCCCTTTTTGCTTTGTAACCCAAAATATGGTACTGTGCCAACAGTAACTTTACTTCTGTATTTATCTTCTTGTTTTTTGTTTTTATTAATGTGTTTCTGCAAAGATATGTAGCGATGATGTACGAAATGTTGTATAACCCGCTCACTGAGACCCGATTGAGAGTATAGCAGTGGTTTGATCTATACTCTATCTCCAGCCATACATGCTGCTGTCCGTCTTCGTAACGACGTTTCTAACAGACAACAGCGCTTCGACTCTTGAAACACCGTGCGTAGGTGTAATCCGAACTTTCTCTAGAAAGATACGCAAAAAACGCCGGCATCTCCACTGTCACTTTGATGAACGTCGTGTCCTAGTGACTCACACCCTATCCTCTTGATAAAATGGGCGTGGGTTCCCCCGTCTGCCAATCACACCGGCCAAGACAAATCAGAAGCCTTCAGTGGAGATAGTAAATCAGTATAAAGACTTAGAGTTGTGACTGCAGTGTCCACACAAGTTGCGGCAGGACAACGGAACTTAACTGCGGTATCGGATACCAACGACTGCAGCCTTTTCTCGGCTGCATTACCCAGTAGCTTATCTTCTCTCGCGCAGTGACTTCGAAGTTTTAGAGATTCGGACCGATCGGAGGGTCAAGATGATGCCGTTGCGGTTTGTGTTGGTGCTCTGCATCGCTGTTTGCGTCATCTGGGCGAAGGTACGTCTTCCACCAATGTAGTCGCTGCTGCGGAAAGTGACTCGTATAATAGCAATAGACCGATGGAAATAGTTGTTCTTATAAAGTTTGCTCCGGTGACGTAGAAGACATAGTTATAACAACTAAACAGTGTAGCTGTATCAGTTTTCTTTAATTATTGCATGTGTTATCTTACAAGGATTAATAGAAAAGTATTAGCTGTTATTGAGTTTTTGACAACGGCAGTTTTATGGATAATCAAAACTTAAAAGGAGCTCCTAGTTTGTTTATTTATTTATTAATACAATGTTCTTATGACTACACTAACTGTGTTGAAGGTATTCTGCCCGCCACATTGTGTTTAAGTATGCCCGCAACAAAGTTTGAAATTTGGAAGGTACGGCCCCGAGCATGTTCAAATAGCATCCACTTTCAAAACAAGTTTTATTGGCAATACGGCTGAGTCGGGTTGAGTTAATTGCAACATCCTTTAATGTTCAACGATGTCCCGTTTTCCCACGTGCAACACAATATATATCCTGTTAGAAATATCTTCCCCGCTAATTTCGGGTAGAGGAACTGACTGTTTCCCTTTAAATGCATTTTCTGAAACAAATTTGGGTGTCCATTGTAACGTATCAATTATGCCGTTTCACAAGCGGTTTGCTTCGTTTTGGAGTCGGAACGACGGACCGGTCTCTGCTAAACCGATTTCGTTGTTCAAAAGGACGGATTTCATTTGGACAAGTATCGGAACGAACGCGGTACAACTGAACGTTCTTTCTTCGCCATATAATTATTATATATCAGTGTGACGCTGCTTCAACGTTTCGGCACGCGGTTGTGTGTTTGGGGGCGTTGTTTGCCGTCTCGACGCGTCCTGAATGCACACCGACACACGGTCACTAACTGATCGTCAACGGAATGCAGAATGTGTATGCCAAAAAGACATTTGCATGATGAATCGTCATTTAATTGTTGGCTTGGTCATATGCGATGTCGCCTGGTACATTTTCTATGCGTCGTCCTGACAACAATCGCTGTGAAGTCAATACTGTTATTGTAATCATATCAAGTGGAATGGTGTCGCTCGCTTGATGGTTTGGCCCTGGTGTTTACTGTTCGTGTACACACCTTGTGCTTCCACTAGTTCGTGTAGGGATCAGTAGATCTACGTTGTTCAATGCCACATGAAATAAAATCGAAATAATGAGACTCGCGTTCCAAATTCTAAGTTCAACAATTTACTAAATAAAACTGAATCATGGCAGGAATTTATTTTCTAAATACAAATTAACAAATGTATGTATTTCATTCCCTCGTATGAATGATAAACAGGCCCGAGTGTACAGCCTGGCTACTTTTTCCACAAGTGAAAACTAAATATACTAAGTGAGAGTAATTTTAAATGATACAGAAACAACATTTGTTATGTATACTTCTACAAAATATTCGCCATTCATAATCCGCTTCGAAAGTTATTACATAAACATACTATATAACAACAATTTGCAGGAAACTCCACCAAAAACGTGAGGGCTGAGCCCCCAATATTTATTAAATTTTGGTTAGCGTCAAGGGCGTCCAGTCGGAGGCTCCCGGCAATATCCAATGCTACTCAACTCGACATCGAGACTCAGAAAACTCTTCAACATGTTTAGATTTCATTTTGTTATGTTACATATTTTTCGACATAGCACCAGTAATCGTTGACCATAGCAGGGTCAGTCAGGGAGTCACCCTTTTGGGAATCAACTACGTCCAAGGTCCCGCAGTGTCAGCATCTTTACGTTATGGTTTGGGACTACATTTGGGAATGCATTTCCTATAGGTACATAATGCTAATGTTTTGATAGTTATGACACTATCGCAGAACTATTGCAATGGTATTCAGCTATCGTAACACTATTGTAACATATATTCCCAATAACATCCGTAACCTATTCAGCAGTACCCTGCTGTCGACGAGTTCCTTTCTCGAGTTTATTTTCACCCAGTCTTTCAGCAGTACCCTGCTGTCGTCGAGTTCCTTTCTCGAGTTTATTATCACCCAGACTTTCAGCAGTACACTGCTGTCGTCGAGTTCCTTTCTCGAGTTTATTTTCACCCAGTCTTTCAGCAGTACCCTGCTGTCGTCGAGTTCCTTTCTCGAGTTTATTTTCACCCAGTCTTTCAGTAGTACCATGCTGTCGACGAGTTCCTTTCTCGAGTTTATTATCACCCAGTCTTTCAGCAGTACCCTACTGTCGACGAGTTCCTTTCTCGAGTTTATTATCACCCAGTCTTTCAGCAGTACTCTGCTGTCGACGAGTTCCTTTCTGGAGTTTATTTTCACACAGTCTTTCAGCAGTACCCTGCTGTCGACGAGTTCCTTTCTCGAGTTTATTTTCACCCAGTCTTTCAGCAGTACCCTACTGTCGACGAATTCCTTTCTGGGGTTTATTATCACCCGTACACATGCATGCACACACGCACACAATGTTATTCCTGTTATCCGTGCATAAAGTCAGAACATGCACTAAAAGTCCGATTGCAGATGGAATATTTCCAAAAAAAATATGGCGTCGTCCCTAACATAAATACTTACTTACTTATACTTATATGTATACGTACTCGCACGCTTGCGCGCGCGCATACACACCCACTCGGCTATACATTAAAGGCTGATAGTAGCGCTACTCACTATACGAGCCCCCAGTACCAGTTACACGCTAACGACCGAACAGAAGCAATTATACTCTATGGGAGGACCATTGCAGCTACTCGCAATGCCAACCCGCCACACGAAAGCTAATTCGTCAGAGATTCAAACGGTTGGAATTGATATCGAAAAAACAAGCCACTGCATCAGAATGTCTTAACCACGCCTTCCCGACAAGTCCTCTTCTCCACTGAGTAATGTGGTCAAGGAACATATGTCGATCAGTGGAAGCGCTTCGTCTTCAAAGACCCAATCGCCCACTGACTCTGACGTCGTGCGGTCCACCTTGCAACAATCAACTTCGAGTCGAAGCGGCAGAGAAGGAACGAAGATATGCAAGCCTCGCTTCCACCCGGAAACTCCTGGCTGTCTGCCCTAAGATTTACAGATCACGTATCGGACTCCAAAGTCCTTAGTCACCACAGGGCCCACAATTGACTCGTGGTATACATTTTCGTTCTCAAAGTCCTCCGATGGTGAATTTGTCTCGCAAACATCATCCCATTCGATGCTATAATTCTACTTCCACTTTTCTCCTCCACATATTGAAGCGTAACCAGCGCCGGTAACTGTACATCACGTTTCCGTCGTAGAACGGAAACTGGTAAAACTTGCGAATGCGTGCGGAAAAGGAAACCAGTAATCAGTATTAGATAATGCAACCTTTTACTCACCTATTTGGATTCACTATTTTAATATACATCTTTACTACAAGTTACACTTAACTTTCTTACATAATTATGTTAAATATATATAGTTACATGTACATTGTTTCTTAAATTCAAACCACCAAGATTCAAGATTCAATGTAGTTGACCTTGTCCACATACACATTATATACATTAAAGCATTGGTAATATGAAGAATATGTAAGGTCGGGGAGACTCCCGTTAAGACATATATTGTCGCTAGCGCGGGAGCCACCTCACAAGTCGCCCCACTAGATTGATTCATGTTACATTTATTCATGTTACATATTACTGACTGTATTACGTGTACCTTTATTCCAGTAATATTTATAGTATACAGCTGCATGCATATTTTGGACATGTCCTTTAAAACTTTTATGAATAAAAACATGACAAAATACGTTACATTACATTATTATCCAAACCACGCACCACGTCGTCACTTGATGTATAACCAAGCACACAGAGCCTGCCATCGAGGCACACGCATATTGGCGCTGTGAATGGATGGTCCTGCTTTTTCTAAACGTACCTTTTTTTTGGACATTCATGCTTTGTTTAAGTGAAAACGCGCTTTCTAACGCCCGGTCGCTCGGCGCTACAGCGAACTTGTTGGGCTGGTCGCCCCAAATGTAACAAATGATTTACCGATGTGTTCATGCCATGTTTCCGCTCGCTTCTGACAGGTTTATCGACTCATGTTTTTCATGTCGATTGTGTTGCAACTATCGACAATTATTCCGCTCATTTGTCGTATTAATTTTTTCATGCTAAAATGTAGTTGTACAACAGCTTTTATTACTTTCTACTGTCCCTAATTACGCTATACGTCGTGTTTATTTTTAGAACAACAATAAATTACGTATGCTGATGCTGTGTCAATTTCGCATGAGCCGTCCCGTTCGTTGATATAAGATGCTCTAGGGTTATGCTTCAGTGCATTTTCTGTCAATGTCCATCAGTCGTGGGCGGAAACATATCACACGTTGATCGCTGAGCAACAGAAACGTCCAGAAGGAATGTATATGTAAAAACACAACTAACGGCCTTAATTTTTTGTTTTGTTAAGACAAACATAAAAACGACAATGAACTCTGCCATCGTCTCCCGTTGTGATATCATTGAAGCAATTGTACTTTTGGATAATTCGTGGGATATTCAGAAACAAAATGTCACTATGGCCAAGAATGGTGGCCGCCGTTACTAAATCATGACATTACGGAGAACACCCGCCCATTTCCATCGGAGTGTGGTCAAATTAATATCACGCAGCGGCTGTCACGGCGCTTTCTTTGCTTTTCGAACGTGTAGAGTGATTTATAGCATCTGTACGTCAAATATATAGGACATATATAATAATATGGGAGTTGTGACCCCGTGTTCTCTTTATGCCGGCTCTTCGTTTGTGTTTTAGTGAAAAAATACAACCTATCTTTTATTATGGAACAATCGAAATCGCGTGTTCGGATCATAGTAGAAGTGTTCACGGCATACTGTGTTGTGGCTACTGCGGTCTCCTTTTTTCTTTCTCTCTCTCTCTCTCTCTCTCTCTCTCTCTCTCTCTCTCTCTCTTACTCTCTCTCTCTTTCGCTCTCTTTCTCTCTCTTTCTGTTCTCTCTCTCTCCCCCTCTCTCTCTCCCTCTCCCCCTCTCTCTCTCCCCCCTCTCCTCCCCTCTCTCTCTCTCTCTCTCTCTCTCTCTCTCTCTCTCTCTCTCTCTCTCTCTCTCTCTCTCTCTCTTACTCTCTCTCTCTCTCGCTCTCTTTCTCTCTCTTTCTGTTCTCTCTCTCCCTCTCCCCCTCTCTCTCTCCCTCTCCCCCTCTCTCTCTCCCCCCTCTCCTCCCCTCTCTCTCTCTCTCTCTCTCTCTGGCTCCCTCTTTCGCAAATTCTGTACGTCTTTGTAGTATGTAAGTTTCCCCCTTTCTCTCTCTCCCATCGCTCTTTGTTGTCTATTTTTCCACCCCCTCCCTCCTTCTCATCTCCAGCCTCCCTCCCTCTTGCATGTCCCTTTCTGTCTCACGTATCGACGGAGTTACACGCGTATCTGCCGAGCGACAGCGACAATGTACTATGCCTACAAGGGCACCCGTTACGAATCTGTCACGTTTGCGGCAGGGCACCTGTCACGATCGCGGTTCACACGTATAATGACACCAACGATCGCGTATTGTAGTCGGTGATTCACGTGGGAAGGTACAAACGAGCCAACCGACACTCACTACATCAGAAGAGCAATTGATAAGGTCGGCGGAATACTTTGAAGAATTACTTAACAGGCCTGCCCTTTTTTAATAGCGCGGCTCCTTCATAGACCTGTTCAATCGAACAACATCTCAACATTTTCTGGGAAGATTTCAGCCGCGCTGCAAATACTGCACAAAAACTATTCTACATAAATACCCACCACTGTCTATAGACCCTACTCACTCATACAACTGAGTGAACTGGAGCAACGTGGAGTGAACGAACTTACCCAATGTTCGTACACATGTGATGTAACATGTGTTTAGTATTTTTGTGGTATCATGGTGACAGTTAGATTACGATTTGTGACGTTTATATATTGAAAATCATGCAATTAATTCCCGTTTAATTACTGTTAGATACACATTTTTTCTCATTAATAGAGTAGTTTTTGGTTTTGTTGATATGTTTTACCTTAGCGTTTTGTCTGCTTTAGAAAGAGTAAACAAGTTTGCTTACCTTCTTACCTTCGTGCAAGTTGCCTGTTATGCCTGCTGCCTGCCAACATAATTTGCTGACTGGCGTGGTTCTGTCTTCCTGCCTATCTACCGGCCTATGTGTTTGTCTGGCTGCATGCCGATACACACGCCTGCATAAATGCCTACACACATGCCTTCATACACGCACGCAAGCACGCACTCACAACCACACACACGCGCGCGCGCATACACACACACACACACACACACACACTTTTCTGCCTGCCTACCTGCCTGCCTGCCTGCCTGCTTGTCTGCCTGCCTGCCTGCCTGCCTGCCTGCTGCCTGCCTGCCTGCCTGCCTGCCTGCCTGCCTGCCTGCCTGCCTGCCTGCCTGCCTGCCTGCCTGCCTGCCTGCCTGCCTGCCTGCCTGCCTGCCTGCCTGCCTGCCTGCCTGCCTGCCTGGCATTTATGTGGTTCATGTGGTCGCACCTTGCAGTCTGCGGAGGGTTTGACGGAATCAACAGGGGACGAAGGAGATGCGGCGGACGTTATGATTGGCTATAAGGTAACGGTGACGGGTACACGGATAAGGTGGTGTAACTGGTTTGTCAGTCTCCTCCGTCGTCTTCTTGCATTGGACACGGATCAAATACAGGGAATACGCATCGTCAGAACAACTTTCCGGTATTGTAGTTCTGGGATAAAAAGGGGGCAAGTTTGTTTTGCAGGCTACTCACCATTGGGGAAGCTTCAGAGTCGACTGTAGCAGGACTCAAACAATTTATAATTTTACAATCTATTTCGAAAAATAAATCCGTACCAAATTATCACACAAAGTGTTAATCTTTCTCCGCAGACGTGGTTCTTATTTGAATATGTTAACCGGCATTGTGGATCCTAGTCGATATTTCATCCAGTTCCGTTCCATATCAAATTTATTTATAAAAAAAATCGGCATAACACATGAATGAAAACTTTCAGAATAATAGATGTGTTTCCATTAATATCCTCTCAAATGTTAAGGTAGATGGGTTGGTCAGTTTTCTTTCGTTTATTATTTTCTGAGGAAACATTCCAGGGTAGATATAGGCAGTTGCGGCATTTGCTCGGTGTTTTGCTGTTGGTGCGAACATGTCACCCACAATATCTTCAGACCAATTTGAGAACAACATATTTTCAGTATTTTGATAGCTAGAGATCGGTTTGGCGGTATAGATCTAAATAGTTTTTCTTGGGCTCTGATTATTATATTTACGGCCGTAAAAATGATGTACTCCTATTTACGTGTCATGTCTAAGGTCGTCAAGGGCAAGGTACGGGGCCGGTCGTGGTACCGGAGACACACATATTATTCTGAAATGCCTAATGCGGAGATAGACTCTTTGCGGACATATTCCAGTTTAATTGTTTGGTAAATATGATGTAATAAATGTTTCTCCAGTGGTGATTAGAATCCTGAACTATCGGTTATAGGTTTCTTCTTTGTGGGACTATACACAACGTAGCGACGGATAATGTTTGCTTTCTTTTATTTGGTAATGGTGAATTGTGTATTTGCTCAAAATAATTATCCCCGTTACGTGGCAGCACTGTGTAGATATTGCAATAACTGGCAGAAACTGTTTTGACAAAAATGGAATCGAAGATATGCCGTGTTTGTTCGCTGCCGTGCATGGAACTTATGAAACAACGTAGGTGTCACTTTGAAAATAAGTCCATGTGCACATACAGTAGCAATAACAACACCAATAGTTTGAACCCAAGCCTGACTAAACCACATTTGGACAATGGAACATGTATAATTAATTGTAGTGTCTTGAACCTAGATTGATTGAAGGTTTCTTGAACTTAGACCTAAAACTCTTTCAAAGTGTTGTCTGGGGTTATATTTTGATCCAACTCCACCAGCTTCACAGTAAAGTGCTGCCACTTATCGGAGTTGTGTAAACCGAGTTGTGTGGTAGGCCCAAGTTACTCCTATACTATCGGTCGCGTTGGCCGTGTCAGTGTCCTTTCACCGTTGTCGACGGCCGTCTTGCAGGAGGATAACCCGATGTCGGCCGGCATACCGATGTGGGTGCCGAAAGGCCACGAGAGCCGGCAGGAATGGCTCGCCTACCACGGCATGACCGAGGGCATGTTTGACGACCTCCGAATGCTCGTGGTTGAGTGTAAGGTACTCATGCTGCACCACTACAACAACATCACGGTGAGTTGGACGTAACTTACTCACTCCCTATGACATCACGGTGAGTTGGACGTAACTTACTCACTCCCTATGACATCACGGTGAGTTGGACGTAACTTACTCACTCCCTATGACATCACGGTGAGTTGGACGTATCTTACTCACTCCCTATGACATCACGGTGAGTTGGACGTAACTTACTCACTCCCTATGACATCACGGTGAGTTGGACGTAACTTACTCACTCCCTATGACATCACGGTGAGTTGGACGTAACTTACTCACTCCCTATGACATCACGGTGAGTTGGACGTAACTTACTCACTCCCTATGACATCACGGTGAGTTGGACGTAACTTACTCACTCCCTATGACATCACGGTGAGTTGGAAGTAACTTACTCACTCCCTATGATATCACGGTGAGTTGGACGTACGTCCTATGACATCACGGTGAGTTGGACGCAACTTACTCACTCCCTATGACATCACGGTGAGTTGGACTTATCTTACTCACTCCCTATGACATCACGGTGAGTTGGACGTAACTTACTCACTCCCTATGACATCACGGTGAGTTGGACGTAACTTACTCACTCCCTATGACATCACGGTGAGTTGGAAGTAACTTACTCACTCCCTATGATATCACGGTGAGTTGGACGTATCTTACACACACGTCCTATGACATCACGGTGAGTTGGACGCAACTTACTCACTCCCTATGACATCACGGTGAGTTGGACTTATCTTACTCACTCCCTATGACATCACGGTGAGTTGGACGTAACTTACTCACTCCCTATGACATCACGGTGAGTTGGACGTATCTTACTCACTCCCTATGACATCACGGTGAGTTGGACGTAACTTACTCACTCCCTATGACATCACGGTGAGTTGGACGTAACTTACTCACTCCCTATGACATCACGGTGAGTTGGACGTAACTTACTCACTCCCTATGACATCACGGTGAGTTGGACGTAACTTACTCACTCCCTATGACATCACGGTGAGTTGGACGTAACTTACTCACACGATATGACGTCACGGATGAGTTGATTGCAACTTACTCACTCCCTGTGAAGTCACGCGTGAGTCGACTGCAACCTACTACGTCACTCCCTGTGACGTCACGCGCACATGGCAGGAGGGACTGTATGAGTATCTCCTCATTGGTTGCAAGGTCCACTCGCCTCTTTTTATATAGTCAATTCATTTCATCCGTGCACCTTTGGCCTTTGATCTACCAATTGAAGATGGTTTTTTTTACAAAAGCACAACCGTGTAATTTATAGTTTTTTTCTGTGGATAAAGGGGTCAGTCATTCTCGGGACGCCACCATGGAAATTACGTTATAGTTATGTGGAAATTCCAATCTGCTGCACGCAATGCCGTAGTTGACGATAGCAGAAAAGATGTGTTGAGAGGGAATGAGTTGATGATCCATGTATTGTGATGGTGATAATTGCTGGGGCGGCTATACATGTCAACCATCAACCAAGCCATTCGTTCTGTACAATGCAATACAATACAATATAACATTATTCATCCCTGTAAGGGCGATTGCGCCGTTTGGACGACATCTTGTGACGGCACTTTAACCAACATAACTTGCTGTTCGGATTATTTTAACAATCAAACCGACATAATCCGGCTGCTGCGTGGTGCATTATTTTGAGTCGACAACAATGAGGGATTCCTGGGTTGTACAAATACCAATATCAACGCTTAACAGATCTAAGGCGGTTTTGCATTGTTCGTTCCCAGGCAACCGAAGAGATTGTGAGTAAGATGGACACGTTCCTTTTCGGTACGATGCCTACCGTCGAGCAGGCGAACTCGTGCATCGAGATGCACAGGTCGCGGCAAAAGAGGAAGGTCATTGACTTCTACAACTACCCGCAGCTCAAGTGGAAGATGCCGATCGTCTACAAATTCTCCGGTTCACAAAGTACGTATGTTTGGAAAATGACTGCAGCAGAATCGTATGTTTGAGGGTCAGTGATAGTTGTCGCAATATAACCGACTTTGTCGTGTAAAGTAACCGAGAAAGAAAAGAAATAAGCAGAAGTACGAGTTGTTATATTTGTAAAAAGGGGGTGATAGCATACGGAGGGTGTAGAGGGAGGAGGGGGTAGAGGAAGGGAAGATAGGGGACGAGGAAGTGGGAGATATGAAGAGAGGGGGAGAAAGGCATAGATAGGAAGAGGAGAGGGAGAAGGAAAACGAGTGCGAAAACGAGACAGAGGGAGAATCTCGTATTGCCGATGAAGCACACGTTGATTCAGTGTGTGAGTCTGGGAAAGCCAAACCATAAACTGACGTACGGTTGACTGTATTAATTCTGAGCAAAGTATCAACTTTTTGTTGTAAGGCGCCATGCTGATACTAAATGAAATTGGTTTCATTGGTAGCAGGGCTAGTTAGTAGTTGTCGCCTAGAGGCGTAAGTCTACATCGATGTATCATCCCAGAACATCTTCTAGTTTCCGATCACAGTTCGTAAGAATGCTGCACACGCGAGTAATTTTCCATTTTGTGACGTGTGACGAGTACGAAATTTCCGAAGATGTACACAGGACGACGTCGTTCACCCATTCATGTGGGGTCTGTCATTAAATTGTATCTGTTTCGTGTAGTATCGTTCACTGATGTCTTGGAATGAAGTATAAGTTGTCATGTTCGTTGTTCCCTGCAGCTGTGGCCGATATCCTAATGATCGAGGCGGCCATCAAACATTGGGAAGCCGAGACATGCATTCGCTTCAAGCGCGTCGACCCAAAAGCGACAGTCGAAGAACAGCATCTCCTGTTCACGTCACAGGGCGGGTGAGTCCTTCGCAGGAAAGAGGTCTGCCTATCGAGGCCCGTCTTTCGGGGTCCGCTTTTCGAGGCCCGCCTTTATGTTTTGTTCGTACTAACATGAAAACTGAAGAAAAAAAAATCAAATATATACAATAAACATGTGGTTAACGTGCACTGGCCCTATAAACGTTATTATGAATTGTGGTATGCGTGCATGCCTAAATCCACAATCAAACCAATAATAATACATTCCTAAACCACCTATATCTTTAGGAATCTCAGCGCAGGCGCAGTCGAAACGTTTAACAACCATGAGCAAAATCGTATTTTTAAATAATGAGGAACTTTTTTTAACAAAAACTGCACGGAAAGGTCGTTTGCCAGCTTGCTTATAGGAACAACAAGTTGTAAGACATATAAGTTGAATTTCTTGGGGATATTTGAAAAAACGCAGGCGATTAACAAAATAAGACGGCTGTTGTATAAAAAGCGCAGGCTGTGTCACAGCGGCTATCTTAGATTTGATTAGATACGCAACTGGAAACCAGTGGAACTATTTAAGTAGCGACAACAGTAGTGCGAAACGAAGTCCCACATATACTAAAACATGATGTATACGTTGGAGTACAGCTAAGTAAGTCTTTTAACAATGTTTAGCATTTGACATTTGTGGAAAAGTGGCCAAAACCAAGTTTCGACCACTGAAGAAATATCGCCTAGTAAACTCCTATAACATGTGTCATCGTACATGTGACCTATGTTATCCTAAATACGACTAAGGCAGACGTTACACTGACTGAAGTCGGGAATGGCCTTACAGATGCTGGTCCTACATGGGCTGTGTGCACAAGACGGACAGTTACCCGCAACAAATCAATCTGCAGACGCGTGGCTGTACGTCATGGGTATGTATATCTACTGGTTGTTGCTCGTTGCCTTACGTTGCACTTAGGCGGTAGTATGTATATCTACTGGTTGTTGCTCGTTGCCTCACGTTGCACCTAGGTGGTAGTATGTATATCTACTGGTTGTTGCTCGTTGCCTCACATTGCACGTAGGCGGTAGTATGTATATATACTGGTTGTTGCTCGTTGCCTCACGTTGTTGCCACGGTACTGCTGGAGTCGAATGGTTGTCAGACGTTGTTGTTGCACTAGAAGGTATATATATGGAAATCTGCGACACGCCAATAAATATTCTTTGATATTGGGCTACACGATGGTGCAGACTGCATGCATGTTTATATATCTACTTTGTTATTTTTTTCGACAGTTGGGCCTGCCGACCCACGAGATTGGCCACGCCATCGGCTTCTGGCACGAGCACATTCGCCTGGACCGCAACAACTACGTGTCGATCAACACGAAGAACATCTACGCGTGGAACCGGGTCAACTTCGACGTCCTTGAAGCGGTCAAGATCAACAACATGGACATCCCATATGACCTCGGGTCCATTATGCACTATGGACCAAAGGTGAGTGGTGTGAATTAAACAAATCAGGTACAATCAATAAATCAATCAATCGACCAATCATTCGATCAATCAATCAATTTATTATTTAAAAAAATAACAATGCGTACAAGTTACGGTTTGAAGTGGAGTGTCAGAAGTAAAAAACCGGATAAATATGCCATTTTGTGTAGCCAATTTTTACTTAAAACAAATATTAAAAGGTATTGCTTCAAAACGGAGATTATTTTGCAAAGAAAAAGTATGAGATAAATAATAAAATAGTGTTAAATTATGTAATTCTTATACGTACCTATTTTGTCGATTTGTCACACAATAATAAATTCATTGTTAGCGCATTTCCTTATATTGGTAGTTCAAGCGCTTTACATAAAATGCATGAATACTTATCTAAAGAAATTCTTTAAAACAAAATAAAAATTAACATCGGCAAGAACAAACAGTACATAACGCACATATCCGTGTCACCAGGAGCTGTCGATTGGTGACAGTGTCAGCGTCCAGACGACCAACCCGCTGTTCAAACGCACCATCGGCCAGCGAGTTGGCCTTTCTTTCATCGACTCAAAGTTGGCCAACAAAGTTTACTGCGATGGTATGTATCCACACAATGAAACCGAATTCAACGGCATTCTGAATGCTTTTTGAACAACTCTTGTTATTTGCCAAATGCCAAAATATATCACTATTGTTTCTATTCTTCCGAAGAAACATGGCACGAAACATAAATCGTTCGCAGCGCCATCTTGCGAATACTCTGTCGAAATACTAGCACTATCCGCTAGATCATAACAACCAACGAGCGCCATCTTGATTATTTACGATATTATTGTGCTTTCTACCCGTGATTTTTGTTTGTTCTTTTTGTAATATTAATATTGTTTTAATTATTATTGTGGCGTTGGCTGTTTTAAGTAAACAAACGTCAATAAAAATATTCAAACATTATAATCAATCCCATTTGTTCGCAAGTAAACCTAGTAAGATTTTAATGTTCTTTTTAGATTGGACGACTGCTTAAAAAGTGAGACCAATTATACTAATTATTATTATTATTATATTTACCATTCTTGCTATCCCTACAATACTTATTACGTATTTATGTTTTATGACATTTATTGTACATAGTGTTTGTATTATTCATACTATTTGTATTATTCTTCCGACGTTAATGTATTGTATTGTATTTATTCAGATTCCGACAGGTCCAGTGGACCCAGTAACAGGACTGATAACTGAAACAATAGTAGAATAATAAAAACAATAAGAACAATAAGGACATAAAAACCACACAATATCAACATCAAATACACCAGGCAAACGTATGCTATACATAGAAATGTCTTTGAATTGAGGATCTAAATGGTTCAGCTCCTGAATATATATCACAAGTTGGATCACTTAAATACAATGTGTTGAAAGTAGTCATACATCTATTCAAAACACAGTGTTTTCTAATGTTGATTCTGCTATTGGAAACTCTAAAAAGGGATGTAGTTTCGTAGAGATCGTGAAGGCCAGTGAAATTGGATAGCCCCTACCAGATACAACGAGTCTAGTTGGGAGTGCACACACTTGTGTAAAAACATAAGATCTGCAACTTGCCTACGATGTTGAAAGGAAGGTAGTCTAAACTGATGGCTCAGAATAACTGTCAGAGGAGTAGTGTATTTTGGATTTGTAACATATAGATATTTAATGAATTTCTTTTGAACTCGATTTTGTCAATAAACGTACGTTGCCAGGGATTCCAGATAACACTGCAATACTCCAACTGGCTTCTGACTAGAGATATATACAAGGATCGCAAAGCCTGTGCATCAGTAAATGTTGTGCAAACGCGCTTAATAAAACCACTCATCTTAAAAGCTTTACAAACACAACGATTAATATGAAAAAAGTTGAACTGTCGGTCAATATGATACCGAGTTCTTTGACAGCGGTGGCCTTGGGCAGAGACTGGGTTAAAATCGTGTAGTCATAGGATATACGTTTCTTTTTGTTAGTGAATGATATTATGCAGCATTTCTCAACGTTATGTTTAAGGTGCCATGTTTCACACCAAAGACATACACTGTCCAGATCCCTCTGCACCAACTGACAATCGGTCACCGACGTAATTTCTTTAAACAATTTGGAATCATCAGCATATAATGACATTTCACATGAATCAACATGATTAGTGAGATCGTTAATATACAATATAAACAGAAGTGGTCCAATTTGTGAACCTTGTGGTACACCAGACAACACTGGCTTCCAGTCAGATGTTTTGCTTTCGAGGACCACGCGTTGTTTTCGGTTGACAAGGCAAGACTGCAACCACTCTATGCATTGCCCGGAATAGCCATATGTTCTAAGCTTGTGAATTGACAATGGGTGGCATACTGAATCAAAGGCTTTACTGAAATCCAAATAAACCGAATCAACCTGTTTCTTGTTGTCAATAGATTCAGAAATGGCGTTCAAATAACAAGCTAGATTAGATACTGTACTTCTACACCTCACAAATCCGTGTTGGCTGCCCAAAATTGTGTTACGCACATGCTCATACAATGAGTCGTATACGACTTTCTCAAAAACTTTGCTAAATATTGGTAAGAGAGAGAGATAGGTCTGTAGTTGCACACATTTCGTTTATCTCCCTTCTTGTACAGAGGAACAACATTTGCTCTTTTAAAACAAGTTGGAAAAGTTCCACAGTTTAAGGACACATTAAAAAGCATAGTTAATGGACCTGCTAATTCGGCAGCACATTCCCTAAACATTACACCTGATATATTGTCAGGACCGCATGCTTTGTTTACATCAGTGGTTCTTAGTACTCCGATGACATCATCATAAGACACATTGATAGTAGTCATTAAGTCGGATTGATAGGAGGGAATACTTGGATAAACAAGGTTATCTACTAATGTAAAGACATATTCGAAGTGGTCAGAAAATAGTTCTGCTATGTCAGCTGGAGTGTCTGCCTCAATGCCTTTATATACCATTGAGTTATGAAGTTTTATATTGGCTTGTTTGCTTTTGGCAAAACTGAATAGACGTTTGGTGTTTTGTTTGATGGAATTTTCAATTTCCGACATGTGGATACAATACCTTTCTCTCTTAAGTTTCTTAAAAAGTGGTTCGTAGTTCAGAAAATACTTGGTAATCAGATAACGAATGTGAGCGTTTCCATGCTTTGTGGGCGGTGTGTTTCCCGTCCAAGGTTGCGATCACGTTGTTGTCATTCCATACTGGGTATTTACTGATATTGTACTTATCCCATGACTTATAGCAACACTAAACAAATTTTCATTGTTTTGTCTCCGAAATAATTGTGTCCGCCCATTACACAGACGTGTGCACGACGAAGCTGCAGTGCACGAACGGTGGGTACACGGACCCGAACGACTGCACCAAGTGTCGCTGTCCGGAGGGCCTCGGGGGAACACTGTGCGACACCGTCGAACCGGCCAATGGCGGTGAGTCTTCTATCATGTGTTCAACACATTTAGTGTCCGTCCGCCATTACGACTACTTAACGAGTCCCTGTGTAGTCTCGCATAACCGGCTCTCGCCCGGCTGCGTGACTTCGCCCGGAAACAGAGTCTGGCCGAGAACATGCGTTATGAATACACGCATCTAGTACCGCTCCTACGATACTCCCATCTCGCGGCGCCTGGATACTCGAGGCTAGTGCTACTCTAGAATCATTTATGTATGCTGCCAGCAGCAAATGGGTCAGGACACTGTTGGACTTCCTGCTTGGTTACAGACGAAACAGTGCCAATTATTTTTAAGAAATGATTTTTTTTACAAAATTCACCTGCTCTGACATAAGTGCATTTGAGTAGTCAGATTTCCCGGTGTGATTGTAGAAGCTGTTGACAATAAAATGGTGCACTGGTAGCTGATTTTACTAAGCGGAAGGGTATTTGGCATAAATTTGGCTAGTTGACCCTTTAGCCGGATTACTGCCTACATCCATTCTTAAATATTGACGGGTGTCACACATACAGGCATTTTACGAGAGATAGAAATATTAGATTTTGACTAAATTCGACCAGCATGTCAATGAGATGATAATAACAGCAGGTGAGAAGAAACTTTGTAGGTCACGTTTTCTTAAAATCACACAAAACGTTGACATGGTCGCCAATGGGAAAACTAACAGTGTGATGAGCCCAAATGTTTGGGCGAGCAGCCAATCAGCGTCGTTATCGAAGTTCTTAATCCAAAAATAAATTAGGATTCAAATTTTCTGTTTATCACTTGTGTCAATATAATCAAAGTTTCAAATGCGTAGCATAAACTTATTAAGTTGACTCTTATTTAACTTTTAGTTTTATTGTTAGTCCGAGAGCCAATCATCGTCTCTACCCGGTTTCAGGGTAAACCGGGATCAGTGGCGCACTGTGAAAACCAGTGTTATCTTTCAGGCGGTAGAACTGGAGCCTTACGGCGCTCCCATCTCGCGGCGTCTGTATAATCGAGGCTAGTCCTTATGAAACTTGCGTTTTGATGTGATGTGTGAATTTGATAGCACTTTTACATGGGAAAAATGTATTACTGTTCTATATATTTCATAAAGTAGAAATACATGTACGCTAGTCGCTTGGGTATTCGCATAGTGGCTACTTTGCAGAAAGCACCAGCATTTCAAAATCCGTCACCAGATTTGTACGACATTGAGGGGTATCAGTTCTGGGTGGATTTTTCTTAAAAACAATAAAAACGAGGCATACAATGTTTACGAATTGTGCATATGAAGTCAATTAATTGATGTTTCATGCGCTGAGAAAGTTGAATGAAAATCGAAGGACAAATTATCCTCCCATCAGGATAATGACCGCCTATGTAAACTATATTGTGGTTTGACCCTGTAACGGTAGCGTGATGTGTATACTTGTGAATGGCTGAAGCAGTGGCCAACGAAACGCATACGTCGCTAAACGTGAGAAATGGCTTGATTGTGTTCTACTTTTATTACTGGAAACATAGACGCAAGAACCTAGTAGTACGAACGTTGGCAAGAACACACATTTGCTGAGTGTTTCTTTCAATCAAGAGACCTCTAGTTCGAATCAGATTGCTGCCTTTTCTAGGTGTAACCAATTTCGATCACTCCATGTTGCTTCAGTTCATTCATCTGTATAAATTAATATACCTGGCTATAATAAACAGATATGGACATATGTCAACGAATATTCTTTGCGCGTGGTTGAATGCTTCCCGCAGAGCTCGACATGTTGTTCGAATGAACGAACGAGGTGAAGTGTAAACTCGTTGAATAGTCTTACTGACTTGATGTTGCGCTGTGTAATCATTGACTTTATTTATCTTAACATTTTGTCTTTCTGCAGGTTGTTGGCCGAGCAGCTCGGCCGACATAGAGCTGAAGTGGACGGACGAACTGTGCGTCGAGTCCCGGGACTACGCCAAGCCGGGCGGAGCGTACAACAACGGCGACAAGTGTGCGTGGAAGATCAAGGTACGGCATTCCGAGCATAGCCTTGTCTAGTCGTGGATGCAACAGCATGCCAATACACGGACAATAAAGCTAGGCTTCCATATGTACGGAAATGGCATGGGGATGGGGATGCAGCATGCGGCAAAATAACGAAGGCCCAGTGGGAATTAATTATAATTTATAGATGTAGTTCCATACGTAGATAGGCGGATGAGATTTGTCATGTGAATGCTAAGAAAGACGATCTATCAGACGATGCAGGTGTGGATGCGGAAAATGTAATTGCTCTATGTAACAATTCGAATCATATCCACACAGGAATCGGATAAGCAATTCTTAGAGGTATTCCGCATACCGCCTAGCTTTAATCGTCGAAGCCAGTGCACACACTGGCCAACGCCACCAAAACAACTTCGAACTACCAATATAACCACCGTTACAAACACTCATCGTTGACGACTACCGACATCTGCAACAACACCAATAACCATTGACATTACTACCAACCACCAACGTAACGGCCCACCACCACAACAACCACACAACTATCTACGACAACAACAACTGTAATAATCACCCATCACCACAACAACCACACAACTATCTACGACAACAACAGTAATAACCACCGACCACCACAACAACAACACAACTATCTACGACAACAACAGTAATAACCACCCACCACCACAACAACCACACAACTATCTACGACAACAAAAGTAATAACCACCCACCACCACAACTACAACACAACTATCTACAACAACAACAGTAATAACCACCCGCCACCACAACAACCACACAACTATCTACGACAACAACAGTAATAACCATCCACCACCACAACAACCACACAACTATCTACGACAACAAAAGTAATAACCACCCACCACCACAACTACCACACAACTTTCTACGACAACAACAGTAATAACCATCCCAACCCACAACCTTCGCTACTATCGCCATCTGCCATCTCGTCTACCACCGCAGCCAACATCAACCACCTTCTCATAGACGACCATCTTGACAGCCAGGAGACGGTCACAGTAGCAACCACCTTCAGCAGCAGCGACACAACAACTACATACACAGACACACGTTCGCGCACACGCACGCACACACGCACGCACGCACACACACGCACACACATACGCACACACGCACACGCACGAACACGCACGCACACACACACGCATACGCACACACACATACATATACGCACGTACGCCCGCACTCTCTCTCTCATACACAGACGCACACGCACACGCGCACGCACATGCACACAAGCATACACTACCTTTCCCACTACCACCATCGCCACCTCCACTGTCCCTCTACCGCCAATACTTGTCCGAGCAGGCCCCGGAAGGTTGCACGGTGGACGTGAGGTTCGACGGCGACTTTGGCACCTACTGCTCGTCCATATCCAGCACTTGCTTCCAGTGGGTCGAGATCAAGTACAGGAACGACCTCTTGACTCGCGGTCCCAGGTCCGTAACACTAAGTTAGTCATTTCAGCAACATCCTGCGTCAAACAGTCTACTAAAATAGTTTTTGTTTAAATATCTTAATATCCTGGAGGCTAGCGCTTTTAATTTTCTCATTGCTTTTTTATTTTTGTGGTGTTTTTGTAAACGTGTTTTATTTTTTAATTATAATTGTTAATTATAATGTTTTATTTGGTATACAGCATAATTAAAGGAACTGTGTAGGTTGGATATGAGAAACTATTCATTCCTTAAAATAAAACACGAATGGAATACAATATATTGATCACATTAACTCTAACAGTATGAATTTGGTTTGCAGATACCTTATTTTTGTGGGCTTACAATGGTTGGAGTGTCCACATAGCTTCCTTGTTGGGTACTTTCCGTGTGGAACTTCTGTCTTTTGATGGCAATCTTGTTCAATATGTAAATCTTCTCTTAGGTTCTGCTGTAAGGACGGCACGCCCACGTTCGACGGCAAGACGACACTTACGTCAGAGTCGAACAACATGGTGGTCATCTTTGACGCTCAGTTCCCGCAGGTTATGAACGAGTACACAGAGACCGTAGACAAGTCGAAGCGGCGAGGATTCCGGCTCTGTTACAAACTAAGTCAGTACAGTTGATAAGCATTACAGTTGTAAAACATGTATAGTTATGTTTAGTTAATATAATTATGATGGGATTGTCACACCGTGTCGTGCCTGTGGTAGTATATAATGTATATAATCGTGTATATTTGTTGATAAATGTTCGATTTATGAGCTTAACAGACACGCACACACCTACACACGCACCGACGCACGTGCACCCTTCACACAATCATGCACACTGGCGCATACGCATAAGCACACGCTCACACGCACACATGCACACACGCACACACACACGCACACACACACACACACACACACACGCATACCTGAAAACCCACCATATTTACTTCTGCCACATATTGACAAGAATCGCTCCGAGTCTACTACATTACTTTTTTGTATGAATAAGTGATATCGTCACCTTTCTCTTCGTCAGTGTATACAGATGGCCGCCATCTTGTTTCTGTCACATTTATTCCAAACACTAAATCTACATGTCCGAAAACATGTAAATTACATTTAATCATGTCTGTATCTTATCTGGTTGCGAAGATATAACATAAATTTAATCGTGTGATTATTCTCTGATGGCCTCAATGGATGATATCGCTCTCGCAAAGGAGAGGACGACACTTCCACCGTCATTTGATTCAACAACGAAACAAGTTACAGTCATTTGCAAAAGATTAAGACCAGGCACGATTTTTTGAAGAAATTTGACAAAACTATGATTTTTTGGCCTTCACATAACATTATGTCAGTTTATTTCGCCAAATAAACGTAGTACAACATAATATGAAACTTTATGTCGTCCAAAAGTGTCAGTGTCTCTACTTTTCAGTATTTAGTGTGGCCTCCTTTGCTGTCAATGACAGCCTGGATGCGACGTGGCATGCTAGAAACCAGAGATTCGCAGTACTCCTGGGTGATTTCGGTGCCCCAAACGTCCTTGATAGCTTGTTTCAAGTTTTGAGCGCTTAATGGTTGTTTGTCTGCCACCCTATCCTTCATTATAGTCCACAGGTTCTCAATGGGATTTAGATATGGGCTGTTCCCAGGCCATTCCAGCAAGGAGATTTTGTTCTTCTTTAGAAAATCAGTGGCCTTGGATCGATGACAAGGAGCGCCATCTTGCATGAAAATCGTACATTTGTGGATGTCCATATGCAGTTTCAGCTTCTCCTTCAGCAACTCCACGTACCTAGGTCCATTCATAGTGGTGTTAGGTAGAATACAATACAGACCAGAAGGGCCAAAACATGACATGGCACCCCATGTCATCTGACGTGGCGGGTGTTTCATTGTGGCTGCTGTATATTTCTCATCAAATAGCTTACCTACTGGCCGCCTAACGTGCCTCTTGCGAGGTATAAACTGTTGCATGGTCGATTCATCTGAGAACAACACTTTCATTCACTGCGCGAGAGTCCAGTGGCGATGTCGTCTGGCAAAGTCCAGTCTCTTTTTTTATCACAGGTGTCAGGCGTGGCTTCCGGGCCGGCTTGCGGGACTTGAGCCCAAATTTCTTGCTGAGACGTCTCGAAACAGTACTGAGACTCATTTCCGTACCTTTTAAGCGTAAAGCAGCCCGAATTTTCTTGCATGAGCTCATTGGCGTGCACACCACGATGCGTCTCATTGCGTGGTCATCCCTGGGCGTAGTTTTCCGTGGATGACCACTCCTTTTACTGTCACGAAAAGTGCCATCAGTATTGAATTTGACGATGGCGTTGTGCACGGCTGTCTTGGAATAACGTAATTTAGCACTAATGTCTCTTTCCGTATATCCTTCTCCATGTAGAGTAACTATTTGTGCCCTTAGAACCTCTGTCAAAGACGATTTTTTGCCCATTTCAGGGATGAAGACAAAACTGAAAAACACCTAATTGATACTGACAGCAGCAGACAAATGACCTGGAAGTACTGACTAGGCGTATTGTTTCAAGGCCCAAATAGGATGATGCAATCCAGACATTATCTGATGCCATACCATAAAATGCTTAAAAATCGTGCCTGGTCTTAAACTTTTGCAAATGACTGTATCCATAAAGAAGGGATTAAGCCAAATATTGCCCCTGGTTGCCGAACTAGTATCCCTATGTTGACTAGTATCCTTCTGCGGATTAGTATTCCTATTTTGCTAACTGACCGTTTGTCGTTGCAGCCAACCCGTCATGTTTGCCGGCCGACCAAAAAAAACCTGCCCCCGTCTATTCGCGCACACCGACCACTACACCGACCGCCATCGTCAACGACGAGCCCTGCCAACCTTATCCATCCTGTGGTGAGTTCACTCTCTAACGCCCCGTACCATAATCAACTTCCTTTCATCCATTATTGCGTTTACCCCTCTCAACGATATTTCTCCATTTAACCCTCTCGAAGATACTCCTCTACTTAACCCTCTCGATGATACTCCTCCACTTAACCCTCTTAACGATACTTCTCCTCCATTTAACCCTCTCGATGATAATCCTCCATTTAACCCTCTTAACGATACTTCTCCCCTTAACCCTCTCGATGATACTCCTCCACTTAACTCTCTCGACGATACTCCTCCACTTAACCTTCTCGATGATACTCCTCCACTTAACCCTCTCGATGATACTCCTCCACTTAACCCCCTCGAAGACACTCCTACACTTAACCCTCTTAATGATACGTCTCCTCCACATAGACCTTTCGATGATATTCCTCCACTTAACCCTCTTAACGATACTTCTCCTCCACTTAACCCTCTCGATGATACTCCTCCACTTAACCCCCTTAACGATATTTCTCTCCTTAACCTTCTCGGTGATACTCCTCCACTTAATCCTCTCGATGATACTCCTCCACTTAACCCTCTTAACGATACTTCTCCTCCACTTAACCCTCTCGATGATACTCCTCCACTTAACCCTCTTAACGATACTTCTCCTCCACTTAACCTTCTCGGTGATACTCCTCCACTTAACCCTCTCGATGATACTCCTCCACTTAACCCTCTTAACGATATTTCTCTCCTTAACCTTCTCGGTGATACTCCTCCACTTAATCCTCTCGATGATACTCCTCCACTTAACCCTCTTAACGATACTTCTCCTCCACTTAACCCTCTCGATGATACTCCTCCACTTAACCCTCTTAACGATACTTCTCCTCCACTTAACCTTCTCGGTGATACTCCTCCACTTAACCCTCTCGATGATACTCCTCCACTTAACCCTCTTAACGATACTGCTCCTCCACGTAACCCTCTCGATGATACTCCTCCACTTATCCTTACTGTAGACGTCAACGAAATGGTTGCGCCGCAGCGATGACATGTTCACGTAATTAAACAATAACAACCCACGTGACATGTTTGTCTCATTGCGTAAAACGTCACGTCTTCGTGCGGGCTATTGCACCTCTTAACACTGACACACTTATCTACGTGCATATAGCTTAGAGATTAGTGGGTCACCGAAGTTGCGTATGGCAGTAACTAACGGAACAGCACGTCACCATTGTGGCACTCTGCAGGTTTACTAAAGTCGTTAAAGCTGCTTATTCAACTGGTTTAGCTCATCACGAATCTGGTTCTTAGATATCAACGTATGAAGTGTGTAAATAGATTAAATAACATCTACACTCGGTTCAATAAAAAGTGCATATATTTGTTGACCATTTGGTAATTTATCAAAGCTAACTGCCAATCCAACATCTAACATTCGATTCACTGCTTTTGAGAGGGCAAATACATTCGACAACATCAACACAAAAACAACGACATAATTGTATCGTGCATCCACATGAATATTATAATTTAGAAAAATTACTTGAATTGATTATAAATGTACAATTAAATAAGATAATAGTTTGTTTGTGTGATGATTACCAAATCTACATTCACGATGTTTGCAATAAGCTAGCGTGTCTTAGTTGATATTATATAGGTTTGTTTTTCGCTAAATGAATTTGAAATGAGACGAGCAACAAATCGAACTGATGAAGCACCATTAACAGTGGTTTAAAATCAATTTTATTTGATTGTAGGAGCATTAATAAAAAAACACTCAGTGACGAGTGAGCTGTGTTTTATGCGCGCATATGTACTCATTCATTATACCGGTTCATCCGTACACTTGCTCGGTTGGCTAGCGTGCCAGCCGCTCAACAACGTAGGACTATCCTACGAATTACAAATTTGTTTAATTTATGACTGTGCTACCGTCACGTCCTCATTCTATTATTCCAATACATCAGTATATCTTTCAACTCCGTTACCTTCTCCAAGTACGACTTTTTGTTTTGTTCTTTATATAATATGTTTGAAATAAATAAATTGATTGATTGATTGATTGATTGACTGACTGACGTGCTAGATATGTGTGTACAGGTCTGCGCTGTACTTGTGTTACGTTCTTTCTGATCTTCTTGTGCAAACTTATTATATCTTTCGCAAGACTTTAACTAAGGTATAAGTTATATGAATGTATGTTTGCAGCGTGTACGTCCTGGGGCGCCTGGTCGGATTGGGGAGAATGCACCCACACTTGTTCCGGCTGCGGGAAGCAGGCCCGTTACCGGAAGTGCCTCTCGCCGTTCACCACGTACGTCACTTCCTGTGCCACAATGACAACGATTGTATCTTACTGTCCCGCTGGAGGATTAATGTGAACTGTCAGGAGAACATAAAACAAATGTAAAAGGAAATATAAAATAACGTCAGATACGTATCTGGATTAGAGGAATGAGAGCTGTTTCAATTCAATCATTTAAGTCATAAATACACATTGTATACAATGATACATGTGAAATGTCTATATATTCACATACACAACAGTTAACAAGATGACATAAAAGTAGAAGATAAATAAACACACATTCAGAACCAACTACGTTTACATCAGAGGACATGCATGTTTGTTACGAATCTTATATACCTAGCAAAGCTTTTTATAATGCATAATTATATCATAGTTTGTAATCCTACGCTCAACCAGGATCGATTTTATTGACCGGCTATTTATTTACCGCCATACGCTTTTACTATTTTGTCTGGAACGTACAAAATGACATAAACGAACGTAACTTCCGAAGTAGAAGTGTTTGTACACTAAATCTGGCAGATCGCCACTGCAAATGACAATTTGACAATTAGTCAACGTATTGTCCCCAGGGTGAAGACAGAGACGAAGTCGTGCAACGTCGTCGAGTGTGGCGCCTTCCACTTGGAGGATTACAGACAGGCCAACATGAAGCTGGGCAAGAGGCAAGTAACTCTGTCTGTTCATCTACCCTGAATTAGCCAGCCAGCGTAGTAATTTGTAAGAGGAAGTATGCTGTGTTGAACATGGGAAGTCGCGGTTAACTCGGCTCGCTTTGGCATTATTGTCAGAAAGTTTGTTTTGAAACTGGATGTTTTGTTTATTATTTGAATATGCTCCGGGGCGTTCCTTCCAACTTGCGAACTTTGTTACTGGCTTACTAAGCACAATTTGGCGGGCAGCATACCTTCAACATAGTTTGGATAGTCTTAAGAGCGTCATATCAATACTACGGTGTTAATTGCAACGCCATAAATTTTTAATGAATATGTCGCGCGGTTTCCACTTTCAAGATAACTGAATCAACGAAATTCCTCTCCATAATTGCTGGCCTTTGCTAATTGTAAGTAACGGAACTAACGGAACAGACAAACTCGCTTTGAGGATCGAGGTAATCGATCTTCAAAGTTCCATGCAATTCACATGTCGCACAAGTCCACTAGACACTGCAGAAAGATTACCCGTCACATTCTACACTCAGGCAGAATATAGATTATAAACGCATAAATTACACATCATAAACATTATCGACCAAGACTAGCACAAATATTAGATTGCGAATTGAATTATTATAGATGGGGAACACCTGTATATATAAATCGACTACAAAATTGGGTTGACGTCCAAACAAAAGCGTTATACAATCTCTATTAAACTTCACACTAATGTCTGTTTTCGATTTGTCATTGTAATACACCCACATATCGTAAAAATACTGCAAATCTGGTTCTGGTTTTAATTTGGTGTGTACCAGCGCCAACAAAAACAAAACCAGGCAAAACACGCGCGCGACACTTAATATTTGAGATGCGCGAACACGAAGCGCGAGAGAAGATGGTCGACTGTCTTTAACAGGACCTTCACTAAGCACACAGTGTCGTAAACTTATCGATGCTTACACCACACTTGCAGTTGAAACTGTCTACTATTCAAAAACATTCACAGCTTCTTGAACAGTAGGCTATGTCACGCTTGAAAGTTCAATCACCCTATTTGTATGTCGCCTGTTTGTTTTGTGCTGATCTATGTTATGTATTGGTTCCGCTTTTAGGTTAGGGAAGTGTTGCTACAACTTCAAGACGAACGCGCCGTTGGCGAGCAGCACGGACTGCATGACTGTCGTGTAAACTCCACGCGGCGAACGTGTGGGCGATAATAGAGGACATGCCTGAGCGATAATAAAGATCCATCGATAAGCACACGTCGTCCTGCGTTATAATCACACTAGAAGCGTCATAGAGGGAACACAGTCTAGCGCGACGAGTGTTAGCGAGGTGACAGCTCACCCGTGTATGGACGAAAGCTTATAAAACAAAGGTTATTTGTATTTTACAAATGGTCTGGGCATTAGGGGGTTTGTCTAATACAAAGAGCTCACAAGTAAATTAAAACATTAACAGTTACTTTGTCAAATATTCATAATTATCTGTTTCCTTATTTTCCTTCAACGAATCTATGACCAAAATATGCCATCGCAATCCTTTAGAACGGAAACAGTGCGACGAGCAAAAAGAACCGATTTTAACGAATGTGACGATGTTTCACGAGCTCGTAGATTTTACTGAGATGACCCCGAAATGTCTATAGCAGCATAGCAGCTTATATTTCTTTTAGGTATACATAGAAAAAGTATGCCATAGTCAAATGCGTGCGTTATACTATCTAGTAGCGAACAGTCAAGCTACGCTAGCGTTTATTTTAAATATATACATGTATTGTTGTCTGACGTTGGCAAATTTATAAACGTAAGTCTAGAGACCAACTGCATTACAGATTCCGGGATTAGTGGGCTTGTAGAAGCTTCTTTCGTTTCACTGTGAGATGTACGTACGTTTTGATGTCACTCCTTCCTGTTGCTGATTGTATAATGATTGTTGGTGACCCTGATAAAAATATTGCTGCGTGAACGTAATTTTCATAAGGTGAGCAAAACTGATAATCACACAGGATTCTGTGGATTGTTCTATTCTGATGAAAACTGTCTTCGTGAATAGTTACGTTGATGGACTGTACATCAAACATACTTTACTTCACTAGTGGTAGGTATTACGCACAATTTGCATGTGTCACGTACGGCCAATGGTTAATAAGTACGTGCGCTTGTGGGAGAGCTTGCCATAGGACATGAAATAAATAATATTGTAGTAAAATGCCTTGTCGTGATTGCGCAGTATCAGGCAAATGTAGAATGGTGTCATCCCGTCCGACTCGCGGTCACATAACTCGCCGACCGCTCAATCTGCTTCACCCCTTTGTAATGGAACCATTTCATTCACACACTCACTCGTTCACTCACTCACTCACTCACTCACTCACTCACTCACCCATCCACCCACCCACCCACTCACTCACTCACTCACTTTCTCGGGTCCGCCAGTGGGGTCGAACATTACTGGCTTCGACCATTCGTCTCCAGATGCCTCTGCTACCATTGACGTATTCGGCTCTACGGGTCTAGCCCCACATCTTCCTTTAAGCAGTCGCTGTAAGTTGCCGCTGTTCTTCCTAACTTTGTTCTTCCTTATGTCGGTTGCCACAGGATGGTCGTAGATGCCATTTCATCCGTATGTTTGTAGCAGTTTCCAGCAAATCTAATTCGCCTTCTTCTTATTTGATCAGTGATTTTACACATGCCACTGTATAGTTCTATGTTTGTCAAATGCTGTTGCCAGTGAATGTAGCATTCATAATCATCTACGTGTATATCAATGCGCAACTTTGGAGCATTGTAAGTCCATCTCCGCTCAAGCCCCGGGGTACATGCGCCTCTTTTTAGAATAATTCGCTTCCTTGGAACATTAGCCTGTGACCTACTAATTTGAAAAATACAAACGTAGTTATTTAGAATGATTTACTTTTTTTAGGAAACAAATGAAGGCAGTGCAAAAAAGCAAAGAAAAAATGGATGGCTGACGATATTCTAAATTTGATGGACGAAAGGAGGAAAATTAAGCAAAATCGTGATGCGTATGTAACAATGAACAAAGAAATAACGGCCAAATGTAACCTAGCAAAAGAGAAGTAGCTTAACAAACAATGCAAAGAAATTGAACAGAAGTATAAGCGCGACACAAAATCCATGTATGTTAGAACAAGATAAATATCAGGGAAAAGAACATGTTCAGCTACAGGTTGTCTGAAAGCTAAAGAAGGAAACACATTAATGGACAAAGACAAAATACTCGAGATGGTCAGAATATATTGGTGAACGTTGATCTATCTGGGATCACTAATAACATCTGATGGTTGATGCTACGATGAGATCAAGAGACGAATTGCACAGGCCAAAGCATCTTATCACGACATGAAAAATATTTTAACAAACAAAAATATCACTTGAAATGAGAAAACGTGTACTGCAACGCTACATAGAGCCAATATTGCTATACGGGTGTGAATTCTGGACAATAACCAAACGTTCACAAAACAACTTAGAAGCCACTGAAATGTGGTTCTTAAGAAGAAAGCTGCGAGTGCCATGGACAGCAAAGCAAAGCAATTCATGAAGTCATCCTTAGGACAACCAAATCAAAAAGAAAGATCATAAACAAAATTAGAACACAACAAGCACGATTTATAAGCCATATCATGAGAAAGAAAAAGTAAAAACATATATTAACAACAGGAAAGATAGAAGGAAAAAGATCCAGAGGACGCCTGGATCATTGGTCTCTGATTTAATAACTGGCGATACATTTAAAAACACAATGAAAGTTATCTAGAGTTATTTACTTTTTCTTATCCGAGATAACGGAGTAAACGGAGTGGTGATCAGTTTTCCAGATGGCGCCACTGTAAACAGTTGTACGTTTCTCATTGGGTGAGTGTAAGATAGTTATTATTGTTTCTGAGAGGTGATGGCTACAAATCAGTAAAATGACAAAAAAATAACGCTGAAAACGTGTTGACGTAAATCGTTGATTTATCCTCTACAATAAATAAATACATCATACAAATGTAATCCTCAACCGATAAATGCCTCAGCGAAAACATAGTCAGTCAACCCTGGTGATGACAGAAGGCCTGCCAGTGTTACAGCTGCGACTACCCGAACTAGAGCGACGCCCAGCAGTGATGTGTACCAAGCGATGTAGACGGGACGATGCAGCAACTTAAAAACACTCACCATCAAACACACCACGGTAGTGATTCGAACGTCTATGTTAAAAAAAGCTCAGTGCCGAAGTTCGAAACATATCGCTGCTGTCACAAAATTGTGCTCGTTTCTATCACACAATCATGTCATAACGTTTTATTTCTGCGTAGTAAGCTTCGCTTGAAATTCTATAATATCGACTAAATATTTTCAACATGAAAAGGGTGTTTTTAATCTGGGATCATAATAAGAAGTTCTGGTAGTGTTTCGTACGGTGAAATGTTTTGAAAGAGGGGCGTTTTAATGGAGAGTGTTTTGAACGCCCTGCATCGGCTATGACGTCACGTCTGCGGTCACTGCCCCAAATGAGCAATGGCGACGACCATAGACCATCGACCTGCCAGTATGACGTCATCTCGTTGCTGCTGAATACTCGACACTTGAGGCATTGTCGACAACATTGCAGTAAAATATTCTTCCAGCAGTTGGCACTCGTAAACATCACATATAACCACTCCATGAGACGGTTACTATTAGAACCGGCAATTTTCTAGAATCCGGGCTTATCTCAATGTCATCATTATAATTACATTACATTGCTTCGTTTTATATGCCGATAACATCACGTCATCATTCTACATCGTTTCAAGTATAAAGTGGGTAGATATTATTACTATTATCTAACAGTGGGTCTTAGGGCACATTTTCTGCCAAATAACGCTCACGTTTACACCAACCTCTTGAACCGAAATGTATCCGGTGCTGCCACGCAGCGTACTTGTATTGAATTATAACAAGGGTGGTTGACGCAAAACAGAGCGCCATTCTGATCAAAAAATACCCTAAAATGCAATGGCTCATTACGCTACGAGCCAGCAACGAGGTAGAATAACAGAATGCATCGTTTCGTTGTAATGGCAAAAATTAGGTAGGCACGGATTCTAGAGAAGCACTTCATTCACAGGAGCATTGCTACAGTTTACAAATGTACCTGTACATCATGATGATTCTTTCTAATAAAAATACTCGATATTACCGACTTGCTCTTATCACAAATACCTGGACTGACAATCCAGGGTGATATCTGTCTGACGTCTGCCATGAGTATGATCTTTGCCCTCCGTGGAACACTAAACAGAGGTCAGATTCAAACTCGAGCGCAATCAAAATAAATACCAGCACCATATTCATTTGTACGGAATGATTCAAGACATAACAAACATCTTGTTAATTGTTACATTTACCTGTGCAGGTTTGATTCGTGCGTGTGACAACAATATATGCTCAACATTATCACCTCACCAACCCATAACACTATTGCACATATGCAGACCTACCATTGACAATTACCGAGAAAACGTCATTTAAATGCTGGTGTGGCAGCCACGACGCCGACTTTGACAATTTGAAATGCAGCACGATTACATGTAAACTTACTACTTGAAATATGTAACGATATTAAAATATACTTTAAAATCTACATTTTAAAAATCAGTTTCTTTTTACACAAATTAACGTAATATTTTGTTACTGAACACATGGAATTAGGCTTATTTCGATCGTTGTCTGTGTTGGTTGTTGCAACAATGTATCGATCATTTTTTTTTACCGATGTTGATCATAGTGCATATTTTATATATTTACCACGACTTCAGACACCTAACCGTTTCCGTTTGCCACCAACCAGGACGCAAGAAAACAACGTGAGTGATAATATCGCATTACACATTCTCACAAATCAACAGTACTCCAACAAAAAATACAGTACCGTCACGTTCATTTTAATTACTATTTGTTATTAAATTATCACTACATCTATATATAACATCATATTTTATCGTACACACAAATATATATATATTTGCATATAAACAACCATAATCAACTAAACACACGCGGCAAAAAACGTCCTCGTGAACTACCTGTAACCCGCAGGTAAACACACGTATAATTTATTATACAATCTGTCGGTAAAATAATGTGTTATCGGATGTCGTCATATCACAGTTGCGTTGACGGTGCCGGAAGTCGCCCCTATTTACGGCACCATCGCGTCGAAACTGCCGGGTTAGTCACATACCGCAAATACAAGTGTGGACGATACAGCTATAGTAGCTATCACCGGTATACTAACCCGCCTTTTTTCACACGGCGAGTTAATTATATGATGTCACGTGTCACACACGTTCATTAAGTACTGCAGAAAGGCTCCCCGTCAGACCATAGAAATAGTATATATGTCATAACTAAATAGAACGACAACACTATATTCAATCAGAGTCAAATGACACGTCATAAACATTATAGATCGTGTCCAGTACTTCACAAATTTGATTTTGCGATTTGTTATCTAACATTCAGTTTGATTGAAACGTAAATATTTGATACAAGACAAATATTCTCCACCGTTTTAGTTAACCTACCTTCAACCACTAACGAGAATACATATTCCTTCCTGATATACATACGTACAAACACACACACGCATGTATGCATGCATACGTACATGCATGTGTACGTGCATACAAACCTTTAAAAGATATGCCCTTTTAATACTGATTCCCCGACAATATGCTTCACACATGAGACGATCTTCACTCGTACGATACCATTCGATGGTTGCACAAAGTCCCCCGAGTAGATATGAACGCACAAACATGCCCACGCACAACGGCGCGACAACCTGTCCACACAGACAAGTTCGCCATATCATCAATATCGACACAGCCTCTCGTCTTCACCTGTCTCCCCCCTCCCTGCCGTTCAGCAGTCCCGCCCTCAGCTCCTCCTTCTCTGTCACTTCCACGTTCTGTCCATCCCCTCCGTCCCGTCGCTTCTGAGCGACGCCATTTTTGGGTGTACCCAACGTGACGTCATCCGGCGGCGGCGATGACGTCGTGCCGTTCAACAGCGCATGCTTGATGTCGCCGTCCGCCACTTCCGGTCCAGTGTCAGGCGTCTCGGGGACCTCCACCATAGCGGTGCTCGTCCGCAACGGGTGTTTCGTCCGGTCGCTGAAGCAGCGCCACGCGATGAGCATGAAGATGAACGAGGCGAACTTGACGGTGATGCACACGACGAAGAGGTACTGGCCGATGCGTGCGTTGTCGTAGTAGAGACAGGAACCGCGTCCCTCGCAGTCGGACGACCACAGGCGACACGCTCCGTCGAACGCCACGCCGAACAGGATCGGGCCAGGTATGCTCCCTGCAAGAGACGGGCATACGTTAAAGCTGCTTGCTCGGCTGGTTTATCTAATCTCTGTGTGACTATTTAAATAACAGTTGCATTTGGTTTAATAATAAACGTTTAATAACAAAGATTTCTTTTAAATGGTCGAAAGAAATTATTTTGGTCGTTATGTCTGTTAATTAAAGCTGATTGCCAAACCGACATCTCACCATAAACCCACTGAATTTGTTGGTCACATGTTTTCTGAAAACAAAAAAGTCTACATCGACATAAAAACAAGAGCATACTTGCATCTCGTATTCATACATACGGGAATAAATAACTTAATAGGTTTTACTATTTTACCAAAATTAAATTCAAAACTTTACGCAATCTAGCACACATGAAAATATTGTATCCAACTGCAGAAAGTAATGTTATATGAAATTATAACATTAAATGAAGAAAGAGCTGTACAGTTTAACATAACTCTAAATCCGGTTAATTCATTTTCCGTCAGTCCCTGTGGCCGAGTTGTTAACTGCGTTGGCTCAGAGCACATCTGGTTTTATTACCGACACGGGTTGAAGCCTAACACCAACATTTTTTAAGTGTATTTTATTTACCTTTTCGCAAAGTAGTATAAACTGAACTAATATAAACCAAGACATTTTTACACTGTTTATCATTAAATATATCGAATGGTTTGTAATGAATATTTATTCGTGACCAAAGACGAAAATAATATTGTATTACCGGGAATGTACAATTTCCGCGCATCTCGTGCAATCAGTGCAATTAACACACATTACGAATTGGTACAATTGTTTCTTTGACGCTATTTTTCAATGGTAATGTAGGTTTATTCCACTGTTAATTTGAAGTCCCTTTGTTATACAATGTAGCATAATTATATATATGTGAAGATAAACTGTGGTTTGTCTGGATAAATGAAAATAAAAAACTTACAAGATCAGCGGAAATTGTACATTCCCGGTGATATAAATTATTTTCATTTTGTTGCGAGTAAATAATTACTACAAAACATTCGATATATTTAATGTTAAACAGTACATCATTATTGTAAAGATGGCTTGGTTTATAATACATGTACTTTGCAAAAAGATAAATAAGAATACACTTTTTTAAAAAGTTTGGTGTTAGGCGTGACCCGTGTCGGTATTAAAACCAAATGTGCTCTGAGCCAACGCACTTAACCACTCGACCACAGGGACTGACGGAAAATGAATTAACCAGATTCAGGGTTATGTTAAATGGTACAGCTCTTCCTTCATGTAATGTCATAATATCATATAACGTTACTTTCTGCAGTTGGATACAATATTTTCGTGTGTCTGTATGTTTACTGATGTAGATTAGTTTCCTGGGTCGCAATTGAAACTATTATTCTCAAAATAAGCTGAACCGGCGAAGGTTTTTGCGGTCGGCTTGCCTTGTTGTCGTTGTCATGTTGACTGGTCTGGAAGTTCTCTTGCTCCATTTTGTTGAAAGTTGGATTTGTGTGGAACCGTAAAATTAATTATTGTTCCTCTACTATGACTAGTGTTTGTAGGGCCTGTTACATCGGAATACCTCACAATAACTCATTCTGACGCTCGCTTCGACTCAACATCTATCGTTGTAAACATGCTGTGAATGTATTGAAAGTGCTGGCATGTTGCGCGACATTCGCGCCACTGACGTCACTATACCACGTGATCGCCTAGCTCATTAACTATCAACTTTCCTCGGGAATCGTGATACAGATGGGTTTAAAATCTCATTCAAACTATCAATGCATTTTGTTCTGTATTTGTTCACATTGCCAAGTGTTACAGACAGTGCTGTACTTTGTTCACATTGCCAAGTGTTACATACAGTGCTGTACTTTGTTCACATTGCCTAGTGTTACAGACAGTGCTGTACTTTGTTCACATTGCCTAGTGTTACATACAGTGCTGTACTTTGTTCACATTGCCTAGTGTTACAGACAGTGCTGTACTTTGTTCACATTGCCTAGTGTTACAGACAGTGCTGTACTTTGTTCACATTGCCTAGTGTTACATACAGTGCTGTACTTTGTTCACATTGCCAAGTGTTACAGACAGTGCTGTACTTTGTTCACATTGCCAAGTGTTACAGACAGTGCTGTACTTTGTTCACATTGCCAAGTGTTACATACAGTGCTGTACTTTGTTCACATTGCCAAGTGTTACATACAGTGCTGTACTTTGTTCACATTGCCAAGTGTTACAGACAGTGCTGTACTTTGTTCACATTGCCAAGTGTTACATACAGTGCTGTACTTTGTTCACATTGCCAAGTGTTACATACAGTGCTGTACTTTGTTCACATTGCCTAGTGTTACATACAGTGCTGTACTTTGTTCACATTGCCAAGTGTTACATACAGTGCTGTACTTTGTTCACATTGCCAAGTGTTACATACAGTGCTGTACTTTGTTCACATTGCCAAGTGTTACATACAGTGCTGTACTTTGTTCACATTGCCAAGTGTTACATACAGTGCTGTACTTTGTTCACATTGCCAAGTGTTACAGACAGTGCTGTACTTTGTTCACATTGCCAAGTGTTACATACAGTGCTGTACTTTGTTCACATTGCCAAGTGTTACATACAGTGCTGTACTTTGTTCACATTGCCAAGTGTTACATACAGTGCTGTACTTTGTTCACATTGCCAAGTGTTACATACAGTGCTGTACTTTGTTCACATTGCCAAGTGTTACATACAGTGCTGTACTTTGTTCACATTGCCAAGTGTTACAGACAGTGCTGTACTTTGTTCACATTGCCAAGTGTTACAGACAGTGCTGTACTTTGTTCACATTGCCAAGTGTTACATACAGTGCTGTACTTTGTTCACATTGCCAAGTGTTACATACAGTGCTGTACTTTGTTCACATTGCCAAGTGTTACATACAGTGCTGTACTTTGTTCACATTGCCAAGTGTTACATACAGTGCTGTACTTTGTTCACATTGCCAAGTGTTACATACAGTGCTGTACTTTGTTCACATTGCCTAGTGTTACATACAGTGCTGTACTTTGTTCACATTGCCAAGTGTTACATACAGTGCTGTACTTTGTTCACATTGCCAAGTGTTACATACAGTGCTGTACTTTGTTCACATTGCCAAGTGTTACATACAGTGCTGTACTTTGTTCACATTGCCAAGTGTTACATACAGTGCTGTACTTTGTGTACACGTGGAAAATGGAATTTAGCTGCTGCCTTGTTTTAATTCCTTTGAAGTATATAATATAGGTTTCCATTTTTGCAAAATGAATTTTAAATGAGATGCGCAAAAACAGATTTGAATTAATTACATACATCATTACATCGAACAGAATCGGCATTGTTGCTATTGTCAAGCACCAGTACCGATTAACATCATCAGAATGTCGAACAAAATCGCCTCTACCGCTAGACGCAAACGCAAAAACTACCCTTGTGGAGGGATGAGTAACGAGAGAGGGAGGAAAGGACGAAAGAAGGAAAAAGCAAACACCGAATGCCACGGTGTCCTGGTTTGATGCTAAATCGAACCAAACAATATATTAGATATTGCATGACACATAAAGCAACTGAACCACCGAGCGAGGTGCCGGGTGCGTACTGTCACTCACCTAGTATCCGTATAGCGATCCACTGCATCCCTATAGCCATGGATCTTTGATGGCCCGAGATTGACCTAAAATCCAAGGAAACGATCGTATTTGTATTGCATAAAGACAACATTTGGTCCACTGTACCAACTGAATGTATAAAATATGGTCATTTTAGTATGGGTAATACAACCCCATCATAAAACCTCAACATTTGCAAAGAAACAGAATCATTTCTAACACATTAATGTGAAGTTACAATCTGCACGCAAGCACGCACGCACGCACGCACGCACACACACACACACACACACACACACACAAACACACACACACACACACACACACACACACACACACACACACACACACCACGGTCTACTGCGTCACATCTATCACGCGTCTACGTCACAAGTTCTCACCCCTCTCGTAGCGCCCCCTACCTGACAGTGGCCGAGATGTTCATGGGGTTGCAGGCGAAGATGAGGAGGGAGGCGAAGAAGAAGCCGACGAGGAAGACGGGCATCATAGTGCACGGCTTCGCCCGGCACGTCTTTTCCCGGGCAGCCGGCGCGCTCCAGTTGGCCGGCGTCTCGATACAGCTGCAGTTGTAGAAGACCTGCCGAGAAACGCACGTAATAATAATAATAATAATATATAGCGCAATATATTCCCAGGAACCTGATGAAAGTTTCCGCAACAAGCAATAATCATTAGACATAATATCACAAACGTCATCATTAGAGCATGAATCGGCGAAGATTTAAAGTTGAAATGCAATTTCGAACAAAGCTTTTGTGGTTTTGCTATGAAAGTAAGCTATAGTTTGAGACGATTTGTAATGGGGAGACGTTTTCTCATTCGTCTCAGATTCCAGACGGCAAAATGTAGTAATTTAACAATCCCCTTTATTACATCGCGAACCTAGTTCCTTGAAGCTAAAATCGGTTGTGTGTGTAGGTGTGAGTGTGTGTGTGTGCGTGCGTGTGTATGCGTGCGTACGAGTGCGTGTGTGCTTGCGTGCGCTTGCTCGCGCGTGAATGGTGCCTTTGTGTCATCATGAGACGACGCATTATCTACACTGAACGGCCAGTGAACTGGAGTATCTACAGTAGAGCTGACACAATGAAGTTCGCACCGTGGGACCGGTGGACAGCTGGCCAGTGTCCAAGCAGCCGGCGTGGCAGGGCGAGTAGTACTGCACGTCGTTGTAGCTGCACACTGGTTCAAAGGGCACGTTCTCGCACGTGCACGCCGCGTTACACGGACTGTACAGCTCGGAACTGTGGCAGGAGGGAGAGCAATGTCACGCGAGTACGACGGTAGTGATGGTGTTGATGGCATGTGTTGTGGCGATGATGATAGTTGTGGTTGTCGTGACGGTTATGATAATATTGATGATGATGACGATGTTGGCAGTAATGGTGGTAGCGGTGATGTTAATGGTTGATGAATCTGGTGGTGGTGATGACGATGGTAGTGATCACGATGATCATGACGGTGGGATAATGATAAGGTAATCAGATGCACAGTTTAATAATTTTAATTTTATCAATACATAAATTTTCACCATCCCCTTTATACAATATTAACATTATATTATTACAAAGTCATTCTCGTTGTTTTCTCATCAGTGTTTCATTGAAAGCCCCACCCGAGTTCACGTTTAAACGCCCAGGCGGTCGCACACAACGCGGGCGTGTATCTGTGAACGCGAACTACACAACGAAGTTCTGGCAAAATCATCGGCGACTAAGACGGTGCCAAACTGTTGAACACCTTAACGAGGTCACTTTGGCCGTACCATTATTATCACATTCTTAACGGCTGTGGCGTGTAATCGACTAATATCTTACATCAACAACACGACCGCGCAATACGTCTGATTTATACAGGCATTAATACGGCATTATTAATGACAAATCAATACGGTGACAAATGTATTAATGTCCGTGGGCGTGGTTACCTGGTGTTGAGGCCGGCGAAAGGTAGGTTGCCGCACGTGGCGAAGAACGTGAATAGGAAGAAACAGATGAATGCCGCCATCGACGCCTCCAACTTCATGATGCCGACGCACGTCAGTCGCAGCTTCTTGATCATGACGCCTCCCAGGATAGTACCGATTGCCCCGGCAGGCAGCAGCACCATCCCTGCAGTGAGGGTGTCATGGCGTCGGTTCAAAATAGGTAGACGGAGACGGGAGTTGTGAAAGCAAATGTGGACTTACAGCGTACGACAAACATTGACAGATACAATAAGGCATGTTTTCACCACACATATTACGTGCGGCATAGAGTATGGTAAAAAGCTTGATGTTTTCCTTTTTCATAGGCATGTAAAATGTATAATAACTTGCCAGTTACCTACACCATCACTGATAGTATGGGGTGTTTGAATCAAGTGGTACTACTTTTGCGAGATCCAATCGCAACCGTGGCTGCATGAAGCTTACGTTGTATTCAGCCTGTTTTTTGGTTGTTCAAAATTGCCGACATTGTTGGAAGCGCACGAGGGAGGGGTTGAAGGGAGGGGTTGGAGGGCCGCCTACGCTCCGTTATATCAAGAAGTTAAATAATACAAGAAGAAGAGTTGGTCTTCGGCTATTGTAGTACTAACATTGCTGTGCAAAGTGTCATACTAATATAAGAACAAATAAAGTCTCGCCTGTTTTTCGAACATATTTCCTAAACCAGCTTTTATCGACAAGAATAGTCCGACCTGACACGTAGTGAACTACTCCTTCTGTCTACGCCTGCTTTGGACGTTTAGCATTTAAGTATTAAACCTGCATTTAACTATTGCTTAACACGTCCAGTTGTTATTTGTTTCAAATTATCCGTTGAACTACATTTTTATGACCAGAACCTAGACATCAAATTCGAGCCCCGACTCACCAAACAAGGCCCCGGCGAGTCCAGGCTTCAGGTAGAACTGATACTCGAGGTACTTGGGGCCGAACACCGCGACGCCACCTATGATGAGTTCGTCGCAGCACTTAAAGAGTGACAGGAAGACGTAGGTAGGGTTGGTGAAGATGAGCTTGAACTGAGACGGCAACTCCCGTAGGTTCGTCAGGTCTATCTGGGCCGTCTCCCCCGTGTCGCCGGCGTCATCTCCCTTCGCCTCCAGTTGCTTCTTCTTCCGGATTTCCGCCGATCCTGAATGGGAAATGCGAGGATATTAATTGGTGGCTGGCCACTGCTGGCAACTGTACAAATTGACCATTAATCCGCCTGATATTTGGCCGTAACAGCGACAGTCGAGAGGGCATTTCTTAATCATATCATTAAATTAATAAGAAGAAGGTAACTACTGTTGTGCATAAATTCTTTGAAACCAAGTTCAGATGCGCATGAAAACCAGGAAAGAATGAACATGAAGCACCCATAGCCAACCTTACATAGCTCTATGGACGGTTTCCACATTTGCATGGACACTACATAGTAGTCAGCTGTCAGCCAGTGCATGCGATCTCGGTCAGAAACTGTTATTTTTTACAAATAAAAAACTGTTAACATTGGACCGAAATTCCAAGGCGTTTCGGGACAGGTAGTTTTCCCCACTTACCAGGGAGATCCGCCGGGTATCCGGTGAGCGGTATGGCCGTGAGCATACACATCATGGCGCTGAAGATGAAGCCAATCCACCAGGCTCCCACCCAACGCGGGTCGCCGGGCTGTGTGTCGAACCTCAACACAACATACACGTTTCACTTCCATATACGACTATATAATCATACATTCTAAATGCTGGCCAAATTGCGTCGCTTTCCGCTTTGTCCCGGAGGTTCGGGATGCGATTTTGCGTTTCGTACCCGCGACAGCAACGCCACGCCCATTCGCTATTACTATTGGTCAACAGCGATCTCTGCTGAAGTTTGGCGCAACAAACAACCTTGTCGCCGTCTGACAGTTAGGATTCCACGCCGCTCGCTGGTGAGCAATGATAATAGTGAATATGCGTGGCGTTGCTATCCCGGGTACGAAACGCAAAATCGCGCTCGGGATGAGACAGGAGATACTAGTCCCCACCTTTTGGTGTTCTAATCGACTGTCTTCGCACAGTCCTATCGTCTTCGTCGTCGTCTTTCTCTCCTCCTTCTCACCTCTACTCGACTGTCTTCGCACAGTCCTACCGTCTGCGTTGTCGTCTTTCTACCCTCTTTCTACCATCTACTCGACTGTCTTCGCGCAGTCCTACCGTCTGAGTCGTCGTCTTTCTCTCCTCCTTCTCCCCTCTACTCGACTGTCTTCGCACAGTCCTACCGTCTAAGTCGTTGTCTTTCTACCCTCTTTCTACCCTCCACTCGACTGTCTTCGCACAGTCCTACCGTCTGAGTCGTCGTCTTTCTCTCCTCCTTCTCCCCTCTACTCGACTGTCTTCGCACAGTCCTACCGTCTGAGTCGTTGTCTTTCTACTCTCTTTCTACCCTCCACTCGACTGTCTTCGCACAGTCCTACCGTCTGAGTCGTCATCTTTCTCTCCTCCTTCTCCCCTCTACTCGACTGTCTTCGCACAGTCCTACCGTCTGAGTCGTCTGAGTCTTTCTTTCTCCTCTTTCTACCCTCTCGACTGTCTTCGCACAGTCTCTCCTCCTTCTCCCTTCTACTCGACTGTCTTCGCACAGTCCTACCGACTGAGTTGTCGTCTTTCTACCCTCCTTCTACCCTCTTTCACAATAATTTCGCAAATCAGTTACCGTGTGGTTTTCTTTGTTTCCTCCAGTTTACCTTGCCATGAGTGGGTGTCCACAATACGTATAATGACAATGGTTCGTCTATGTGACGACGGCAATGACCAACTAATTGGCGGCATCTCAAGTGCTACTTGTCTATGAGTTTGTCTACATATCCAGAAAGTTCTTTGTTTATAAGCATATTACTCCAACGGACATTTTGGCATTTTCTGAGAATGCTGTAATGAATAAATACAGACATGCTATGTTCACTACTGCTGTAACCGATGGATGTAATAACGAATGGATGTAATAACGAATGGATGTAACGTCTGTAGACATGTAGGCCTATATTCTGAATATGTCTTTATCAGTGGCGCTGTCGCCTGCAGTAGAACGGCGACTTAAATAAAACGCTTGAGTACTGATTGAATTCATTGACTAACAATACCATAAAAAGTTGAACTGGTACATGTTTTGTCTAGTACCACACCGACTGGTCAACGGTGGGTGAACAGAAGTGCACAGTCTTCGAACCGTGGTAAAGTAATTAGTGCGCTTTATAGGGTTTTGGGTACAGCATTCGGATAAGACACGGTACGACTGCCGTAAGACCCTAGCTCTGATCGTTGTTAATGTCGTTGCGGCGACGTTAATTCGGAACGTAAAACAACCACTGAGGACAAGAAGAACCCTAGCAGAGACCACCCTCAGTGCCAGCATAGAAAGGATGGCAATAATATTATGAACTGACTGACTTGTTGAGTGACCACCGGTGTGTCGTAACCACAGTGTATGCACATACAGATTAGTCAGTTAACAGAACGTTGACCTGTGCTGGACACGAAGTAGGGACAACAGCAGGTTGTTCAAACAATTTCTTCATGACATATCCAAGACGATAGTTTCCTTGTATAGGCTTTCATCTGTCACACTCATTGCATCAGTACATGTGACGCCTAATGACGTCACCATATACGTGAGAGGTAGTAGATTCCCTTGTCTCTATCGATTGGTGTTTTGGTCTTTCTTATATACAGGTGGCTTCTTTTATGTATATTTGTTATATTTTGGGGTCAAAATATACTTCTGGTTCTTGTATGTGTCGTATTCTTCGAATGGCCTCCCTGTCTACAATTTTCGCTTGATGTTGGACATGGATCTTTTTCACTTCTCGATTATTTATCTTTTTGCGTGATGTCAACATCCTTTCTATGTTCCTCGAACTATCTTCCCGTCTCCCCAATATGCTTAGCACCACAGTTCTAAATCTCTCACACGTGTATGATGATGTCATTGTCATTAGACGTCACGTGTACTGATGAAGTTTGCGCTACACGCATATACATCGTCTTGTACATGTAAACAAATTGTTTGAATAAAATTTAACTAATCTGTAAGAAAAACATTATTTGATTAAATCGAATCGTCTTGCTGCTGTTCCCACGAGGCTGTGATGTTGCAGCACTGTGCTACCCCTCCAACTACCCGGTCGGCGTGCAACAACTCACTGTGTGGAGTCGACGGTCATGAAGTCTGTGTAGAGACTGAGTAGGAACGCCGAGCCGAACGCCGCCAAGGCTGGTCCGACAACTCCCATCGCGTAGTAGATACCTGCAAGGCACAGAGTCATGGTAGTTTTGCTACGTTCGTTTGGTTTTTTGTGACGACTGAGTTGACAGTGTTGGAGATGGTAGTGATGGTGATTGAGATGACGTTGCTAGTGACTTAGAACATATATCACTGACGTCACACAATTAGAAAGTCCAGCTTCGAGATCGCAGCGAATTTTCACATCTACTGACGTCTACATGTGCTTAGTAAAGTATTGGATTAAAAGTACCGCGAATGTATTTTATTTGTTTTCTTTCCAAAGCAGTTATTCCACCAACACTGTCACAGAATCAACTATTTCAAACCGCCCGACAAACGACAGCGGCAACAAAAACATAGTCTCTAACATTGAGTTTGAACTGACTTCAATCATTAGGAGTGTGAAATAAATTTCAAACGGAACCTATGCGACGTGCGTTGTGCTGTAATCGTACACAACGGTGGCGTAGTAGCACACGTAATCGTACACAACGGTGGCGTAGTAGCACACATAATCGTACACAACGGTGGCGTAGTAGCACACGTAATCAGACAAGATCACATACGTCCGATCACGTGTACTACCATTCCACCGTCTCGAACAATTGCAGCTGCAGCAATTGGCAAATGTGCCACCTAATACAATAAACAATTGGGGGATGTGACGTCACCGGAAATGATGTCACTCACCGATGTAGAAAGAGAATGTGTGCGTGCTGAGTGAGTCGTCGAGAACGGTGATGCCGAGCGTGAACACGGGCGTGGCGCAGAAGCCATGGATGGCCTGTGCAACGATGAAGACGCCGAGGTAGCGAGAGAGCGACGCCGTCCCGCCCTCCTCCGTTTCCGCGCCGACGGCGGGACACCACGTCACGTTATCCCGGTTGTCGCGGCACATGCTGTCCATCTTCGTCGCCGCCTCGGGCAGGTAGACGGGCGTCGTGAAGTGCGGCAAGCAGAAAAGGATGCAGCCGCAGGTGAGGCCGATGAAACCGATGCCGATAGCCCGGGGCCGGTTGATTCTGTAATACAGTAAACCTGGAATATAACGAATTCGCTTATAACGAATTTCGCTTATACCGAATAAATGAATTGGTCCCCATTTTTTAACATACAGTAAATTTTAGATATAACGAACTTCGAATATAACGAATAAACTGGCCGATCCTGAGCGATTGGTTGTATCCGAGGTTTACCTTACAATAATAATGTTTTTTATACAGCTAATTCCCACTTTGTAGGTCGACGCGCTGATCAAATAAACGTACATAAATAAAAATATCAATATAAGACGAGTACAACATTAGTGCACAAGCACCTAAACATAGTTGCGTAGATACATCTACATTTTCTAAAACCTGTGTCGGTGTTCTGGGGGAACGAATGTTTGCTGGCAGTTTATTCCACCGAGGACAGTTGGGGGACTTGAACTGGCTTATGGCCTCACATTACAGGACGTACTATCATCAGCAGTATCGTGTAGTTACAAAGATCAACAAGACATCATAAGTGCCTAGGAATGTATCGTGAAGAACAATGGGCAAATATTTGAAAGATAAAAAGGTGGAATTTAGCCAAAGAAAAAGGACACGCGCAGCTTAGAAAGAAACAATAACTGTTTGATGACGCACTCGGAATTGGGTTCACTAATAGCCAACGAACTTCCTGAACCAAACCTTCCTGCCAAGATAGTTGAGCTCTGTTCTTAAAAGTAAATACGGATTAGAGGAGATATTTAGCTCTCACTAAAATTATAATTGTAAAGAGGATAAACTCGTACACTTGCTGGCCTAACGTCATGTGGTACAAGAGTTCGTTCGTATGCAACGATGTATACACTTCCGCCTGGAATTTAACAACATTGCCATTCAAGGCAGAACACCTGGATGACAATGGACAAGCCGAGAGTTCAACAATTCATCAGCGGCGTGTAACAAGATACCCGGAGATATTTGTCAATTTGTTTCTTACATATTCACACTGTTATTGTTTACACATTGTGTTCACTAATTGATTGTCCCCTGTGAGTGAGAAAGAATACTTTCTTATATAATTATAGTTTACACTGTTCCTTCGTTAACGTACTTCGTGGCTTTAGTTCATTTATCCTTCTTCTGTGAACAAAAATCCTTCTATCAATATTTTCCTAGCCGTTCTTCTCCTTGATCTTCCATTAATCGTCTTTTCTAGGTTTTTTTTTAACTGGGGTAGTGTCTTCCTCATTTTTCGTATAATGTTCAAAATTCTAGAATACACATGTTTAACGTATACTGCTAGCCAGATAGCGTTTAATAAGTCCGACGCTGTGTTCGTAATTTGAATATTGCACTAGATTCAGCAAACGTCCTACTGACAGTTGCCACACTTGGCTGATTCCTGGTAACGGAAAAGAAAATTTCGCTTTAATGTTACAATAAATACAGAGTGTACGTTGATTCCGGATAACGGAACTGACAACTTCGCGTTAAACCGCATTCTCTCAGGCGATTATAGATTGGAATGTACACAACGACCGTTCAATGGAGTACCTTGTGCCAAGGTAGCTGAAGAGGAGCACGGCCGGGATGGTGCCGCAGTCGTAGGCGCTGCCGATCCAAGAGCTCTGCTTGCTCGTCAGTCGGAACCGCTTCTCGAGGGTCGAGAAGGATACGCCGATGAAACCGTTCACCAGCATGCTCTGAAAGTGTGGATGGGAACGTTTACCAAACATGATATCATCGTGGGGTACTCAGTATCGTTTATCGGGACTAGTCTACAATTGAGTACATCCTTCGAACGGTAAATAATGTTCCTCCTTGAAGCTTCTTTCATAACGGGTGATGACAATTAATTTGATATTCTGTAACTGCATTATCATATGCATCCTGATATTACTTTACTTTGTCTATACTCATATCCCTTTTTTGATATTCCTCGTCGACCAGTCTTCCTACTTTAAACAATGTCTATGCGTTTTCTTCTGACCTCCCTGTCTCATCTCCACGGCTCTCTCTGGTAATAATAATGACAACCTTCTATATAGCCTAAATCATCAGGAACCTGAGCTCAGAGGTAGCCGACCTTCCGCCAGAAAATATCCATAATACGTGTCCAAAGGCTTCTTTGGCTGAAAAAGTTGTATATTCGACCCCCAAGCAAACAAATAGCTACACTAATATGTAGCCAAAGTAAGGTTTATAACCCTAAATGAACCACGGACAACGACAGAGGGAAGGGCTTTAGTTACCTGCACGAAGTTGCCCATGCTGACGAAGACGAGGAGCCAGGCGGCGCGATTGAGGAACTGTAGACACGGGGCCCGACACTTGCCCCAACCGTACCGCTGATTCATCGGCACCGTCGAGTCGTTCTCCGCGCCACTGCTGCCGCCTAGCGCCGCCTCCGTCTCCTTCGATGACGTCATGTCTGGATCTGCACAATTAGATTACGTCAGGATAATGGCAAAAACGGTTGGCGAAACGCAATAGCAGAGATTGGCTGTGTACAAAGAATCACAGGGCTACACCTGTTTATTAGAAATGTTGTTTTACACCCGATCGAAAAAGACACTGACAGGCCCTTATAGTCAGACAAAACATTTCAGGTATCCCTTGCAACAAAAAAAATTCAGGTATCCCTTGAAACGTTTTCCAATCGAAAAACTACACAAGAACGCTAATTATAATATATACACGCATTGGTGTGAAAGAAAGTTTCAAAGAAGACGTTGGAGAAAAGTCGGTTGAACTGGGCAGGATATGTGGGGCGAATGGGAGAAGGACGGTCGACAAAGAAAGCAGATGCCCGGAGAGTGGAGGGAAAAATAAGGCGAGGGCGACCGAGACTGAGGTGGGAGGATTGCGTGAAGAGAGACCTGGAGGGATGGAAAGGGGAATGGAGGAAAAGAGCAAAAAGACGAAGGAGAATGGAGAAGGGTGGTAGAGAAAGTAGTGGAAGCGCAATGAGGAGGAAGAGAAAGAAAAGAAAATGTCGACGTATCCAAGCCAGCCTCACCCTAGAGACAGGGAACGATTAGGTGAACATGCACGCGCGCGCGCGCGCGCACACACACACACACACAGACTGATCTATAGCTTTTCTGAACCATTTCCGGCCTGAGAAACACTGTCCCAGCTTCTTTTTTTTCGGTCCACACTGACCCACATTTCTAGATCAAGGTCAGCCACGTGATTCTACCATGCTCAGTTCAAGTGTCACAACAACCCTCTAACGTAATGCATCGGCTCAATTTCCTGTTTCCTGTTACATCTACGCAACTATAGCCGCCTTTACAACCTGATCAAATTACCAGTAGGTGTTAATTGTGGTTTCGGCTTTCACCGTACACACACATTTCTGTATCTTATGTATACTTCTAAACCGGTTAACGCCAGACAACGAACGGTAAGTTTATCAATAGGTGTCGTGTCCGTTTTGTGTGCGTAGTAATGATAGCAGTAATCGCATTGATAACGGTGAAATATGCGTTCGTTCTGGTTAAACACACTATGGATGGACTACGACTCGTCGTTGAATCGATCAGCTTACACAATTTTACGGAACATCAGAAACACAATAACTAATTCATAAAACATGTCCAACAGAGTCGTATTACAAGTTGATGACCTGAAAGGTTTCGTCATCACAAATTATTAAACAAATAATCGTCTTAATAATTGACAAACCCAGAGAATTTCCTCTTAATATTGTGCGAAGTTCCAAACTGACAAACCCAGAGTATGACGTCACAATCTTGTATGTACGAGCATTATCTCCATCAAGCGTCGTCTTAGCAACCAGGTATACATATACATTGCATCATTAGAGCGGCATTCAGATCAGGCTTTGTTACATACTGCTCTCACTTACGCTTCCAACGAGTGTCCTGTTCACCAATTATGCCTCGTTTGTTTCAAGATGGCATGTATCCGTCGAAGCACTAACACGAATACTTCGCAAGACAATTATATTTATATTTTGTGAAGTTACAACGACGTTACTCCGTCACATTCCTACCTGTCTCCATACGGAATGAACTATCAACACGACCGTAAGAAAGCCTCCGTTGTTGTTATCAATTATCGCACGGGTCGTCCACCGATAACACGACAAAGGTCAACCGACGATTTTACCTATATCGGGATAGCACCGCGTCGTGACAGCGACTGCGATGTGTCGGATTTAGCTGTATATTAGTATATATTAACGCATTAACCTTGATATTGCATCGCTGCACCACAGAGCAACATTATCCACTTGACACCACACGGAAGTATCTGGTGCGACGCCATTAGATGGGAACAAATGAGGCTCGATTTTCGTCTCCAGTGTTATAGGTTCACCTTCCGAATACGCCAATTTAAGGTATCTCCTTATATAAGTTCGTAAACAAAACGTAACAGTTGGCCGTTGGTCGATCGGTAGGCTGTGCCAGGCAGGTTGTTCCGTAGTTCACTCGCATTATTGCCGCGCTGACTTAGCAGGCACGTCTCCCGGAGGTATCTACAGCGATTACGACGGCATTTACATCTAGCATTTGACGCACCAGCCATTTCGACGGAAGACGTTTTGTCTAGGCACACTCAACATAACCTGCAGTTAGCCCCGCCGTTCTCCGTTACACGTGTACTTGCTGTTTCAATGACCTGTGCTCTATAGCATTTGATTTCTTGGGCGCATCAATCAAACTGCGGTCAGAGTTTCGGGCTTGTTAAACGCAATCTTTGACGGGCAGTTCATATACCGGCAACCGGCAATAGATAAACTGGAAAGGAAACAACGAAGAGCCACTAGTTGATTTCAGAACGGAGATATACTCACTGGCTATAACACATGCTTAATCGAGTGTAGCTTAACAATGCTAGAGACCAGGAAACTAAAATGATACCAAATTATGTCTTTTGTTTGTAAATGCTGAATGTCTATGACAGATATCTAATCAAGACGTGCCGAAACCGAATGAAACAGCTGGACCTTCAACAAGCCAAAGGCATCCTTGTCCGCGTTCCGTCTGGAGTGTGTGGCTTTTGATGACAATCTTGGTGAACCTCGTTATAAAGCATGCGAGACCATAGTAAGCAATCCAAAACCGACAACGAGAAATTTACGTCGGTATAAGCACTTTACCCACTGTACCGACGTTGAATTACTAAAGGCGAGAGTGTGTGTGGAGATTGTTGGTATATTGCACACGCGCGCGAGTACGCACACACACGCGCGCAATCACACTCATTTACTCACTCATTCGTTCACTCACACACAAAAACACGCACGCACACACACACGCAGGCGGTATCATACAGAAATTACTAAGTATGCCTAGTAATCTACTTTATTCCTATTAACTAATACACCTAGCAATTTACGGACATTTCATCAATCTCCCATTACGAGAAGAACAATGATCGCCCTACACCCGTGGCTACCGTGACGTTACACTACAAAACCTCCGTATTCTCGACAGTTAAACGCCGCGTAAGATGTAAATCCAATACAGCGAGAGCGGTTCGAGGGTGCGGGTCCAGGAGATCACGTGACGTCAAGATCAATACGCAGAATAAGTTGCTTGTGCAAACACTAGCGTGGACACTGCAGTGCAGTGGAGTGTTGCGCTATTTCGGTTGTTGGTGGGGTCGGAGGACTCGTATCCGTAGTGTTTCAAAGGGTCACCTGGTCACTTCACCCTCTGGTCAATTGGCAAGTAGCAACGGAGAGCCCTATAACCACACTGACCGCACTAAAACTGACTGATATCAAGATTTAACCAGATTACCATCCATAATAACAGATCTGCAGCTGGCGTTCGAACAACGAAGCAATTGTCGTGTGGAGAGTTAAACATCTAAGTGTAGCCCCAACACTTACAAGACATTTGTCAGTTTTATTTTTTAAATATGTTCATACTGCAAGCATCAACACAATGACGTCATGTTTTCCATTTTAATTTATTGTCTTCTGCGTGTGCCTTCAAATTCTAATTCCAGTCAGTATGTGAAGAAACTATTTCTGTCTTCGTCATAACCCTTCAGTGTAAAAACCTGGTCTCTAGTTCCGAGTGGCGGTTTTCATAACAAAGATATATCTATCCTGGAATCAACATATGTGCTCTTTGCGATCAAAGTGTTTACGATTGGGCCTCCGTGCTTGTATATGTAAAGTTCCAAACGAGGCCTACTATATTCTGTATAATAGTTGGAGAATTGATGGCTGTTCATCAAACTATTAACGTTTAATTGTGATAACATATATTGCCGAACACCAACACGCAGTTTATGTGTCTGATGACAACCTAAAATCATATTGAGTCGTGCCATAAATGTGGCATCAATACATGTATGCGTCATGAGTGATTGAGAAGTATTTCAGTATTTCGCTGCTGTTGTAACTTACATCGACTGCGCATCAACAGCCACTGCCGACCCAAGTCCTCGGTGTCAGCTCTGTGCCATCTACTCTTGTTCTATGTGATTTATATCCACCTATTCCCGCCGTAATAATTATACCCATTTAACCCGGGCCAACATTTAGTCCGTAACCCAAGGTGGCGTAGCTCTAGTCGAAACCAACGCGATTACACTGCACCGACGGATGCTCCCGGCAACACCCATTGCCCCCGTGCACTCTACCCCGGAATGGCACGTTTCATAAGTGTTTTTTTACTGTGCTTATTACGCGACTGGGAGTGGTCTTTTGATCGCTGTTTCCCCGGGCAGCCCGTAGTTTAGCAGGGACACAACCGAGCATAATAACGAACGCGCCTACAGTGTTTTTTGCCTCCGTGTCTCGATAGGCGGTCGCCGTGGCTTCACGCGGGGCCACGGGAGCAGCGAGGATTCCTCGTGTTTACTGCCTGAATTACCAGTCATTGCAAAGGGGGAATAGGCAAAATAGGTTCACGATAAGTTCGTTTCTACAATCATAGGGAGTGGTCAAAACACCCTACGCAGTTGGGTGTGTCACATTCTCCAAGACTCCCCTCACACCGCCCCCGGGTTGACATTCTGATTTTTAAACACCTAAACATCGGCGGCATACACCTTCTCGGCTAACATGGTCGAGTGCAGCGAATGCAACACTTGCAGTTAGGCAGAACGGAGTTATTTGCAAACAGCGGCTGGTATTAGCTAGACGGTGATTAGTCACTGCTGTCAGCTTCCGGATATAGTTTGACCTAGTATTCGGACATATTTCCTGTATTTGTGATATTCAACCATTTTTGTTTTAGCAAGAGGTAAAACATGTCACATTTCGGCTAAATAATACTAACGAACAAACTGAATAATATAATGTTATTGTCGAGAGTCAGACGTCATGCCTTCAAACATATATATTCTGCAATCGGGCTGAGTGTGTGCGTGCGTGTGTGCGTGCGTATGTATGGCTGTATGTGTCAATGTGCGTATCACTCTGTCTCTGTGTGTGCGCGCGCGTGTGCGTGTGAGCGTGTGACTGTGTGTGTAAATGTGCGTGGCACTGTGTGTGTGTGCGCCCGCGCGTGTGTGCGTGTGTGCCACTCTAGCTATGCGTCACCTACATACAGTCAGGCAGAGATGGCTATGCAGAGATCGGAGAAAATCGTTTTGTAACGTGGGTTGATACGCCAATCGGATTACACCGTCTATCTGGCCTTGTAAAACAAAGCATACAGAACAGAATCAAAAGCATGGCCGCCAACGGCGCTAGTGGGCACAAGTCACATGACTACAACCCACGTGGAAACGACAAGCTTCCGGTATAAATTCCTTCTCTGCAAAGCGTTCTTTATCGGTGATATTACCGAGACGCACTACCCTAAGGACACAGCCATCTCGTGGGCACGAAATGGGTGACGAAACAGGCTGAATCCAGCTAATATCGAACCTGGCGTTGAACTCCAGACAGGGTGATATCGACGGGGTATGGAACGCGGAGACGCTCATCAACATGTCTCAAGAGCAAACAAAAACGGTCTCATCGACATAATACACGAGCTAGACGGCCAGACAACCGGACAAAGACGGCCGATCGGAACCTTCGTCGACCCATCATCAAGTGTCCTATCTTCAAAGAGAGGACGAACGCCAAACACAGCCGTTGATTAACCGGATGACCTACTTTGAATGCACCCCGCGTCTCGTGACGATGAGTAACTACGACAGCCACTTCGCACCCCCCGTCATTCACAGCGAAACATTGTGTTCAGTCAACCGCGAACACACGCAATATCCTCGCGAGTTATCGAATCAATGCGACGCCCACAAGGTACACAAAAGAAGGACTGCGTGAACTCGCGAGAAAGCAGACAACCGAGAATAACTGAACTTCGTGGCAGCCAAATGTTGGAGACAGAGACGTGCAACAACAGTGTTCTAATCAGCGTATTTCACCGCGAAGGGTGCATTATGCGGTTACTTGGTAAATAACACTATGTTTTAGGCCTCGTCTTTTGATCTTCCACAACGGCACAATTCTACCGATAAATCTGCGCAAACAGTACAATAGATTTGTGTCGGTGTCCAGCCCATCGACTGATACTCAGGTGCCATTCAACTTATATCGTGGGTTAGTATCAATTTCAGAGCAGCAACACTTAATATTGGCCTATATGATTATGGTTTGTGACCACTAGTCCGCCGAACAATCGTAATGAAATTCAACAGGTCGCCATCAATCTAGCCACAATTAATTCTGTATCACGGTCAAGTTAAACATTCTTAACGTTCCCATCTCTATCTACATTCGACGTGAACGTGTTGCTTCCCGTTGTCCGTGTTTCTGTATTGTAAAATAAAGGCGTGGATCAGATATTTCGTAATCCGATCCTTAGGGCATGCATACACACGTTGTAACGCCCATGTAACATCATGTATATCCCCCAGGGATGCCCACTGAAGACATCTGTGTGTTTTGTTATTGAGTCGGCCGGCTGGTCCTCAATCTCGACGTACGTGGTTATTTCATGTCATCACGTGTGAAGTTATTTCACATGGGGATTACTTCATTTGATAACGTTATCTATCATACTGCTAAATGTGCATGCTTTAAGAGTAGCCCGCTACACAAAACACCCTACCGCCGAGTTAGGACTTTTATGACTGCGAATTAATGAAAAAGAAAGAAAACACTGGGATATCTTCCAACCTGGTGTATAAAGATAACAACAACGGGGAAGACCGCGGGGGAAGTAGAGGACGTCGGCGAATACAAACATTGAATAGTCTGTCAACAGTTTTGGTTTAGAAGGAGCGTAAAAGAGCTGGTACTAAACACAAACGTAATAGAGCTGGTACTAAACACAGACGTAACAGAGTTGCTACTAAACACAGACGTAACAGAGCTGTTACTAAACACAGACGTAACAGAGCTGCTACTAAACACAAACGAAGAACACGAAGAAGAACAAGAAGACTATATACTGTCACCTGTTCGTACGCCATATCTCTCAAATATGTACACTCAATATGCCATCAGTTAATATTTTAGCGCGGAACAGACTGAACTGTTTTCGTTCTAATGGGCAATCGCGAGATAAGCGGTCGGAAGCGTCTAGTCATTATTTATGCTTTACAAACACCTGATTGAACTGCGTTATTGTGTGCCTGAATGTCGCACGACAAAAAGTTGCTTCGCTTGGTCGATTGTAACACGGGTTCTTTACGCAGTCAAGCTGCACGTGGGGTCATTAGCCCTATGGTTTCACGGTTGACATATACTCCACGAGAACAATTTGAGAGCCCAGTTAAATAGAGGAATTGTTTAGCATCGGTTTGCAGGAAACCAATGTGGTATAATGTAAAGTAAAAGGTAAAGGTCAGTTCTTATATAGCGCAGTATCCAATCCTCAGGACTGCTCAAAGCACTTTACGCTTTACTCCCTGGCAGACCTGTTCAATCGAAAACCAGTTCGACTTCTCTGGGAAGCATCCAGCCACGCTGCAATTAATGCAAAGCTTATTCGCACACAAATATCCACCATAGCCAGGTACTCATTCATACAGCTGAGTGAACTAGAGCAACGTACAGTGAACGAACTTGCCCAAGGTTCGCCACCGCGAAGTTCTAGTCACCGAAGTTGTAGTCACTGCACCGCGGCACTACACGCGAATGTATTAGAAACATACATGCGTACGTACATGCGTAAACAGATACATGCACGCGCGCGCGCGCGCGCGCGCGCCCGCAAAGCACGCCACACACACACACGCACACACACACACACACACACACACACACACACACACACACACACACACACACACACACACACACACACACACACGTTGTATATAGCATTACAACACGATGTTCGTGTGCTTTTCGGTAACGCGTGATGTATAGCTGTTACGGACTGCAATAGCTATTTGGAGCGACAAAACACCCGTATTCGCTGTTACCCGACCTAGGGCGCCGCCTGAAGCAAGGGAACCCCCTGAAGCAATGAGCCCGCACGTGCTGAGTACACGTGTACCCAGAAGCATTGTCCGAATACTCTAACTGCGTATCTCGATCTCGACCAATGCCTGGACGACGGGGCGTCGCGTGCATAACTATCAGAGCCTGGACGGGTGCAACGTAAATAATTGCCCTCGGCATCATCCGCGGGGTCGAGAAGGCTATGAAATGTTACTGTTTTCACGCACTCCCCTACACATGCGTGATCACTAGTCCACATATTTACATTACATAGAAAATAGAACGGTATGTTCTAGGTAAGCCCGAGGAATAAAAAGCAGAACGTTATGATAGTATTAGAGGTATCCAGGAACATAAACCAGAACATTCTAACATATGTATTGCAGCATAAAAATCAGAATGTTGTGATCGATGTACCGAGCAGCAGAAACAGAACGTTATGATCTAAGTATTGCTGTATACAAAGCAGAATGCTATGGTCGAGGTTATATATATAAGATTTATATATAACTATCGCTGCATAGAAAGCCGAAAGTAATGATCTAGGTATCGTGGCATAGAAAGCAGAAAGTAATGATCTAGGTAGAGTGGCATAGAAAACAGAACATTTTGACCGAGGCGTCGTTGCCTAGAATGCAAAATTGTTTTGACCGAGGAATCGTGGCATATAAATTAGAACAGTATTGTTGAGCCACCGCGCGAGCAAAAATTAAACGCGTGGTGTACACTCAAACGCAACATGTCCAACATTACCCCCTCAACACCGCGAAGTGTTCCAGGCGGAAAAGCGCAGCCTTCCCCCCACAAAACATGCTACGAACCCGCAGTGTCACACATGCATCGGTCGCGTTACACCATCACTGGCGTGACCTAAATAGGATCCCACCCCAGCCTCGGCCTACAACGGAGACAGGACGGGGACAGTCGGGTGGTCTTATCGCACAAATACGACAGTGAATGGCGGGGATCAGGAGTCAAGAGCAGAACGTCTTATCTCCGCTCACAAACCACAGCCGAGACACACCGTACCACAACTCGTCTTTCCCGAGTATCACCGCAAAGAACAACACTGCGCTTTTTGTTTCTCCACGCAGAAAACACATTCCTAAGTTCACACATCTCTTCGACTACACGTATCGGTTATGAGTCGGTCCAGCCACCGAAACGATGTTGCAGTGATAGAGCTGTGTTGGCTGAATTTGACAGAGCAGGCGGAATTAACGAGCAATCCTTCATAATTGCTAATTTCTTTAGGAGAACAATAACTGTACAATGGAATTGTGTACAAACTAATTATGTTATCAAACATGGCCAACTTAATTAGGTCGTTTTTGAATCACATTTATCAACTGACGTTTGAAAACAAATGCATTTGGACTATTGTTTGGCAACATTTCAAGAAACCCTCGTCGTACTCTTCTGTTAAAAAGTCAACGGGTCAACACATTTTAGCCAAATAATATATAACAGAAGCATTGTTTTAAGTTTCCTCATACGTCTTTTTCATATCCTTAGTATTTGTCATACCTAATTATGTACTTACTTACTTATATCTACTTAATTATCCTCTGCGTGCCAAGATGTAGTATATATATATATAATTAGCCTCGCACTGGATCTCGTCAGTTCGCTCTATCTTGCCCTCCCCTTGCTGCTATGTTCCATGTCAGCTCAGCAGTCGTCAGTGTGGGGGTGGGTGGGGGTTTAAACTAATACGATGCACTATATTTTTCCGAACTTGTGAAACCACTCCTACGTGAGACGCACGTATTTCAACTTGGAGTTGTTCATATGCACTACTACGAGTGACCGACAGTCTAAAGTTAATTAAAGGGTACTCAATTTATAATCCAGGGATCAGAAATTCGCCATAGCTATTGTACTCGGAACCGTAACACTGCAAACAATGCGCTCTCATAAAGCACTCTAGTGGAGTGGATACCCTACGGACACTTTGTCGCTTCTGTAAACCTAATTAGTTATACATACATTATGTCGCGACACTTGAATATTCAGCACAAACGTATTGACATTGTTCTAAATCTAAACCATACATTTGAGATTCAATAGTAGCGTGTTTAGGGGTTATCAGCTTAAAGAGAATGCGTGGATATAGACAGCAAGACGCCCTATATGTGTACGTTTACGTTTTAACGACCTGCATAAAGAAAAACGCATTATAAATGTGTAAGAAATAAACACTCAAAGTGAACGCTTGGATGTAAGAAGTAATGTGTTAAAGAGCATTTCGTGACAGCTGTGGTGATGATTTGACGCTTGCTTAATTAATCGTTTGCTAAATTAAATTGAAAAAGTGGCGTCACTCGTGACATATCATCTAAGTGTGCGATTCTGGTTTCGCTAAAAACGTGAAAGAAAGACACACAAAAATAGACACGGAATGATAGACACGGAAAGATAGACACGGAAAAATAGACACTGCGGACAAAAACAATGTTCAGCATTTAACACGGACCTGTAAAACCGCAGTCATTACTTCCGATCAATTCCTCATTGCCTGCCAACAGGCTGCTCTGCTATTTGCTGGCGTTACAAATTCCAGTTACGGAGTCCAAGTTTGTTAGGAATGATACTAAAACAAAAATGCTCATAAATCTCTTGCATCGGTCATTTCGGTTCTCCTTTGCCTTCTATTGAAATTTATTTAATCACACTGAAGTCTTCTCCGGCGAATATTATCACATAGTTTAGTTAAGTTCCGTTCTTCCTCCTAATTCCGTTGCCAGTAGTTACATTCATACAGTTGAACAGAACCCAAGAGTCGATCTGACAATATGGCTGTCATCATAGTTGATCTCGGACCCGACATTTCTCTCAAGAAACGCATGGTTTTGGTTTGATCAATTTCAATAATGTTAATATAATTAGTATGGACATCTTATCGGTTATCAGTCATAATATACAATGTAGGAACAGTCAGCTGATAAACTATAGGGATGAACTCAAACACATCAATGCACAATACTTATAACAAATGATAGGCCATACATTTCTCAAATCTAACTTAAATGGTTGTTTCATATATTGAAGTCATTTGCTCGCGACGACCGCGTCATAATTTCAACAAAATGAGTTCCAACTTAATCGCTCATCCGTGCAGTTACGAAGTCATAACAGCAAACGAAATTATCGCCTACCTAGAACATTATAATATGCAATGTGAAATAATACATAAACTATGTGAAATGTATGTATGTGAAATAATACATAAAACCGATATAATCCAATTTCCAACTGTCTGACCCCTGTCGCTATTTGGAAAAACGGCGAATAACTTGGTGTGTAAACATGACTGATTTTGTTATACGCATCCTAAAGAGTAAACTGGTCTGCTTCATGGCTTTGCATAGTCATGTATGATACCCACACAAGATAAGCGCCTCGACAATTTACCGCATCGTTATTGTATTGAGGAAAAGCAACGCAGAACGATTACGGAACTATTGTAGGTGTACAAAACAAGGCTTCTGCCATCACGTCGCGCTCAAGGCAATTCTCGTGCAGGCGATCGATCTCCTGTCAGCGCGGCATTACCGGCATGTTTGTCTACATGACGATGTCAGCAGACATGTTTGTTTGCACCGTGGAAGGAGCGTGAGTACCCTGGATATAGGCTGTACCTGCATCCAGACTCACGTGCCTGGGGTGAGTGTATTCTAAGATAAGTCGTATCTCTACTGGTTTATTACAGCACTTTGTTCTCTGACAGGCGCGAAGCTTACCACACAATATGGGTTAAATCATACTTAAATGGACGTTTCGGTGGTGCACGGTTTTGCAAATGCCTGCCAGGTTAAATTCTTAATATAAATAAATACATTTTCCAAATTGAATTTACATGATCACGCTGTATTTTAATTTTCATTATTTTATACGTTGTTCGGCTAACCGAAAAATATTTCAGAACTGCCTCTGTGTTTCCTGTTCAATACAATTTGTATGATTTTTATTTAATTTGAATATTTGATATATTAGGAATGTAGAGTTTTTTGTCCCTGTGCTGTGTCACAGATTGTCACAAATGAATGAGCAACAATCACGGGGGTCACATTACTTACTCTTTGAATATTGACACTGAAGTTACCTCAGTGTACTGAGTGTATAAGGTTGTATGCAGTGAATAAATAAATAAATAAATTAGCATGATATAAAATCTGAACAATTAATATGGTACAGTCCATTTGTTGGTACTGTTGTGGTTGTAGCACGCTTTGGCTGCATGTGTGGTACCTTCTGGTTGTGTGTGTGTGGTACCTTCTGGTTGTGTGTGGGTGTGTGGTACCTTCTGGTTGTGTGTGTGTGGTACCTTCTGGTTGTGTGTGTGTGGTACCTTCTGGTTGTGTGTGTGTGGTACCTTCTGGTTGTGTGTGTGTGGTACCTTCTGGTTGTGTGTGGGTGTGTGGTACCTTCTGGTTGTGTGTATGGTACCTTCTGGTTGTGTGTGGGTGTGTGGTACATTCTGGTTGTGTGTGTGTGGTACCTTCTGGTTGTGTGTGTGTGGTACCTTCTGGTTGTGTGTGGGTGTGTGGTACCTTCTGGTTGTGTGTGTGGTACCTTCTGGTTGTGTGTGTGTGGTACCTTCTGGTTGTGTGTGTGGTACATTCTGGTTGTGTATGTGTGGTACATTCTGGTTATGTGTGTGTGTGGTACCTTCTGGTTGTGTGTGTGTGGTACCTTCTGGTTGTGTGTGGGTGTGTGGTACCTTCTGGTTGTGTGTGTGTGTGTGGTACATTCTGGTTGTGTGTGTGTGGTACCTTCTGGTTGTGTGTGTGTGGTACATTCTGGTTGTGTGTGTGTGGTACCTTCTGGTTGTGTGTGTGTGTGTGGTACATTCTGGTTGTGTGTGTGTGGTACATTCTGGTTGTGTGTGGGTGTGTGGTACCTTCTGGTTGTGTGTGGGTGTGTGGTACCTTCTGGTTGTGTGTGTGTGGTACCTTCTGGTTGTGTGTGTGGTACCTTCTGGTTGTGTGTGTGGTACCTTCTGTTTGAGTGTGTGGTACCCTCTGTTTGCAGGTACAGTATCTCCCTACTATGTGTAACATTGTGTATGGTGCCCGCCGGCAGTTGGTGTGTATCTTTCCCGGGGACGGTACCTCCAGTTAGGGGCCAAAACGCAAAAAAGACATCCTGGATCCAATGTAATTATTGGTACAATATAAGCTCAACATTGACTACTGGTGTAAGTAATGCAACTTACAACGGGAACATCAATAATCTCAAACTTCTGGAGATGGATATCCGCAACCGAGTGAGAAACGCGAGTAAGGACATCTGACCTAATTTGAACCGTTTTAAGTCACAACGTAGCGTGACGTCTGACCTAGTGACATTTGATACACACGCCATTTCACCTATGCCCTGTCGAGGAACTATACACAGTTGATGACAAGGGTAGAGAGTTACGATCATTTCCATCCGCTGCAAGTGCAACCGTACACCAGCCTTCCACAAAGGTCACCCTTTAATCCGGTCGCCCTCGGCCGGGATGGGAGTGCCGCTAAGGAGGTCATTTGTTGTAAAGCTGAGGTTCCTAGACTGGTAGACCGAACGTTATATAACCCCAAGCTCGACCTAGTTATAACCCAATTTATTGTACGCCAACTGCACTAATCAAACAACGTCGGTGCCCGGCCCAGTATCCTCTGTAAAGCAAATAAAACCTTGATTGAAGGGTCCAATGAAGGGTACATCCGGAAGGCACGTGCATACAAAGTGCGACCACCCCCGTGTTCGGCTGTCTGACCAGTAACTCAATACGACAGTCCGTACTCTGGCCGTCTGACGGCATTGTTCTAGTTCACTGGTCAAGCGATTAGGCATGAAATGGAACCACAAATAATATAATATAATTACACACGCAACAGTCCGGTTCATGGGATTTAATATACGGTAACCTCAAAGGCGTACGGGTCGGGTCTCCAACGGATGACACAGCCACTATGGGAAGGGGCGTGTGACGTATCAGATGTGCCCATTGCCCTATCCGTCCTGTAAATTGGGCCCGTTGCAACCCCCTGACCCTGACCCTGTACTGTAACTAGTCTGCTACACTCGACTCAATCGCGCAATGACGTTCTCTGCCTCTCGCTGCAAATCAGATATCAAACAACCCAGATGACTGCGCTTGCCTGTACACATTAGTATATAATCACGCTTAGCAAACATTCCACAACATGTCTATTCAGCTGGCGAGCGCTACAAACATATGGTGCATCGGAAAATGTCACAAATGTGGTCGTATCGAGACGGGACATGCGGCTATGTCCAGGAAAACCCGACGGCGCCGTAGGCGTAGACTGCACGGCCACTGCGCGTCACTCACTGACTCAGCTGTGTTTACATTCCAAAAATAGCACCTTCACAGCTGACGTTACGCGAACCTTTGTGGACCAATTTCGATGGCTTCGTCCGTTCGGTTGACGTCTGCAGCGACATATCACGCTAGTTCGTGGTGACAACACACGAGCTGTGGTAAAATATACGTGAAATGACCCGTTTGCGGTTATGACAATCATAACCATAAGACGACAGATGCTTACGTACTCCTGCCGGACATCCCGGGAACAAATTGCAACACAAAGGCGGCTTTCACTCGTGATGTTCTCCGGCCTGTAACGCCGACAAACACAATGATTCGCGACTGTCAATACGCTCAGATGGTCAGCTGTTACTTACCAAGTCGGTGTGGCGTCTATCAACCGGCCGACATTTGTGTAAAGCCGTGAACGGTAATATTGTGCGACGTCAACTATTCACGGCTACGCCACTCGCTCGCTCAAGTCATTATGCTCCGACCGAGCTCTGGCAACGAGGCTACCTCGACTCGCTGATTGGCGCTGAATGGGCAGGCGCGTGCTCACTCATTACAAGTTCGCTTTTTTTTTTAGTGACGGGGTCGCTGGCTCGTGAGTCATACGACAATCGAACACAAAGGCCCGATAAATTTAGCACCTGTCGAACCTTATTGGCGTATACGACACCGATTGTTTCCGTGGAAGGGTTCGATTGCTGCAAAGGACTATACCTATACTGCATCCACCGTTTCACCTCGCTACGAAGCAGGGCGAATGCACTCAAAATCATGATGTGGTTTAACGGCCCCCTGCCCATGGAATGATGTCTGTGGTGCAGACATGTCTCCGTGTAGAAATACGCGTCGTACCTCCCCCCGATTGAATTGAAATACGCCGTTCTTTGTCTTACTGACCTTGATAATAATTGTCGCAGCTATAGGGGGTCACGCGAAGGCCGACCTGGTATATATACAGTGTGTGTCTGTGTATGCGAGTGCGGGGTGCGTGTTTGCGTGTTTGCGTGGGTGCGTGGGTGCGTGTTGGGTGTGAGTGTGAGTGTGTGTGTGTGTGTGTGTGTGTGTGTGTGTGTGTGTGTGTGTGTGTGTGTGTGTGTGTGTCACGAGGCGCTTCGACCCACATGTCAGGATGGGTTCCCCTCTTTTGCTAGTTGGGTCCCGAAAGGATGACACATTAATTTAATTGTTCTTATTCTATTCTTTATTACACATGCACAAAACGAAGACCCTGTAACAATACAATAACTTATGTTACAGTAAACAATATCACGCAACAGTATCAAATACTTGGGTATTACTATTGATAAGAAACTCACGCGTGCGGCGGCGATATTAATTTGCAATGCGCGCCCAAGACAAACGCGCATGGCACGCGGGAAAGCACCCCACCACAATTGCCGACCCCACATCTGATCCGTGGGTATCTTCTGCATATACTGTAAAAAAATCATCAAAATCGGAGAACATGTTTTTGTTAACATCCTATGCGTGAATGATTTGCCTATGTTTGCAATGTAAAATGGCAGCAAAAGGTCGAATATCTTAAGGAAATAGCACGTTCAAAGGCCTATACATGAAATGCTTGCACAGGCCGGTCACTTGCCGACTCCACATCCGATCCGTAGGTATCTTCATCATATACTGTGAAAATATCATCGAAATCGGAGAGAAAAAAAGTGTTAACACCCTATACTTGAATGATTAGCCCTATGTTTGCAATGTAAGTGCAACAGATCGGATATCTAGGAAATGGCACGTTCAAAAGCCTTTATATTACATCCTGCCGCAGACTGGTCATTTGCCGACCCGGCATTCAATCTGTAGGTATCTGTGGCATACATACTGTGAAAATATAGTCTAAATCGGAGAAATGGTTGGGTTAACCAGCTTGAACGATTAGCCCTATGTTGGTAGTGCAGGCTCTAAATAATAGTAACCGATTAGATAACTTCAGACACATTCTAATTCCTGAAATAAAATGAGAGACCCTTTAAGGTGTAGGACAATTTATTTTAGAAACTGTACACATGATACAAATGACACAAAACCAGTATTTGTCTGATAACACAAGACAATTACAGCATAATAAGCATTTACGTAAACTTTATGATGAAGGTTTCACATATACAGTATATGTTCAGAAGTAGGTACATGTATGTGAAATGCTAGAGCAGACCGGTCATCTGTCGGCCCGGTATTCAATCCGTAGGTATCTTCGGCATCTTCGGCATATTCGGCATAACATGTGAAATTATCGTTGTAATCGGAGAACATTTTTGTTAACATCCTGTGCTTGATGAATTAGTCATATGTTGGCAGTGTTGACCCTAAATAGTAGTAATAGATTATATAACTTCAGTAACCAGCATTTTCAAACGCCTATATGAATTGCTGGCATATATCGGTCAGTTGCCGACATGCACACTAGTTGCGGCACAATGTAGCACCAACACATGCAGTTTCAAGGCAATTGGAAATAAAATGTTGATTTCATGGTGGCCTGGAAGGTAGGTTGAAATTATTGTAAAGGTACGATATATTTTACACATTCATACATTCCATAGGAGTCGGAAGGGGTTATGGGGGCTAAACCACCAATATTTCGAGTGGATGGTTAAGCACCACCTCCAGTATTTTGTGAATTTAAAAATATATCCACGCTTCGAAAGTAATGCCCGACAGCAGCGGGTGCTGAAGTTCCGGCTCAGGCCCCGATATACAACTCGTTCCGACTTCGATGCATTTACTTGCTGTTCTTCTACTAGAATAAATGTGTGTCCACTTTTGATTATGACATTTATTAATAATATTTAAAAAAAAATGTGTCCCTTCAAAGCACATAACTAAAAACAATTCTGAATTAAAAAAAGGAAATATCTTTATTGGTGTTACTATGTCATTTACTCTGCTATTTTCACTAGACATTTAGAGAAAAATATGGATAGTACATGGCTGTGAAATAGAAAGTCTTACTATGTTATCAACTAATTAATTTTGGATTCAAGAAACAAATCTACATACCATAAACATAACATATTCCACTAATTCCGATATCTCAAAGCAACAGTAAGGATTATATTACTCATGTCTGTAGTAGTGAATTCTGATAAAAAACTTATTGTAAATATATGACTTAAATGTGACTTTTACGCGTGCACCGATCGTACGATGCTTTAATTGGCTACGGGTTGCCGCAAAAGAACAATTAGTGCGTTGCGCTGCGACAAAAACAATTACATCTGTCATTTAACGCGGACGATTAGTACGAACCTAGCGTCTACGAAAGCTCGGTATTTCTGGTAATGTTATATTTTTTACAATCGGGCGACGCCTGTTCAATCCTGACATCAAACCATTGATTTTCTTGACACTTTTTTATGTTTTCATGAAGTAATATAAACCAAATAATTGTTGTACTATGATGCACTGTTTGTAAATATATATTTTTTTTTTAATCATTTATTCGCCACAACAATGAAAATATGGTAATTATATATAACGATGTTTCTAAATTTTATTGATCCTTGTAAGCATGCTCTGCATGCATGGAAAGGGTCGGCCTGATGCGAGTATAGGTCATATGAGACGTCACATCTCGGCATCCCGAAAAGCGCGCCAAAAATGTGTATTCGAAAATGTCCGGCTGCACAGCATAAAATGTGGAATTTCTAATTCATTGATTTGTTTTGATTTGTTTGGCTTGGTGGACATGGGAACAAGTGTAATTTAATATAACTTCAATCAATAAGTGTTTTTATTCCCATAAAACATAGCATTTCAGAAACTTCCATCTGGCAGGCGTATTAAAGTTCCTCTTGCACGAAAGAATGTATATAAGAAGTCATTTGTACCTTCTGCTGTACTGACACACTATTGATAACGTGTCAATAGAGCTGCAGGTTTGGGTGTGGGCGGTGGAGGAGAGAGTGTACATGCATGTTTATATTATGTGAATATTATTTAATATAGTATTTTAATCTGTACGTATCAGTTATTAATTATACGACTTCTTGTCACTGTGTGTTTTGACAATGCAGGTATTGACGTACTAGTGCCTTCTCTGGTGTTCTGGGAGTGCTTGGGTTTGATAGTTTTTGTTTTTTTAAAAACCTTTACATTTAGTCAATTGTCTGTTTGGGTGGTATGTTTAGTATTCGTTTTAGGATACCTTAATGTGTTATATATATATATATATATACATCTTGCTCGTAAAACTTTACGTGCTGTCCATATAATTAAGACCCGAGTAACTGAACCACGTGGACGCAACACTACGATTTAAACTTATCTGTCACCCTGGTGTTCTAGTACCATTTGTACATAATGACATGCAGCTGTACTGCAAGATATAACATCGCTTGATAGCCAATTTCAAGGCTGCCCGTTACGACAGTTTTACTGAGACATATATTATACGACTTCTAACCAATTAGTGGCCACGTATTTCCACAATTATGCCACAGGCATTAATGCAACTGTAATTATGATACACATAATGTATCACTCACCAATGTGACTCTCTCTACCTGGGCTATTTACCAGGTGGCATCACTAAAGAACTTAACACACAAAATTACAAAATTAAAATAGCGTCATGGCCATCCATGACATTACAAAAGGGTCATAAAACATGGCCGTCCCCACTTATCAACGTTACTCGACCCAAATGGAGACTGCATGGGGGGACTTTATCGTGTCGCTGAATCGCACAAGTGATCATTAAACAATTACAGCTATATCTGTTTTGATGTCACTTTTATGAGTGCGGGGTCTTTTCAGGGTCAAGGTTATTACCCGACCATTTACGCGCTCCAAGGACCACACATACGATGACTACACGTATCACACCAATGTCATAAAATAAAATAATATATATATATGTATATATATATATGTATGTATATATATATATATATATGTATATGTACTTCCTTTGTTTTCCTGTCTAGAGCGTTGAGAATTTGTGGTGCAGAAAAGTTGAAAAGCGGTGGAATTATTGATCGATAAGTATTATTCTTGCCTTAATATTATTCATAAAGTAGCAGTAGACATATATCGAATAACAGTTGTTCTTAAAGTTAGTCAGATGAAGTATTTTAGAACACTTTAGTCTAGTGAGTGATAATAGGGTAACTCAGCCTTCGATAAGTTTGTAAACAAGATTTAACAAACCTGACCTGGTAGAATATATAGGATATAAAGTAACAAACATAAAACTACTTACATAAGATAATATATAAGTAAGCCAGAACCTGCTAGATACTTTGATTTATAAATAAGGCAGTCTAGCGTAAAGTAATTAATTGTATTTACCAACCCTACCGATAACGTTAGCGTTTGTGATAGGGTAGATAGTCAGCTGTGTAATTAAAATCTGCTGTAACATAAAATATTATCTTAGTTTTAAAAGTGTAATATCTGTGCACATTAAACAGTCTTTTTAAAGACTACACAGTGAATAGTGTAAACATAGTTGACTAAACTATTTGGATACCTAATTATATTATTACCATTATTATTAAATAAATTCTGATATGGCGCCTTGTAAGCGGTAAATCGATGCAAATCGACACCTTGGTGTGCGATGACTGCCACAGCTGGGTGGATTTTGCCTTGTCCAGCTGTGGGAAGTCATGGGCAGCTCCTAAGGAAGAAGGATTAACCTTTCTGTGCGTGGAGTGTTGGAAGGTGGAAGGTCTGCAGAAGGAGATAGTTAGGTTGACAGATATTGTGAAGGGAATGGAGGTGAGAATTAGCAAGGAGGCAGGTTGAATTGAGAGAGACAACAGGGAGAGAGTAGGGAATACTGTGAGACTGAAGGAGCAGAGTAGTGGCAAGAAGACTGAGGAAAGAAAACTGAGAGGAGGGAAGGTGATTGGAGGGAAAGAAATTGGAGAAGCGACGGCAGGAAACGTGACAGGCGTGAAGGTGGCAGAGGAGAAAGTGACCGCAGAGAAGGAGGTAGGAGGAAAAATGAGACCGGAATGGAGAGAAAGGAATTAAGAGTAAATATGACAGAAGAGAAGTCGATAAAGGGGGCGATGACAGGAGGAAAGGTAACAAGCGAAAAAGCGACAGGAAAGAATGGAACATAAGAGAATGTGACATGAGAGAAGACAACAGGGGGAAAAGACAACAACCAGACATATGCAAACCGGCGAAGGAGCTACTCTAAGGCAGTGATTGGAGGGGCAATGAGGAAAGAGAGGGTGTTCGTGAGCGACAGAGGTGAGAAGGAAATGCAATGGGAGGAAAGATGACGGGAAGAAAGAAAATGAGAGTAAAAACCAGTTAAAAATTAACACAAAGAAATCCGAGGCGATCGTTTTTTCTCCAGCGAAGAAACGCAACAGTCTGCCTGCCAATTTATACATTACAGAAACCGACCATCGAATTCAACGCAGTGTACGTGTGCTATTTGATAGCAACCTGAAAATGCAGCAGCAGATTGCCAACACTGGAAAGCTGCTACTATCATATTAGTAACATTGGGCGAATTCGACCATATCTGACGGAAGAATCATGCAAGACACTTGTTCACGCACTAGTGACATCCCGTTTAGATTATGGGATACAACGTCTACAAAGGGTGCAGAACTGTGCCGTCCGCCTAATTACTCGCTCGAGGAAATACGAACACATCACGCCCGTGTTGCAGCGTTTAAACTGGCTACCCGTTCATTTGAGACCGATCTACAAAGTGCTGGTGTTTACGTATTGTGCCTTGAATGGTCTAGCGGGCGGACTACATAAGTGAGTTAATTGGCTACCGTCCCATCAACAGAACTCTACAACCTCGCAGCCTCGCCTTTTGTTCGTACCGGCCTCACAATCGGTTTGCTCGGTGGTTCTATAAAATAATTTGTCTCCTACGCTCAGGACAGCAACATAATAACAAGTGTTTAAAAACACTTTTGAAGACTCACCTTTTTAAACAAGTGTTGTTATAATTCACCGACGAGGACATTTTATGTGCTTTCATTTAATAAATATATTTTTGTTTTATTAGTTTCTTAGCATATTTATGGTTATTCTTCTTGTATAAATGAATGTATTTAAAGTGCTTTTTAAGAATGTCTTAATATATGTATTTATTTAAAAGTTTTTTTAATTATCTCTATTTTTTAAAATAGTTTTTAGTAACTATATTTAAGGTAATGTTATAGTTTTTACATATTTATTTCTTAGTCAGCATTTCTTTTTATGTAAAATATTATTATATATGTGTGCATGTACGTAAAGCATGTGAGAGCAATATTAATTGATCGGGCGCTATATTAGTACTTTTATTTATTTATTTAATGTGACAGAAGAGAAGTTGGGAGGGACGATGACAGGAGGAAAGATGGCAAGAGAAACAGCGTCAGGAATGAATGGAACGGACGAGATTGTGACAGGGGAGCAGAAGACAGGATAACAACCTCGCGAAAATTTAAACAACCACAAGGTGGTTGTATACATTTTAAGAAAATTTTGTTTTTGTTCCTTTGGAACAAAAACATAAAATTTTCGCGAGGTTAACCCCAACTTTTTCTCTCTATCTAACCCTACACCCAACCTTCCGTCTATACGTTATATGTGTATGGGGGTGAGTGGACACTGTCAGAGTCCCAACCTTCCGTCTACATGTTATATGTGTATAGGGGTAACTGGACACTGTCAGAGTCCCAACCTTCCGTCTGTATGTTATATGTGTATGGGGGTGACAGGACACTGTCAGAATCTCACTCAGCCTTCTGTCTATATGTTATATGTGTGTGGGGGTGACTGGACACTGTCAGAGTCCCAACCTTCTGTCTATATGTTATATGTGTATGGGGGTGACTGGCCACTGTCAGAGTCCCAACCTTCCATCTATACGTGTATGAGGGTGACTGGGTCCTGTCAGAGTCCCAACCTTCCGTCTATATGTTATATGTGTATGGGGGTGACTGGACACTGTCAGAGTCCCAACCTTCTGTCTATATGTTATATGTGTATGGGGGAGACTGGACACTGTCAGAGTCCCAACCTTCCGTCTCTATGTTATATGTGTATGCGGGTGACTGGACACTGTCAGAGTCCCATGTGTATGGGGGGTGACAGGACACTGTCATAATCTCAGCCTTCTGTCTATATGTTATATGTGTATGGGGGTGACTGGATACTGTCACAGTCCCAACCTTCTGTCTATATGTTATATGTGTATGGGGGTGACTGGACACTGTCAGAGTCCCAACCTTCCGTCTATACGTGTATGAGGGTGACTGGACCCTGTCAGAGTCCCAACCTTCCGTCTATATGTTATATGTGTATGGGGGAGACTGGACACTGTCAGAGTCCCAACCTTCTGTCTATATGTTATATGTGTACACTGTCAGAGTCCCAAACTTCCGTCTATATGTTATATGTGTATGGGGGTGACTGGACACTGTCAGAGTCCCAACCTTCTGTCTATATGTTATATGTGTATGAGGGTGATTAAACCCTGTCAGAGTCCCAACCTTCCGTCTCTATGTTATATGTGTATGGGGGTGACTGGACCCTGTCAGAGTCCCAACCTTCCGTCTATATGTTATATGTGTATGGGGTTGACTGGACACTGTCAGAGTCCCAAAACAGTAGAGTGAGTAGACAGAGGGCAGTAGGTAGTAGACAGTGCAGTGAGTAGACAGTGGGCAGTAAGTAGTAGACAGTGGAGTGAGTAGACAGTGGGCAGTAAGTAGTAGACAGTGGAGTGAGTAGACAGTGGGCAGTAGGTAGTAGACAGTGGAGTGAGTAGACAGTGGGCAGTAGGCAGTAGACAGTGGAGTGAGTAGACAGTAGGTAGTAGACAGTAGACAGTGGAGTGAATGGACAGTGGGCAGTAGGTAGTAGACAGTGGAGTATGCAGACAGTAGGTAGTAGACAGTGGAGTGAGTAGACAGTGGGCAGTAGGTAGTAGACAGTGGAGTCAGTAGACAGTGGGCAGTAGACAGTGGAGTTAGCAGACAGTAGGTAGTAGACAGTAGAGTGAGTAGACAGTGGGCAGTAGGCAGTAGACAGTGGAGTGAGTAGACAGCGGGCAGTAGACAGTGGAGTGAGTGGACAGTGGGCAGTAGGTAGTAGGCAGTGGAGTGAGTAGACAGTGGGCAGTAGGTAGTAGACAGTGGAGTGAGTAGACAGTGGGCAGTAGGCAGTAGACAGTGGTGAATGAACGGTGGGCAGTAGGTAGTAGACGGTGGGTGAGTGGACAGTGGGCAGTAGGTAGTGGAGCAGTGGGCAGTAGGTAGTAGGCAGTGGGTGAGTAGGCAGGTGGGTAGTAGTAGGTGAAAGTAGACAGTGGAGTGTAGAGTGGAGCAGTGGGCAGTAGGCGTAGACAGTGGGTATGAGTGGGCAGTGGGCGTGGGTAGTGAACAGTGGGTAGGTGGACAGTGGGCAGTAGGTAGTAGTGGGCTGTTTGCAGGTAGACAGAAATTGGGCAGTGGGCAGTAGACAGTGGAGTGAGTAGACAGTGGGCAGTAGACAGTAGACAGTGGAGTGAGTAGACAGTGGGCAGAAGGTAGTAGACAGTGGAGTGAGCGGACAGTAGGTAGTAGACAGTGGAGTGAGTAGAAAGTGGACAGTAGACAGTGGAGTGAGTAGACAGTAGACAGTGGAGTGAGTGGACAGTGGGCAGTAGGTAGTAGACAGTGGGCAGTAGGCAGTAGGTAGTAGACAGTGGAGTGAGTAGACAGTGGGCAGTAGACAGTGGAGTGAGTGGACAGTAGGCAGTAGAGTTAGTAGACAGTGGGCAGTAGGCAGTAGACAGTGGGCAGTAAGTAGTAGACAGTGAAGTGAGTAGACAGTGGGCAGTAGGTAGTAGGCAGTGGAGTGAGTAGACAGTGGAGTGAGTGGACAGTGGGCAGTAGGTAGTAGACAGTAGAGTGAGTAGACAGTGGGCAGTAGGCAGTAGACAGTGGAGTGAGTAGACAGTGGGCAGTAGGTAGTAGACAGTGGGTAGTAGGTAGTAGACAGTGGAGTGAGTGTACAGTGGACAGTAGGTAGTAGACAGCAGAGTGAGTAGACAGTGGGCAGTAGGCAGTAGACAGTGGAGTGAGTAGACAGTAGGTAGTAGGCAGTAGGCAGTGGAGTGAGTGGACAGTGGGCAGTAGGTAGTAGACAGTGGAGTGAGTAGACAGTGGGCAGTAGGTAGTAGGCAGTGGAGTGAGTAGACAGTGGGTAGTAGACAATGGAGTAAGTGGACAGTGGACAGTAGGTAGTAGACAGTGGAGTGAGTAGACAGTGGGCAGTAGGTAGTAGACAGTGGAATGAGTAGACAGTACGTAGTAGACAGTGGAGTGAGTAGACAGTGGAGTGAGTGGACAGTGGGTAGTAGGTAGTAGACAGTAGAGTGAGTAGACTGGGAAGTAGACTGAGGACTGAGTAGACAGTGGGCAGTAGGTAGTAGACAGTGGAGTGAGTAGACAGTGGGCAGTAGGTAGTAGGCAGTGGAGTGAGTAGACAGTGGGTAGTAGGTAGTAGACAGTGGAGTGAGTGGACAGTGGGCAGTAGACAGTGGAGTGAGTAGACAGTGGACAGTGGGAAGTAGACAGTAGAGTGAGTAGACAGTGGGCAGTAGGCAGTAGACAGTGGAGTGAGTAGACAGTGGGCAGTAGTGGAGTGAGTGGACAGTGGGCAGTAGGTAGTAGGCAGTGGAGTGAGTAGACAGTGGGTAGTAGGTAGTAGACAGTGGAGTGAGTAGACAGTGGGCAGTAGGCAGTAGACAGTGGAGTGAGTAGACAGCAGGCAGTAGGTAGTAGGCAGTGGAGTGAGTGGGCAGTAGGTAGTAGACAGTGGAGTGAGTGGACAGTAGGTAGTAGACAGTGGAGTGAGTAGACAGCGGGTAGTAGGTAGTAGACAGTGGAGTGAGTGGACAGTGGGCAGTAGGTAGTAGACAGTGGAGTGAGTAGACAGTAGGTAGTAGACAGTGGAGTGAGTAGACAGTGGGCAGTAGGTAGTAGACAGTGGAGTGAGTGGACAGTGGGCAGTAGGTAGTAGACAGCGGAGTGAGTAGAAATTCGGCAATATGTAGTAGACAGTGGAGTGAGTGGACAGTGGGCAGTAGGTAGTAGGCAGTGGAGTGAGTAGACAGTGGCCCGTAGGTAGTAGACAGTGGAGTGAGTGATGTATGTCAGGGTAGTGTAGACAACTACCATCACTAGCTTGTGAGGATGTATGTCAGGGTAGTGTAGTCAACTACCATCACTAGCTTGTGAGGATGTTTGCCAGAGTAGTGTAGTCAACTACCATCACTAGCTTGTGAGAATGTCTGTCAGGGTAGTGTAGTCAACTACCACCACTAGCTTGTGAGGATGTCTGTCAGGGTAGTGTAGTCTACTACCACCACTAGCTTGTGAGGATGTCTGTCAGGGTAGTGTAGTCTACTACCATCACTAGCTTGTGAGGGTGTCTGTCAGGGTAGTGTAGTCAACTACCACCACTAGCTTATGAGTATGTCTGCCAGGGTAGTGTAGTCAACTACCACCACTAGCTTGTGAGGATGTCTGCCAGGGTAGTGTAGTCAACTACCACCACTAGCTTGTGGGGATGTCTGCCAGGGTAGTGTAGTCAACTACCACCACTAGCTTGTGAGGATGTCTGCCAGGGTAGTGTAGTCAACTACCACCACTAGCTTATGGGGATGTCTGCCAGGGTAGTGTAGTCAACTATCACCACTAGCTTGTGAGGATGTCTGCCAGGATAGTGTAGTCAACTACCACCACTAGCTTGTGAGGATGTATGTCAGGGTAGTGTAGTCAACTTACCACAACTAGCTTGTGAGGATGTATGTCAGGGTAGTGTAGTCAACTTACCACCACTAGCTTGTGAGGATGTCTGTCAGGGTAGTGTAGTCAACTACCACCACTAGCTTGTGAGGATGTCTGCAAGGGTAGTGTAGTCAACTACCACCACTAGCTTGTGAGGATGTCTGTCAAGGTAGTGTAGGCAACTTACCACCACTAGCTTGTGTGGATGTCTGTCAGGGTAGTGTAGTCAACTTACCACCACTAGCTTGTGTGGATGTCTGTCAGGGTAGTGTAGTCAACGAACACCACTAGCTTGTGTGGATGTCTGTCAGGGTAGTGTAATAGTTCGGTCGGTGGGATAGGCGTGTACCACGATCCATTGCTTCCTCTTCTTAAGAACGGAGACACGAGGCTGGTGTCGTCATCGAAGTCATCGGCGTCGTGGCTGATAGGTGGTGGTGGTGGTGGTGGAGTGATTGGGCGAGGGGGGTCACTCCGTGATATGGGAGCGACCGAGCATACCGGCTTTGCTGCTGCTGCTGCTGACAGGGCCGTTCTTGTAGGCAGTTGGATCTTCAGTACTCTATGAAATAAACCACAATACATGTACGCGTGCGTGCTTACAACACTTTTCAAAATAAGGCGCATGCGCACTTAACACATACTGCCTAGTCTATCGTTATTCTACAACATAACGCGCATGCGCACTTCACACTAATACCGTTATCTTATTCAATTATCAGCGTGCATACTTCATTCATCCCAGGCATTTTGTGTCCACAACACCACGGTAAGACAGTAACTGCATTTTATTTAAACAGTGCATGCACGTTTTTACTACAGTAGTACGCAACATACCGTTTAAATAGCATGTATTACCGTTTAAACATGCATGCATTTTATTTAAACAATGCATGCACGTTTTTACTACAGTAGTACGCAACATACCGTTTAAATTGCATGTATTACCGTTTAAACACACATGCATTTTATTTAAACAATTGTAAGTGCATGCACGTTTTTACTACAGTTGTTGTAAGTACGCAACATAAATTGCATGTATTTTACCGTTTAAACAGTAATACATGCATGCATTTTATTTAAACAACATACCGTTTAAATAGCATGTATTTTACCGTTTAAACATGCATGCATTTTATTTAAACAATGCATGCACGTTTTTACTACAGTTGTTGTAAGTACGCAACATACCGTTTAAATTGCATGTATTACCGTTTAAACATGCATGCATTTTATTTAAACAATTGTAAGTACGCGTACATGCATGCACGTTTTTACTACAGTTGTTGTAAGTACGCAACATACCGTTTAAATTGCATGTATTTTACCGTTTAAACAGTAACTACATGCATGCATTTCTGCATGCATGCATGCATTTTATTTTACCGTTTAAACAATCTCATTTTATTTTTACTACAACGCATGCATGCATGCATGCATTTTACCGTTTAATGTCTCATTTTATGACATCATTTTATTTTATTTCACAACCTTATTTTACCATTTAAACAATGCATGGTTCTCATCCTTTGTTTAAAATGTATTGTTTTTTTTATATTTCATACGCATGCATTTTATTTTACTATTTAAACAGTCTCATTTTATTTTTACTACAATTAAGTACGCATGCATTTTACCGTTTAATGTCTCATTTTATGTCATCATTTAAACAATGCATCATCACAACCTTGTAATGCATCATTTTACCATTTAAACTGGTTCTCGTCCTTTTTTAAATGTGGTTTTATTTCATATTCCGATCCAACTGCCTACAACCGGCGCATCGACGACCAAGCCAACATGCACGGTCGCGCCATTCATCCACACGCTCATTTTATTATATTTTACCGTTTAATGTCTCATTCATCGTTTAAACAATGTCTCATTTTATTTCATCGTTTAAATGGTCCTTTGTTTATTGTGGTTTTATTTCATAGACCGATCCAACTGCCTACAAGCAGCGGCGAATCGTCGGCTCGTAGACCGATCGAACTGCCCGACGTGACGACGACGTCGACCCAGCCGACCTGCGTGGTCACGCCGTCCGTCCGCACACCTTCGCCACCTCCTACGTGCAATGTCACGTCGACTGACAGCTCTGACGATGACGACATAGCCGATCTGGCACTGGTGTTTCTAATCATACAGCCCAATGGACTATGGAGAACAATCACGCCTCCTGAACTATATCGCCGGGAAGGCTTCGGTTCCCCACCGGAGCACCTCGTTGGCGCCGCCTATCATCCACAATAAATATTCAGCGCCGGAGCAACCCGTTGGCGCCGCCTATCATCCACAATAAATATTCAGTCACTACTCACGTTTTCACGCGTCTATTTCCAATGAATAAACACCCTACTGAATGTTAGTGTATTTATGCATTTTATTGTCATTGTAATCCCACGACTAGATGTATTTAAACGCAGCGGTTTCGTTTTAATCCGTCCACCAGAACAACGTTGTTTACCGTTAGCCAGCTATGTTGTCATCCAGGGGTCAAAGGCCACTAGAGCAGCAGCAGCCGGCGGCGGTGCCTTATCGCGGCAGCAGCAGCGGTCGTCGCTCTTGCTGTCAACATGCGTCATTCACATACGGGGGCATGTCAACGTTTATACAATGGTTTTAGTATACAATGGTTTTAGCGTGGTTAGCGTATTGCTTACGTCAGCACACGACTCGACTCCTAAGGTTTACCCCGGTTATAGGTGGTCGATCAATATTATACCGCTAGGTGGCATCTCACATACAACGAAAAGTAAAAACGCAATATTGCTTACGTCAGCAGGTACGACGTTGAGGACTACGTTAAAAGTACGAAACTAAACGTTGCATGGTTTTAGCGTGGTTAGCGTATTGCTTACGTCAGCACACTCTAGGTACGGCGTTGATCGCTAGGTGTTTATACAATGGTTTTAGCGTGGTTAGCGTATTGCTTACGTCAGCACACGACTCGACTCCTAAGGTTTACCCCGGTTATAGATGGTCGATCAATATTATACCGCTAGGTGGCATCTCACATACAACGAAAAGTAAAAACGCATTATTGCTTACGTCATCAGGTACGACGTTGAGGACTACGTTAAAAGTACGAAACTAAACGTTGCATGGTTTTAGCGTGGTTAGCGTATTGCTTACGTCAGCACACTCTAGGTACGGCGTTGATCGCTAGGACTAAAATACTCTCTGCACTCACCGCTAGGTGGCACGGCGTTGATCGCTAGGACTAAAATACTCTCTGCACTCACCGCTAGGTGGCATCTCTAGTGTAGGGGTAATCAATCATCCAATTAGTATCAAATTACATCGCAAAGTACGAAACTAAACTTATATACTTTAGCATGGTTATTAAACGCATTATTGCTTACGTCAGCACGCTCTAGGTACGGCGTTGATCGCTAGGACTAAAATACTCTCTGCACTCACCGCTAGGTGGCATCTCTAGTGGTACTGTCAATCATCCAATTAGTATCAAATTACATCGCTCATCAATCACGTTTTTTATAAGTAGGTTTCCGAAACTCATTAGTGTCAAACAAAAAGCCTTTGATCTTTTTTTATACATAGGACTACTCTCGCATTATTGCTTACGTCAGCAGTGTGGCCGATCTCTATTAATAGTCATAAACGTTTTTTATAAGTAGGCTTTTGAGACCGTACAGAGCCTACTATCTACTCATGCAATATGCATCTGTGGAAGAGCCAACTGGTGCTTAAAGGTAAGTTCCAATAATATAGCTGAGTGTGTTCTTGGATATCCTAACAGCACAAACGTTTTTAAGGGAAACATTACACATTCTGCACAAAAGCTATTCATTCGTTTCAACCATTCAGCATGCATTGAGAGAAACTGCACAGCACAATGTTTCGTATAATATTGCATAATCATGTTAATGAATGTATTTTTTATGATTGCAGGGCAACTGGACCAACTGGGAACATGCAGTCAGAAGATGGATGTGACATCACTTATAATGGCTATGCAGTTCAAACCTCAAGACACACATTACTTAAGTGCACTGATAAACAGTTGTATTTTTGTATTATTTAATTTTACTTACGAATGAAGTTTGGAAATTTTTGTAATGTCAATAAGAAAAATATAACTGTCACTAGCGATGCTCATAGTACTTCAGCCAATGACAGACCTGTTCACTGCAACACCAACACAGTCTCCGGGAAGCATTCAGCAACACTCACTGCAATTAGGTATTACAGTTTGAAAGCTAGTCATGTATGTAGATTCACTGGTGCCTATAGTTATGTACTCATTTATATAGCTGTGTATATAAGTGTGCATTGTGAATAAAATATATTGTGAATAAAACCTGTGTGAATTTGGTTTCATGTACTAGTCTTGTCTTACTATGCTCTTACGATGTCTTGTTCAGGTGAAGCAAGTGCATAACTCTGTGTTACCAATTTTAGAAATAGGCAATATCTTCCATAGTATATCTCGATCAAAAAGCTGACTTTTGTCCACACTCGTCATATAGATAGTTATAATTTCTTTGTATATTTCAACAATCGAATGCAATATATCAGTGTTTTGTGGCTGGTTCAAATCCAGCTGGTTTGTCACTAGATGCACAATATACACCTGGTTTATGGACATCGCACTGAGTATTGCAATCGTCTGTTGTTTAGTTCTTCCCATATCTATAAAAGGGTTACCTTTATTGTGGTGGGATTTTGTCCTTTATATAACTACTAGCATTCTGTGAAGGCTGAGTATTTCATCAATTTGTTTGGTAAATAGTACTGCATTGAAACACCTTACTGGTGATTTAGTGATTAATTATTCTGCACACGAGCCAAAAATACGTGTCTAGGTGATGTCCCACCAATGTTGTGATGTCAGAAATGTACACTTTATAATCTCATCTTTCAATTTCCAGTTTATTTTTCTCAACATATAAAACCCAAATATTATAAAATACTAATTGTATAGTTGTTATTAGTATTGATTTTTTAATACAGCCCAATTTAAACAATTTTTCTCACTTTGAAACTTAAAATTATGGTGTGCTATTTTATTGGAATCCAGGAATGTACAAAATTCCATTTCACAATTGTGTACATATGCTGAATGTAATTCTGCTCTCAGACAAATAGACCACCACCACCACATGAACAAATAAGAGATATCTTGTATTTCTGCTTTTCTAGCTGAATGACCATGTCCTGAAATCGTATGGTGCGAAACACTCGGTGACATCAGCATATCATCCAGCAACAAATGGACAGGATGAAAGGACCAGTCAATGCATTAAAAATGCAATGCGGAAATACATAAATGAGTGAGCTAAATTTTAAGTGTACAAACGAGTAATGGGTCTAGTGATCTTAATGGGTGATTATCTTGAATATATGAACAGTGTGCTAAGTAGTACCATGCAGTTATACTACAGGCTAGTTATAGCATTGTGTTGTATGTGTTGCAGGCTACAGACAGATCTGGGACAGACAAGAGGCACACATAGTGTACAACATCAACACATCTTTCCAGTACTCAATTAATGTGTCTCCATATAAAGTGAACTTTATGAATAATTGTAGTATTTCTTAATGATAATAATATAGTATAGTTTTATAATTATAGCACTGGTATCCACTTACCAGTACTACGTTACCAGAGCAAATATTTTTGTAGTAGCTAATGCAGTGCTCACATGGGTTTTTGTAGATTGAGACGATTGCCTGTGTGAGTTCATGTTTGTTCCATTTCTCTTTGTGTGTGATCTTTTTTTCCCTGGCATAGACACCAGGTAGAAAGGACCAACAGTATTTCTTCAAAAAGATCCAAGGCAAAAAGAGCAACAAAACTGGCCAAATATCAATACAGTGGTTGGTAGGTTGATTTGAGGCACATTTTGATCATATAAGGTAATTTAATTAAGTACATATATTTTCTGAAATCATGATTAGTTTACTTTATGATTAAGGCACTCTTCAAGAGAGATCCTCACACAGTTGGCGCCCTCAACAAGCTGGACCACACGGATGACACCCAGGTGAATGTTGCCGACTGTGGTGAGACAGAGATGGAGGAGGCTACCAAACTGGCCCAACAACTTGATGACAAGGTAAAATGTGTGTAGCAGTATAGTTCAATCAGTATCCATATATATATATCATTTGTTTATTTTGGAGTAAGATAAACTAGATTAAAGACTGTTGCGATTTCCTGAAAGTCTTGATATTCATTTGTTAATATATTAAAACACAATCCTGAGACATATCATATGTGACATTCAGGTGAAAGGAAACATTGCTGTTGCTCAAGCGAAACAAAAAAGGGAGTACTCCCAGAAGATGCGGAAGGGTGTGAAGGTGTTCACTTTCAAGGAAGGTAATATGGTGTTGCGACGCAACATGGTGAAGGCAGGCATCAAATGTTTGTTCAGAATGTTCTTTGTCTGTTTTGTTTACATACAAATTTATGAATCGTCACAATTGACAGCCTCTCCAAGTCAATCTGGTGTCAGTAAAGTGTCAATCATGGGTCCTGAGGTAACGAAAGGAACCTTATTCTTGAACTGCAGATCTTTTGAACAGTATATTAAATCTTTTGAAATACATTGCATTGCATGTATTGGCTGCTGTACTTTTCTGCTGCTTCTCTGCTCATTTTGTAAGTGGTTTGTAGGCACTGTTGGTGTGAACAAATGCTGCGTAAAATAAGAGTTTGCTGTGGCTGTGTTTAGGGAGACGCCTGGAGCATGACTGGCTGGGGCCATACGTCATCAACAAAATGTTGACACACAACACGGTTGCGCTGAGCAGGAATGGTGAAGTGCTGAAGCGCAAGGTCAGCTCTGCTCAGCTCAAGCCTTGCCTGCAGCGACAACACCAGACTGCAGGTACAGAAGGCTTTCATAGTTTAATAAGTTTCATAGACACACACCATAGAAAGATGTACAGTATGACATAAATAATTGACGTGCTGTGCTTAATGAGCATATGTACTAATTTATAAAGCTTGCAGATATCTTAATGAAACAACTATTGAGTATGTGAATATCAAATGTTCTTTTATTGATATAAAACATACAAATTCCCAGTTGCTGATGAATAACAATCCAGTGATGCCTGTGCGCAGGTCACCGGAGAACACCAACCCTGTAAGTGTGCATTATCACAGGTAATTTCATGAGGAATATGCACAAATGTGATATCATAATTCTTATATAAAAACTAATTACATTGTCAGCAATTGTAATTATTAATTTTATTGTAGTATACGTATTACTTTTACTCCAGTCCTGCAAAGATTATGCAAAACATTGTTTCTTAATTTCTACTTATGAAATATGTTACATTAACATTTGGACATGCATATATATGTCTTTTTAGCAAACTGTTAATTGTTAATGTTGTACATTCATTCATATGCTACACCCCAACCTTTTTGACTGTTTATGCGTATGCGTTGTATAATTAATTTCTGAGCCAGAAGTTGTCAGAGATGAGGAGATGCCTGACGAAGCATGCAAGGTAGATAATTTATTATTACAGATTTGTATTAAAACATTTGCTACAACACAGATTTGCAATTTACATATATATATATATATATATACAGTGTATATATATATATTGTATGTGTTGTAAATGTGTAGTATTTTGTATAGGTTATGGTGATATTTGTCCTTCAGATCACTAACGATATCTTGGCGGAAATGCAAAACTCCAAGACATTTGCAACAATACAGAACTTCCTACAACCAGGCTCCCTTCTACCCAAGCTTACCATAGAAAAGGGTCCTGAGGGTCAATTTTTCCGTGACTGTCAACCAATCAGGAAGATTCATATTCCACCTAACCGTGAAGAGGATAAGATACTGGTAATTTTTTGTAAATGTCATACTTAATGTCGTACTCTAAGGTTCTCGTAATTCTGAGCCATGGAGGACCGACCAGATTCAAGTGTTAGTTACAAGTATAAAGCTCTTCAGTCATAAATGGAAATGGAAACTTAGCAGGATGTAACCATGAAACAATTACTATGGTTTACTAAAGTCAATTTTATATAGTTTACTGTAGTAAATACTATAGTAAACTACAGTATTTTTGCGGAATATTTTAACATGTTTTACCATAGTAACTACAATGGTTTACTATAGTAAATACTTCATTTTACTATGGTGGATATCACGTTTTACCATGGTTTTCTACGGTGAATAATATTTTACTGTAGTTTATTATGGTGAAAGCACGGTAAAATGTAGCAGGGATTATATTATGAATTCAAGCAATAGGTTTTTTTATTCCCTTTAAGCTTCTGTGTTGTTAAAAATATAACAACCTATGAAAAATAAAATTGAAATATATTTCCTTTGTTATTAACTGTACAATAATATTTTATTACTATGTTGTGTAATGAAGCAGTTTGACAAAATAAAGGCAATACTTTCGGGAAGATATTATTTTTGATGTGTTTATAAATTTCAATATAAGATAATATTTGATATTCATTTGATGGGAAATGTGCTTAATATTGGAATAGTAGTTTTATAGATATGACTTAATTTAAATATAACTTTACTCGGGAAGCATGCCTCTAATATATTTATGACTCGTATGTAATCTAACTACAGGACATCTTCAAGGACAAAGATGTGGTCTTGGCGCCCATCAATTTAACTGGGAACCATTGGGAGCTGCTCGCGTTGTACCCCAGTGAGAGAAAGATAGTATACATTAATCCACTGGGGGAGAACTTAGAGAGGGCCAAGCTCATCCTTGAGGCCTGGAACACCTTCATAAAGAGGTGTGAAGGCACAAGAAATGTGGGCACTGACTCTTCCTCCCCACACAAAGCAAAAAGATGGGCATAGTTGCGGAGTGCTGGTCATGGAAGTAAGTGGTGATATACACAAGGAAATGTGTGACTGAACAATTTGATCAAGACATTATCAGGAATTAACTAATTGTCATTTGCAAAATGTTGATCAAAGTTGGTTAATTAAATTATTTAAATGACCCTTCACCAGAACTAATTAAATATGAAAATACCTGTGGTCTATGTATACAATGCATGCTATATACGTCATGTACCAGATAATATCATATTTTTTATTGTAACACATGTTTTCATAGAGTGAGACTAATGTAATTTTAAGTGAATAATATGTATTAATAATATTAATATTACTAACTTATGAATTTAATAATAATTAATCTCAATTGGCTGAATCAGTTCGCAGAACTACTCCTGGACAGAGCTCAACTAGTCCTGCATGAAGATACTGACGCACTCCGGCGCAAAATTGCCCAAAGACTGCTGGACAACACAGATCTAAGTAATGTTATTTAGATTCGATAGCAGTTACACAAAAATCGTTTTTGCAACTTATAGTTATTCATAATCGGTGCATAGTAGTTGCATGCGTGTGTTCATATGCGTGCATGTGCTGGTAGCTTGGTAGGCATGCATATGTGTGTACTTTAAAGGTAATTCCTGTATTTTGTATCATTCCATAACAGATGGTGTCACGGTAAAAACATGATGCAATAAAGTGAAAGATAAATTCCTGTAGAACGGTTTCAAGGAGACTGAAAATGTTGCATTTATGATTGATAGGTGCTGCCAGTTACAGCTACAGACACTTTGGCAGTCAAAGTAGACATCCGGCACATGCATCGGTAAATATAATATTATACAGTGTATGTTATAATTCAAACTTGATCTTACATTGTCAGATCCCTTGTTACAGCAGCAGTGAGAAAGTGACATTGTCAAAGAGAAATTGGACATAATCATAATTGAATATTTATACACTAAATTTCAAATACCAGTAGACCTACTCTATATCCAAAGTCTATTTAATTTCTCTAGTTCAGTTTTGTATTTATATGTTTTACTTGTATTATTATAATATTTATTCCTTATAATTTCTAACGACTATTGTCAACACTACTGAACAGAGTTCTACTCTGGATTTTAGTGTCTAAATAAAGTTATTATTATTATTATTATAAAGTAGATGTCTCTTCAGTAGTATTTACCATTTATTAAAATGCTACAATATAGATATTATTAATAAATATAATATTGCTATAACTTGGAAAACAACTGAACTAGATAAACAAACCTGCACATATAAAGTTATAAGATATAGCGTGCCTTGTACAGTACATATAGACAATATATACCAAACATTGTCTTGCAATATGGCTATGGTAGAATAACAGATGTATCTGTTGCAGATGAGATGTGACTGGTGCCACTGGCAGTACCACATCACATGTGCCCAGAGTCACACCAAGCAGCGACAGTGTTCTGCAGCGGTCAATAACTACTTTGTGTGTGATGTCTGTGTGGATAATGAGTGATTATTGTGTGCTATGTTTCTAAACAGGTGTATTGTATGTTGTTTGCTGCAGCTGAAAGGAATATCTTGTGTTTAACGAGTTATATAAAATTGATTGCAAACTTTGAGCACGGCGAACTATATAAAGTGCAGTTATTGTTCTATCAACAAATAGTCTTAGAATATAGTAAAAAGCAATTACAGTGGAACCTCATTATGATGGTCACACTTGGGTCTGAGCAAAGGTGACCTGGTTAGCGAGGTGATCTTATTAGCAGGACTACTTTCTTATACTTTACTCTATGTAGAACTGTCGTAGAATGACCTCAATTGCGAGGTGGCTGTATTACCGAGGTTACCGTAAAGCGAGGGTTGACTGTATGTATTATTTACAAGTGGACAACTTATGTCTGATACAACATAACAAATACACCAAGAATCATATTATATGTATGTGTTATGACAATTATGACATTTCTAGGAGTTGCATAGTCTGTAATGTCTTCCATTGCATACTCCAGGAGATACACTTGACTAATGAAAAAACAACAATAGTCAAGTAACATGAACAATCAATGAATGTTTGTATCATATCCATACAGTGTATACGCAGGTATATATGCAGCAAACTACTTTTTTTAGTATCATGTATGTAATACTATATATGTCATATTCTGCAGTTTTTTTATATATATTTATTATACTAATTTGTAACTCTGATGAGCCTTCCTTCATCATTTGGACAATTTCTCAACAACGTTTGAAATGAATATAATTGATGTATGGCCCAGCATATTACATTTTGTTTGCATAATAACTGTTCATATTAAAGCATACATTTGCGTAGTTGTCTACAAAAAAACTAGCCACAATTGTTGCTCTCCTCTTCTTTCCGTGGGCCACGGTGAGGCTGACCTTGATTTCTGGGTTTTCCTTTCTTTTCTCTTCCTCCCCTCACTGCCTCTCCAACGAACCGTCTCCACTCACCTCTGTCTTTCGCTTTCCTTCTCCACCCCTCTCCCAATCCTTCAAAGTCTCTCTTAAAGCAATCTTCCCAATGCAATCTTAGTCTTCCTTGCCTCCTTTCCCCGTCCACTTTCCGTGTATCCGCTTTCTTCGCTAGCTGTTCTCCCCCCATTCGTTCTATGTGTACCGCCCACTTCAGCCGACATCTCACCAAACTCTCTGTCACGTCAACCTTCAGGTATACAAAACTGTCTGTGTGTATCCATGTCTTTGTATTTCTGCCCAACCCACATCGTCTCCGTCTTCTCCAAACTGACTGTCAGACCCTGCTGAATATGGCCATCCATTTCATTAGCTGTTCTTAGAGGTCTGTTTCCCATCTGTTGCCACTGCCACTATATTAATAACATGTTTTTATATAGCCGTAAACGCCTTTCTAATGCCCACGTAATAACATTATCAGACATGTCAATGATTTGTGCAGTAATTAAATTTTTATTAAAACACTTAGTAAAGCAGGTAGTATTATCATAAACGTAAGTTACTTATATAATTTTATAATCTTTACGTACGCACGCGCGCCTGCACACACACACGCACATAATTTACAACAGTGTCTGTCGCCGACGACTGACATAATATCAGGACATTTTTATTCAGCCATTTCATATAAGTACGTAGGTCTGTATTCCTCAATATGCACCCCAAAAGTCATATTAAATACTGTTATTACTGTTAGTACGCCATGGCATATATATATATGCACAATTGCTTTATATATATATATATATATATATATAATTGTGACATAAATTATAAAATGTTTGATTCCCACAGACATAAACAATATCCTCTCCACACACACGTCACGTGACTTACTCTTATACTTGGTTATAAATACGAAACAGGAAATTATTATTATGTACTCTAACTATATGGATCGTGTTTCGACAACAAACGAAACATATTTAACTACTGAATAATATTTATCACCACCTGATCTATTGGTGCCAAATAGTATTCCTTACGTATGCACATAAACATCACCCGGATAAAATGTAACGCCCGGATAAATGTAAACGCGACAGTCGTAGGTAGCGTTAAATATATTACCCTAGATACGCGCACGCGCAGAACCGTCACCCGGATATTATTTAACGCCCGGATAAATGTAAGCGCGACAACGAACCCGATAGCTACCAGCATTCTGTCAACTAATCATTGGTTATTTGATTGAAGACCATTGGGTGTTTTGGGAGCCTACAGGGGGTGCAGTTGGTGGTTTTTGGAGAGCCTGAAGGTGTTTTGGGAGCCTCAATGGCGTGTAAGTGCATGTTTTTTGGTGATCCTCAGTCCCCCCTCGATTATTCACCGCAGGCCGACGCCTATGGCTATGCCGGGATAACAATAATTAATATGACTAGGTTATTTGCAATCAGTACTGTGTGTGTTTAGTGTTTTGAGCGAATCAATACAAAAATAGGTCCAATGGTTTTAAAGTGCATATGACAAGATTGTTTGCCACTTTACCGCTAGGAAACGATACCTTCCTTTCGAGTATGAGGTTAACTGGAAATGACGTGAACGGGGGAAACGTTTGTCAACTGTGCCATTGTTTGCGTTGTCTCGTCATTTTTCGAATGGTTGTTCGTTTTCTTCTTCTTGATTAATTTTTAAATATGCCTAAGCGTTGTGTCGCAGCCTATTGTTCCAATACATCAAAAGACAACGACAGTTTATTTAAATTTCCAAAAGACAGCCTTTTATGCCGTAAGTGGATCCAACAGGTGAAACGCACTCGCGCCTGTTGGGCCGGCGTTAGATAACGAGAGCTGTGTGTTGTGTTCGAGTCATTTCACCGACGATTGTTTTGATCCAACTCCTGCTCTTCAACTTTCCATTGGTTGTAAAGTTCAGCATCAACGTGTACTGTTGGAGAATGCAGTCCCGACTGTTTTTCAAAGCTCGAGTGGTCGAAAAAAGAAACAAGACACAGGTATGTATTTCAGTGATTCAGTTTTAGAGATTTACCTCATATATATGTTACGGAAGAATTTGTAGTTGTTTTTAGCTAAAATGGCATAACACATTAGATAGCATAGTTATAGTGAAGATTATGGTTAGAGTATGTAGGCCTACCTATCAAGTCGGCTGTAATGTGTATACAATGTAATATAAACTAATTTATAAGCAATGCCTTTAGTATAAATTGTAATTAGTTGTTCTACATTTGACCAGATTCTCGAGCAAGCAATAGCCGAACAAGCGAACCTCTCCTGTGATTTCCCAGCCTCTCCAGTAGGTATATGTACTCCAATTACTGCACTGTGTGTGGGTGTTATTAATAATAAATTTGAAATAATGAAATAATATATAGGTAATAATAATAATGTAAAATGCATTGTATTGTTGAATGTTGTATCTGTAATTTACCAAAGCAAATAGTGTTTTTATAAATAGTTTATGCTATACATATTATTTGTAAGAAACTGAAAAAAACACATAATGGCCTTTTTGTTTCCCAATTTAATTTTCTTCTTGTCATTTGATTTACTTATACAAGTGTTTACATGTAACACATTGTTATTATAAGGCCAAGCCGGTGTTGCTTGTCAGGTACAATTACCCCTACCATGTATACATGTAGGGATCTCTGTAATGATCAACGGGAAGTCAAAAGGTAAGTAACCCGAAGCCAGACTCGCATAATGCATTGAGTCCATAATAGAACATTCATAACGTGACACTTGTCATATATTGCGTTGTAATGTTCTGTGTAGATATGTAAAGTTTGTATGCCATAAGTTGCATTGGTATTTGTAGTGTAGATCCTTTCTTCTGTATCTGAGAGATGACAGACGTTTAAGATAGGGCCTCATAGTATAGTATACATTATAGTACCATTGCCAGGCCGAGCCATGCCTCTTGTAAATTTTACGTGCCGGGCCAGACTTGGGTATACATTTTGCGGGCCGGGCCGGACCTAGGCTGAAAAATATTAAATTCTGCGGGCTTGGGCCTGGCCTGGGACCAATATGTTCAGGTCTGCGCCAGTGCCTGGGACATATTGATTAAAATATAATATAATAATACAATAATATAACTGATTAAAATAACAAAATATATGTGTGTTATTTTGCAGCCACACAAACCTAGTAATTAATTACTTGTACCATCATGACGCAAACTGATGACACAAGCAGATCGCGAGATAAGACATGTATACAAGTAGCGATTCCGAAGAGGATGAAGACGATGATTATATGCCCGCACAGCACATGTCATCAGACAGCGATTCTGATCATGGAGCAGACAGCCCCGACGTTGAGGAGCCTTGCATGGAAAACAAACCGTCTGTACACAAGGAAACAAAATCTATAATTTTCTGGACATCGTTCCTCCAGCTCATATTTATTTGTTGAGAATTGAGATCGGAACCATGTTAATTATAGCTTTCACCTGTATTGATTGTGGCAAACGGCACAGTCATATATTGGTATTCTTCCTGCAGGGAATATTCTTTTGTCAGCTGCAACACTGTTTGCTGGTGCTACCATCGGGAAAGTTCTCTGGGTCCAATCCCATTTGGGCAATTACAGTCAGAACATTCTTTCGGCGCCAATCTAATGTCCTGCAGTCGACCATCCGTCGAGTTTGGATGGAACGTCAACAGTGGATGTTTGCCACCCATCAAGCAGAAGGAGAGGACCTGGTGTGTGGTGGAGATGGAAGAGCTGACAGCCCTGGCCATTCTGCCAAGTTCCGGACATACACACTGATTGATCTAAACAACAAGGCTGTCCTTGATGTCCAGCTTGTGCAGGTTTGCTAATTCACATACACACACGCACGCATGCATGCACGCACGCACGCACGCACGCACGCACGCACACACACACACACACACACAAGAAACGTCAACATTATATACCCATCATATTGTTTAACATTATTAGTAAAAGTTTAATGTGGCTAAATGGCAATACAATGTTTTTGATATCTCAGAGCAACCAAGTAGGCGGCAGTTATCACATGGAAATGGAGGGACTGAAACAGTCACTCCAGTTGCTGGAAGATAACTGTCTAACTAATGGAGAAATAGTGACAGATAGGCACGTGTCTATTACTAAGATGATGCGAGTGGATTATCCGTGAATAAAACACGTTTATGATATTTGGCATGTTGCTAAGGGTACGTACCGGTATCTTCGTTTAAATAATTAAGTTATTTTTAATGAGCAGCATCATGTATGTCGACATTCTTTGGTTTGCTAGTTCAACATATACATGGCCATTGTAATTACTGTCATTGCAGGAGTTGTTGTGAACTGAATAGGACAGGTACTTGTTCAACTTTACGTAATAATAATAATATACTTTATTTATACACTATTGTGTATAAGATTCAAGATGAAGCTACGTGCCTTAGCTAAGGCAGCAGATGGAGCACCTCTGAATCTGTGGAGCTCCAGCATAGTGAACCACTTATACTGTGTTATGTCGACACCGCCGGAGGATGGAGATGTGTTGCTTGCAAAATGGTGTTCCATTGTGGATCATGTGCAAAATATACATGACGGTTTCGGTGAACCATTTCCACAATGTGTCCACGGCCCTCTAGAAGGGAGAGAACGGCAGAAACCCTGGCTTGAGTCTGGTATGTTTCGCATACGTGTGTATAATGTGCAAGTGTAATAGTTTATTTCTCCTCTGCAAAGAAACAGTACTTAAAAAATTCGCCAAAATGCTCAAGTTATCGGCCCAACACCGCCGGTTCACAAACGCCACCGGTTTATCTCTGCGGACATGGCTAGGCTGCATCCGATGCATAGTTCGTTAGAATTCTTAGACCCGACTCACTTATAGGAGACGGTAAAGGCAACGTCGGTAATAGTTCACCAATTGTTCGTCAAAAGTGAACTTATCACGCGAACAGTTGCATTCAATAGCAAAGCCAACGAACGCAACATCGGCGGAATCGCCACCGGCAGTGCAGTTTTCCAAGACTCATAGACATAGTTTTGCAACGTCCTTTGGACAAAATTTTACGGTGTTTGGTAGTTTTCTCGGTTGTACGGCCTAAATCCAAATTTGACTGGTGACAAAAGAGTATGTATTTTCGTAACGTGACCAATATCGGGCAATGTGAAGGCCACGTAGTTTGGTGGTGTCACTTAGCGAATAAACGAGGAAACAAGAAGTAGCAAATGTACGCTTACTGTATACATGCATCCAAGTAGCCTCGATTATCCAGGCGCCGTGAGGTGGCAGCATTGGCTCCTCACTACGACCTGAATTATTAAGCTCCTGCCAATGTTACCGGTAGGAGGGTTTTACCCCAGATTCGGGTAGAGACGATGATCGATTGGCTCTCAGGCCAACTATGAAATAAAACATTAAACAAGGATACACTTTCATCAGATATTACTATGCTATAACAACTATTCAACATAAAACATATATTGAAACATGTCACACAAAAAATAAATTGACATGACACTTTTTTTCGTAGCTTAGTGCCTTTTAATCACATGCATATACACTAGGTGGCAGCTCTCATGGCGAAGTCACGCAGTCAGGCGAGAGTCGGTTAAGCGAGACTAGCATTCGAGTGCATCACTAATTCGGTTAAATACAAGTACTGGCTTTGCACAGAGTTTTAACAATCAAGATATAAATTTGAAACAATGTGTATTATTATTATAGGCTAGTTTGGTAATTAAAAATATTATTTAATAATTTGCACTTTATTATTATAGTGTGCTTACATATATGTTTGTACATTTTCAAGGCCTAATTTAAATTAATTATGTATGCATATATATATATGCCATCGGCAGTGCAGTTTTCATGTTCATATATATATATATATATATATGAACTAGACGCCATGTTCATATATATATGAACATGGCGTCTAGTCAGACTCTTGAGTCTTTGAAAACTGCACTGCCGATGGCATATATATATATGCATACATAATTAATTTAAATTAGGCCTTGAAAAATGTACAAACATATATGTAAGCACACTATAATAATAAAGTGCAAGTTATAAAATAATATTTTATAACTTGAAAAATGTATAATGTTCGAATCTTGGTTCGGGGTTATCTGTTCTACTGACAGTTGAGCGTAGAGCATTATGGGCTAGAATTTCAAAAGATGTCAGTTGGTAGTCCGTCGCATCCGACGATGACTATGCTGTGCTAGTCATATGTGGTGTGTGTCCTCAAGTGGTTATGTAGGCCAATTCTGGACGCACGTAGTCTCTTGCAAGTCGGGCAAGGGAAACCCGTTGTGGCTGGTGCTGACGATGCTGGTGCCTCGTGTCGTCTTTTGGACGGATGCCAGTGTACTGGAGGTTGGCCTTGATGTAGTCCTTGTATCGCTTGCGCGAACGCCCCTGGAATCTGGAGTCTTCAGAGAACTCGCCGTAGAGAAGCTGTCGGGGGATCCTTGTCTCATCCATACGAATGACATGCCTGGTCCATCGTAGCTGGGCTCTCATAATCATCACCTCGATGCTAGTGGTCTGTGCTCTCTCAAGCACTTCAAGGTGTGTACGTTACCCGGTCTTGCCAGCGGATATGGAGTATAGACCTGAGGTTGCGCATGCGGAAAGTTTCCAGCTTCTTGATGTGGCGCCTGTAGAATGTCCATGTCTCACAACCACAAAGATGAGAGGACGGCGGTTCTCTATACCAACAATTTAATTGACAGCCGGATGTGGTGGTGACTCTACACTTTGGTGCGCAAGCGACCAAGTGCCTGGCTTTCCTTGCAGATCCTTGCGTCGATCTCTTTATCCAAGGATCCATCACTTGATATCGTGCTGCCAAGGTACTTGAAGCTCTCCACTGCCTTTAGCTGATGTTATCAATGGAGACTGTGGGAGCAGGTGCTGTGATGTCAGGGGCAGGCTGATCAAGAACCTCCGTCTTACTAACACTGATAGTTAGGCCAAACAGTTTAGACTCCTCTGCACACTTGTTGAGTATAAGCTGCAGATGACTCGCCCTGTGTGCCATGAGGACAGAGTCGTCAGTAAAGAGTGCCTCGAGAATGAGTTGTTGCAGTGTCTTGGTCCTAGCAGCAAGGCGGCGGAGGTCGAACAGTGAACCGTCTAGTCGATACTCAAGGTAGACCCCAATGTCCAAGTATTTTATGGCATAGCTCAAGACGCAAGTAAAGAACATGTTGACGAGAACTGGAGCAAGTACACAACCCTGCGTGGCTCCGTTTGAAATGCCAAATGGGGCTGAGGCTGTGCCGTCTGAGAGCACTTCACCTGTCATGTTGTCATGAAATAGCCGGATGATGTGAACAACCTTCCTTGGGCAACCAAGTTTTGTCAGAATTGTCCACAGCGCTGTCCTCTTGACATAGTCAAAGGCCTTGGTGAGGTCTATTAATACAGCAAGCAGGTCCATGTTCTGCTGAATGCACTTTTCCTGTACTTGTCTGACTGCAAAGACCATCTCCACTGTGCTCCGGCCAGGTCGAAATCCGCACTGTGCTTCTGGGAGGTTTGTCTTAGAGACACTGGCTATGAGTCGGTTCAGAACCATGCGGGCAATAATCTTCCCAACAATAGACAGGAGCGATATTCCTCTGTAGTTGCCACAGTCTGCTTTGTTGCCCTTTTTCTTATATAGGGAAACTATACTAGCATCACGAAGGTCCTGTGGCATGTCTTCATCTTCCCAGATGCTAGTTATGATGTCATGAAAGGCCGCAAGTGTTGCTGGACCCGCTGCCTTGTAAATTTCAGCTGGGATCCCGTCCTTTCCTGGAGCCTTTCCTGCACTCATCTGGTTGATGGCTTTTTTATTTCCTCCAGAGTGGCAGGAAAATCAAGGTCTTCTCTGATGAGTTGCTGGAGTATGGAGTCAATGGCTTCTTCACTCACTGTTGAAGGTCGATTGGGGATGTTGCTGAAGTGTTCTCTCCACCTCTCGTTGATACCAGCCCTGTCTTTGATTAAGGTGGTGCCATCTGCTGAAAGAAGTGGAGTGGTGCTGGGCTTTAATGGTCCGTACACAGACTTGATGGCACTGAAGAACATCTTTTTGTTGTGAGTTTCAGCATAATGTTCCATTTCCTCTGCTTTCTTTTGCCACCAGTTATCCTGCATCTGACGAAGGTCTCTCTGCGTTTAGCTCTGTAGGTGTCTGTAGAGGTCTTTCTTGGAAACTGAGGAATGGTCATTCTGCCATTCTAGGTACGCTTTGTTCTTTTCATCCTGCGCCTTGCAGATTATTTCGTTGTTTTATTCGAACCAGTCCTGGTGTGCCTTCTTCTTCGGTCCGAGAGTTGACTTTGCTGAGTCCGTCACCGTTTGCTTGAACTGGGTCCACTTCTCTGTGGTGTTGCCAGTAAGATGTCCGTGGGACATCAGCCTGTCATCAAGGTCAACCTCTAACTGCTCGCGGTAACGCTGGTATTTCAGCTTGGCTGTATTGAAGGCATTTCTGGTCGACTTTGGATGATTGCGCTGAAATGGGACAATGTGCAGCTGGAAGGCTGTCCTGACCAGTCGGTGATCCGTCCAGCACTCTGCTCCCCGCATGGCCCTTTGATCTTCACACCCTGGATGTCCCGCCTTCTTACGATGACATAGTCTATCATGTGTCATTGCTTGGACCTGGGGTGCATCCATGTTGTTTTGTACTTATCGGCTTGGCTGAACAGAGTGTTTGTGATAGTCAAGTCGTTCTCCGCACACATGCTCAAAAGGAAGAGGCCATTGCTGTTTGGTCTTCCTACGCCATACTGTCCGATGACTCTCTTCCAGTTCCTGCTAACAGATCCGACTCTAGCATTGAAATCCGCCAAGATGATGCGCTTGTCGCCAGCAGGTGTGGACCTGACACAGCTGTGGAGATCTTCATAGAATCTCTTTCTTTGGACTCGTCGAAGCTTGTATTGGTGGGTGCGTAGGCACTTGTGATAGTGGCGTGGCGCTTGGCGTTCAGGGGGAAACGCGGCTTCAGAAGCCTTTCGTTGATTCCATTGGGCAGGTCCGGAATCTGCCGCATAAGAGACGTTTTCACTGCTATGCCAACGCCGTGGATTCTGGCCTCATTCTCCGCCTTGCCTTTCCAAAAGAAGGTGTAGCCGCCGCCTGGTTCCTCACGCAGCCTTCCTCTGCAAGTCTCACTCGGAGCCGCTATATCAATGTTGTAACGCTGCAGCTCTCTTGCAATAAGGGCAGTCCTTCTTTCCGGTTTTGTAGTGTCAGCTTCATTCATAAGTGTGCGAACATTCCATGCTCCGAGAAGGAGTTTTCTTGAGTAGCTTTGTTTTCGACCGCTAGAATGGGTTGAACTACCTGCCGCGGTATGCTGGCCAGTTGTAGTAGGGCAGGCAATCTGTAACCCACCTTTTTTAGGCCCCTCCCTTACAAAGGGTGAGTCGTGCTCCCGAAAGGAGCTGCTCAGTCGCCTGTGGTGCTGCCGGACTCCTCCGCTGCCCTGGATATAGAGTCGAACGATCTCTTGCCCACAGGCCGCCAACGTGCAGGTTTGGGACTATGACTCCAAGTAGTCACCCCCACCTGTCGCTTCGCCCCTCCCGCATCGCCACTGGGCTTGATAAACAAGTGATGATAGACGAGATGGTATCGAATGACGAGTAGCACAAACCTGTGCGTGAATGCTTTTAAAGTGGGAAGGCCGTCGAACTCTCTCGGCCGCAGAAGCCGGGTGTCAGTGGCCCAGAAGGTTGGTACGACTGAAGACTTCCTTGACAACAGTGGATGGCTATGACATCTTACGTGCTTTGCCATGCCCTATGCACTCCACAGTGCACTGCTGTTCCGCATTCTTGGCCGTTGAATCTAGACTTGATTTCCTCCGCCCAATCCGCCACAACACTCTTCGCATGCTGGGTGAGCAAGTCCTTAACTCACCGAGGGTTTGAGACCCGTTGGTTACCCTCACCTGGTTTTGCCTGCCCGTCGAGCTAATTGGAGCCACAGGTGAGAGTTGGGTGCCAGGTGGGAACCAAATCGGACGAGCTACTCCGAATAGCACGACGTGCTCCCCGTCAGAGGTACTATCCTTTCCTGACACTCCATACACCCTCAAAAGTTGTACTAATGCAAAAAGTGGGTGTTTTCGCACTTTGAAACGCTATCAAACGTATACCATCACATTTGTTTTTTTCAGAATTAATAGTTATGTGAATATACATCCATAATCCGAGTTTGAGTATGTGTTATTACCTATATATTTGGGCTATAATTTAGTATTGATTGACCCTAGATCACAACTAAGTAGCCAAAAAAAACAATTTCCAAAGCACCATTTTCACCATTTCCAAAATGGCAGTGGAGTTTTAGAATATACCCGTGACCAGAATGTTAGTTTCAGCAAGGATGTCATGTAACGAAGTAAAACTACTTCGTTACCCTACTTGAGTAGTTTTTTTCAAGTATCGTGAAGAGTAACGAAGTACTATTTATATTAACTACTTCTACTTATAACGAAGTAGTTTTATCTAAGGTAACGCCATTGTTTACTTTGCGATATGTTTTCGAAACTGCTTCAGTTGTCCCTAACCGCAGAACAAACATTTGAGAATAATATCAGAGCAAATCATTGTATTAATGGCAATATTATTTATGAAGTGCATTCTTATAGAATGTCTCGAAAACACTATATGTCTCTAACGTTGCAGTAGTTTGTTAAAAAGAAGGAATATGGCAATAAAAGTATTCGAGCGCTTAATGTGTCTACCAATAAACATAGATCCGAAAACAACCACCCTTTTTGGCTAGGTTAAGACGTAAATGCGCAAGAATGTATGTCAAATGTCCAAAAATGTTGCGTCATGTTTAAGAAATGTTTACTACGACACCCATTTTCTAAAAAAATATTGGTTCCAGAGTTTAAACAAAACATGATGGAGATAGACAATCACAATGATGTCACAAAATGTCATCAGATCTACGTCATTATTGTAATTCTGACCACAGCGTCCTGCAGAAGTACTATGTGCTTACTACGACATCGTGTCAAAATATTTACTGCGACATCCACGTATAATAAAACGTAATTCACTTTGGCCGGTTGTTACTTTTTCTTATTTACATTCGGGTATACAAACTTATGACGTTGGATATTCAAAAAGGATAGTTGGCTGTTGTTTACTTTATGTTTTCCTCGAAACTGTATGGTGGCAGTATGCATTTTGTCAATACTAAGGCTTGTAGAGTTAAATTGGGACTACATTGAGTTAATAAAACGTAATGATTGTTGAGACAACATGTGACTGTTCAAAAGTTAGTCCACATTGGCATGGTATTTTCCGTGCACATGCACGTTAAATCCAAGCTAATATGTCGATGTCGTAATATGCTTACTACGACAGTTTAGCTTTCTAAAAGTAAATCTACGATGATGAATGTGTATATTTAGCTTCAAATAGGTGCCTACACCATAATACTACCTTGACATGAGATAATGTATCAGTACCTTATATTATTTTATATTTTAATTACATTTATGTGTACGCAAAACATGCCAACAATATTGTTGGCTGCATGATGATAATGAATATAAGTATAACACATGTCATTGCAGCCACGCAGTATGGGTAGACACGATACTGCAAACTTCAAGAAATACCGTAATAAGCAAAGAATTGGTCATAAAAAGAAGGATGCTATGCATGTTCATCGGTAGTATGTACCTCAGCACAAAAAGTATTCACAAATGGAGAAGGCTCGGAAGAAGGTCTGCGAATCAATGGTACGTCACGTTTTAAATGGACTAAGGCAAAAATTACGGTTGTAACTATGGCGAGGAAGTTCAAAGTGCATACTACAATAAAGAATATGTCTCGCTTCACGTAAACCTGGTTGTTCATTATCGGCAGGCGATGGCCTACCATGTTACATAAGTTATGTTGTGGTCAGAGCTGAGCGCAGCCATGCAGCACCAACGACGTACACCTTTATCAAAAAAGTGATATCGGAGATCAATTAACTGGTTCGAAACGACACATTGGTACACTACCTCACTGATTCCCTCACCAGGCAGTTCCATTGGTACACTACCTCACTGATTCCCTCACCAGGTAGTTCCATTGGTACACCACCTCACTGATTCCCTCACCAGGCAGTTCCATTGGTACACTACCTCACTGATTCCCTCACCAGGTAGTTCCATTGGTACACTACCTCACTGATTCCCTCACCAGGCAGTTCCATTGGTACACTACCTCACTGATTCCCTCACCAGGCAGTTCCATCGGTATACTACCTCACTGATTCCCTCACCAGGCAGTTCCATTGGTACACTACCTCACTGATTCCTTCACCATGCCGTTTCGGAACGAACACACTGTCAACCTCACTGTTCATCACCAATTCTTGTTTGACGTCGCTGTCAAATGGAAAAATTTCGAGTCAGGCAACGGAAAAGGATATTGCGACGGAATTGGAACGACTGCCAATTGAAATGCAGGTTTGGCATTTAAGCGGGGTCTCACCTTTCACAGCGCAGAAACCTTCAGTTAATGGGACTTGAATAAACCAATTCAAAGATGACATACCTGATGGTAACCGTGGATGAGGTGGCAGAGGCCCCGTAGGAAATGGAAACCTCCAATGTGATGCAAATTCCTAGCACCACGCATCTACACAGAGTAATGCCTGTAGGTGTGGGACAGAGTTATCTTGTATCAAAGAGTGTTGCTTCATCAACAGCAATTTACACCCCGCATGTTCTGGATAGACAGTGCACGCGACCACGTACAACACTCTCACCTCACGGAGTGAAACGAACCAATATGACTGTTCAGCAGATCCTTTGGCAGGTGGACGGCACTATATATCTAAAGAAGCAATCAGTTGGTGACTTTGTGGCTGTTCTTTACGACAGCAAGCCGTATAGTGATCAGGTGAAAGACATCGATAATGAAGACAGAGAGTACCTGACCTCCTTCGTGGTCAGAGGAGTATATAAAATACTTTCTTTCAAATGACCAACAAAACCTGATGAGATTTTGGTTGAAGAAGAAAACGTCTGTATGAAAATATATAAACCCAAGACGGTTCGATCTGGTCATGTTTATTTCATCAGCGAAACGGGTAAAAAGCTTCAATATTTCCTGAAGGTGCCCGTGTAATGACGCCATGGAATGGAACAAATAACGATGATTGTTAGACGTATGCATGTTTGAGAGATCCTAATGTACAAAAGTCATTTTGAAGAGGACATAACATGTGTTAATTAAGACTTCGTGGGTTTATCAAATAACGATGTTTATTGCAACATCTGCATGTTTTCATTGATAACATTAGCGCCACGTTTATATCAGACTACGATCTATGAGTATGTAGGTAACATAATCTTGAAATGGGACTTAATTTTGTCAAGATTGATCTTAACGTTTGTTCACACTGGTCCATCCTGAAAACCTGTTTGCTAGAATATCCAATACTATTTGGCATGTGTTATGTTGGTTATAATTAATCATAATTTATATTATTGAGGATATACTAATTACCGAACTGTACAACTGATCCTATTGTGACGAACTAGTTTCTATGATGATATACCATCTATTTACTTCGACATCCACTGGGTGTATTACGACATCCACTGTGTTTATTACAACATCCAATGATGTATTCTTTATAATAATAATACTATTAATAAGATAACTTGTATTGCGCCTAAATCCTTGGAAACCATGCTCAGAGGCGCATCAAAACAAAAGGATTGGTCAATCTCAAAATCCATAAGTAGTTTTCCTGTTGTCAACAGATGGGTCAAGGCGCTAGGGAGCTGCGGTGGATAAGCAAGGTTATAAAGATACGCTTTTAAATGACGACGGAATTTTTTAATATTTTCAACTGATCTAACACTAAGAGGGAGCATATTCCAAAGGGTTGGTGCAGCAACAGAAAAAGCCCTAGTTCCAATGTTAATGTTGACTCTAGGAACAAAAAGTAGGTCAGAACTAGATGATCGAAGCTGGATAGGTTTTCTTACAAGTAATGAATGCAAATAAGATGGTTGCTTATTGGACAATGTCTGGTATGTAATGGTACAGATCTTAAATATTATACTATATCGTACAGGAAGCCAATGCAAAGACTTTAAAAGTGGTACTGAGCGAGAAAAACGAGGAGATCTTGTAACTACTCTTGCTAGACAATTTTGCCACATTTCCGATAATAGACATATGTGTTGATGTACACGCATCTTGGAAAATTGTGTTATACAATTCCTCCTCGTCGGGCGTGTCTCTTTTTCAACTCGTGGCACATTAAACTATTGCGTGGATTTGTTACCACGAAAGAACCTTTCCTTTTTGCGTTGTTTCTCTTACGTAACAAATAAAACACGTTCAAGCAACGTCACTCGAATCGTTGCTAGACCACGTCGGAAGGCCGCGGCGCTGCAAGGATGGGACGAGTTTGGTGCGTTGTAGCGCGTGTCGTCGTCGCGGTGAACAAGTCGGTGGCCACGCGAACACCGCCGACTCTGACAGTCCCGTCTGTGATCACGCGAACACCGCCGACTCCGACAGTCCGGTCTCCGTCGTCGCCTCACGTCGACTGTCATGGAGGAGGGAATTGCAATATTCAAGTCTGCTGCTAACAAGCGGTGTTGCAACAGTCTTAGCAACAGAAAATGACATACCGGCGAATGCGGCGAAGATCACGAATATGATAAAAACAGCAGCGACATGTTTGAGATATTTGTTGTCGGAAATTGAAGTTACTATCAAAGTTCACTCCTAGATTCCGCACCGAGGTTGCTGGCGTGATATACTGATTCAAAATACGCGTAGGGAAAAAACCTTCCAGTTTACTACGCTGCATTGGAGTACCAATGATGATCAATTCAGTTTTATTTGCATTTAATTTCAACTTGCTGTCAGTCATCCAGTGGAAGATATCTTGAAGACAATCACTAAGTTGGTTAAGGGAGGGATTTGTATCCGGGGTAGCCAATGAAATGTAGATCTGAGCATCATCAGCATAAGGATGATGATTCAAGTTATGTCTTTGTATAATAGAGCTTAGTGGCGTGGTGTAAAGAGTAAAGAGCAAAGGCCCAAGAACAGAACCCTGGGGAACACCAAGTAAAGCCAGCAGTTCCCAATCTTTATAGTTTTATATATATCAGTTAGATATGAAGAAAACCAGCTTAGAGCTTTGCCAGATATGCCGTACCACTTTAATAGGCGTTAAATGAGAATGCTGTGATCAATCGTGTCAAACGCGGCAGAGATCTAGTAAGGTAAGTGCAGTCACTTTACCATTATTAATGTTCAAGTTAATGTCATTATGAACCTTTAAGAGGACAGTCTCTGTTGAATGAAACTGCCTATATGCTGATTGTGACACATTAGTTAAGACATTTGTGCTAATGTGAGACCTTAGACGACTCTAGTATTTTGTAAATGAAGCTGAGATTAGAAATAGGTTTATAACTGTTTAGGTCTTGTTTAGGCAGAGATGTCTTCTTAAGAAGTGGTGTGACAAGATTTATTTGGGGAGGACATACTTATTTTCCCAAATTCATCAACTGTTGCAGGTTCAAATGATACAAGTTGAGAATTTACTTGTGGAAAGTCCACACTGACATTACTTATATTATGACGTGGGAAAGCAGAACGAACAATACTGATTTTTTTCTTAAAGTGACTAGAAAACGAATCACACAGAGACTTAATTGACACACGATCAGGTAGCGATGAAGTAGGCCGTCTGGGTAGAATGTTACTGATGCAGTTCCATAACTGACGCGGATTATCAGACTTATTTATGACCATATTTGTAAAATAATCTGAATTGGACTGTTACAGAGGTGACATTGCTTAGAATAGCGCGATCTATTTAATGGCGAGCGTGATTTGCGCCATACACGCTCTAAATAACGACGACGCCTTTTAGATAGTATAATTTCGGAAGTCATCCATGGAGCCGGTGGCCTTTCTGACACCATTTGGATTTGAGAGGTTCATGTTCGTCAAGTAATGCATTGAGTACTTGACAGTACTGTTTATATAAGTCAGTTAGATGTTTTTTTTATCTGTGATAAGGTCAGATATAAGGATATCAGCCATTAAAGCTGTAATGTCAATCCTATGAATGGCTCTGTAAGACACATTGCGTTTCGACTGTAAAGGTGTTATAGAAACGATAATATTAGCAATGACAGTATGGTGGTCTGATAACTCATCTGAAACAGTAGGTGCTTGGATATTATTACAAGTTGAACGGGTTATCAAGAGGTCAAGCCAATGGCGCCGGAACGAAATTAATATTGGATGGGCTGAGCCGGAACTTCAGCACGACTTCTCTGTGTCATCATGACATCGGAAGACGGGACACGGGGAGGAACATGTGCTATTAAAGATTTTTACCTGAGCTTCAAATCTCTCTCTCTCTCTCTTTCTCTCTTTCTCTCTCTCTCTCTCTCTCTCTCTCTCTCTCTCTCGCTCTCGCTCTCTCCCTCCCCCTCCCCACCCATTCCCACTCTCCCTTCCCCGCCCCCTTTCCCTCTCTGTCTTTATTGCGTTGTCGGTCATGGCATCTGAAGACGAGTTGGGAGCTGTTGAAGATTGTTCTCCTTTATAACGTTACGTAATAACACCACCAACATTCATGACTTGCAAATCTCATTGTGCCAATGAAGTACCAATTAAACTTATGCAGTAGCCATAATACACAAAATCATGTCTTGCTAGCTGGGTTTCGGGAATATTCAGTCTACAAAAAATATATTCGGGTATTTTCGTGGGCCCCTGGCCTTCGCCCGAGGCACGTGCCTACAGTGCCTATTGGTTAATCAGCCACTGGTCATGGGCATCCCTGGTAATGGTAAAATAAAATGATGTTGGCATTGCACACCAGCGATTTTTTAGGACTTAGTGCAGGTCTCCATAGATCAATCATATGTAATCTATAATTGATCTGAGTGTTTTGAATAATGACACCATTACTTTGTTTAGTACAGGTGCAGACGTAATGTATGATACATTATTGTAAAAGTAAGTTCAACGTTTGTGATGATGCAGTTACAATTTGCCATTCCGTGTGCATTTATAGCATTTCTGTCATAGCAACATATCAATTTATATTGATGGGTTACCGTAATAAACGTTTGCTTAAATATTTTAAGATAAGTGTTTATATGTTGTATGAACATTCTCTTTCGAAATAAAGTGAACATGATGTAAACATGTTTACTACAACATTTAGACATGCAGGTCACCAAAATATGTATCACCATGTCCAGTATATGAACGAACAACTGTGTTCATATCGTAAACATACCTGTGCATTTAAAAAAAACATAAATATAATTCAAAGTTAGCCTCAAAGAAAAATAGCGGAATTGATAGCGGGTTTATTTCTTCTGAACTAGATAAACGCAGAATGCTGATAAAATAACATTATTAGTACGCCACATAGTTGGCTCCAGACATCACAAGACACACATAGTCATTATTTTCCAGAAGGCCAATATATCATGTGCCATGCAAAATGTTATTTCTGTTGTCGGATGTCTATGTTGTATCCATAGGTAGTCATGCTGTACCTATACAATAGTTGGATGTTGTAGTAAACTTGGGCGTAAAAGTCAAAAAATGTCATCCTGTTCCAACGAACACCACAGAAAAACCATAAAAGTTGTGTTAACAATAATTTAGGTATAGACACTAGAACCTCTTTTCCTCCCAGAAATCATAATAAAAATTTAAAAAATCATGCGTTGGTACATATTTTGAAATTCTAGCCCTTAGTAAATTTACATCATCCACACGATTCACACGATCTGAGATTTATTTCACCTCCAAAAAGCAGCAAGAAAGTCATATTGCTCAGTACACGTGGCATTTTACTCTGATTGTCACATGATGAATCGTTCTTAAACGGTGGCGCAGCCAACTAGAAATCGATGTGATTCTCTAATCAAGTGTCCAACCTTGCGTCATCTTAGATATTCACGCTACTAGCACCAACACAATCAGGAGATAATCTATTCCATTAATTTACAGTCCTTTGTGAGTATGAAAACTTTCTTCTACCTAATCTACACTGCTCCTTTACTAATGCAACTTCATGTCCTCTGGTCCTTCCATCTTTCTTAACTGAGAAAAAAATAATATTTCTATCAATATTTTCATAACCATTCAATATTTTAAACAATTCTATCTGATCTCCTCTCAATCTTCCGGTCTCTAGTGATGTTAAACCACATACGTTTAGGCGTATTTCGTAACTACGATCTGTCAGTTTTGGTATAATTTTTGTTTCTCTCCTCTGTACTCTTTCTAGCACACATATATATATATATCCTTCCTGCGATATGGCCTCCACGCTTGAATACAATATTCTAAATGAGGCTTAACTATTGTTTTGTACAGCGGTATTATTAGCTCTTTTTCCGTATACGTTATGTTTAGCCTAATTAATCGAAGAATTTGATTTCCCTTTAAAGCGGCAATACCGCAGTGCTCTGAAACCTTCATATCAGCACTAATGGTTAACCCTAAGTCCTTTTCTTTTACAATAGTACTTTGTACAGAACCCCCTATTGTATATTGCACATCTCGTTCCCATTTCCTGTGTGGAGGCATTTACATTTCCCAAAATTGAACAACATTTGCCATTTTTCAGACCAACCTGTCAAAATCATCTTTTAAATGCTGTCTATCTCCATCACGTTTAATCCTTCTAAACAATGTTGTAACATCCGCAAATTTCAACACCTTGCTTGTTACATCATCGTCCAATTATATATATTAAGAATAATATAGGCCCCAATAGTGGAACCCCACTCAAAACTGATTTCCAGTTTGAAGCCTTCCCATCAACTACTACACGTTGTCTTCTGTCAATTAGCCATTTTTCTATCCAGTTAATTAAAAATATATTTCCTATGTTATGGGCCTTTGGTATGAGCAGTAACCTTTGATGTCATACTTTGTCGAAAGCTTTCTAAAAATCTAAGTACATGATATCTACTGGTGATTCCTCGTCTACCCCCTTAGTGATATCTTTAAAATAAAAACGTTTTGTTAAGCATGACCTCGCTTTTAGAAACCCATGTTGAGATGGGTTTAACAAATTGTGTTTAACGAGAAATTCCACCATGTGATCTTTAGTTAGTCTTTCTAGGAATTTGCAAATCATTGACTTTAAACTCACTGGTCCGTAGTTCTCTCACTAGTTTCTGGAACCTTTTTTAAATAATGGTATAATATTAGATTATCTCCATTCTAAAAGAACCACTCCCTCTTCTAATGAAAAGTTAAAAACTGTTGCAAGTGGTATGCTAATTTGTTGTACAATTTCCAATAGTCGTTTGGGCGGAATCCCATCCGCTCCAGGTGATTTATTATCCTTCACAGCCCTTATTTTCTTAGCTACCATTTCCGGGGTTACAATTAAATGTCCTAAATAGTCTGATTCTGCACCCTTGAACTTAGACTCTGGTACTGGCAGTGAACTAATATCTTCCCTGGTAAACACCGAACTAAAATACTCATTCAGGTCTTCTGCCATTAAGAACCCCTCTGATATTATATTATCAGCACTATCTTATAGATGACCGACCTTATTCTGAACTTTCTGTTTGCTGCGAACATATGCATAAAACATGTTGCTGTCTTGTCTTATATTACAAGGAAATGTTTGTTTTCTCTTCGAATTTTTCATTTCAGTTGTTGCTTGGTTTAGTGCTTCTTTATAAATGTTGTAGTCTTCGTCATTTCCAGTACGTCTATATGACATCATTTGTTTGTACTTAATTTTTACATTGGCTTCTTTCGATAAGTATTTCTTTCTGGACCGTTTCCCTTGTTTTTTTAAGGGAACATATTTATGTACGATGCACTCTATTTCATTCTTTTAGATATTCCAGCATTCTGTTGCTGTCTTATTCTTCCACTCTATCTTTGCTAAATATTTCATCATTTCCTTATATCTTCCGTTGTGGAAATTTCTCCTCACATAATTTTACTTTGTCAACTAATTCTTTGTGTAAGGACAAAACTATGTCTAACATATTCTCACCCCTGGTTGGCTCTAGCACATGTTGAGAAAGGAAACTGTCTTGTACTAAAACTAAAAACGTGTGGTCCTCTCACCCCGTACTCTGTAGAGATTTCCATTGTATATGACCATGGTTAAAATCTCCCATAATAATACAGTCCCGTTTGCTAAATTCCCTTATAACATTTTGTACTTTCTCATTCTTTACTATGCTTATGTTTGGACTTCAATAAACTAACCCCACCATTAAAGTTGAGTTTCCTGTAACTATGTTACACCAAACAGCTTCTTCGCAATCTGCTTCTTTTTCTAATTTTATTTCATAAGCCTGGATAGATTCTTTAATATATAAAATAACTCCACCTCCCCTTCTTCCTATTATGTCTTTCTTGAACATTACATAGCCTGTTTGTCCCTATTTAGCATCTGATATATCAGTGGTGGCCTATGACTCGGTTATACCTACTATGTGAGGGTCACTATCTTCTACCATAATATTTAGTTTACTTCTTTTGTTTACTATGCTCAAACTTAAATGTATACACCTGATTGATGGTTCAAAATTGCTTTGCATAATGGTATGACCAACTACGTGAGACTATAAGATGTTTAACAAATAAATGGTTGATTTAGAGCATATTGTGTGACGATTTGTCATTTCCCGCCATTTTCTCGATTTAGGGGGTAGGGTTACGTATATGATGATATCTTCATTAATATTGAATATGTCTCGCCAGTTGTTTTCCAAGTGATAGTACATGGATATTGGAACATACGAAATTATCGGGTCAATATACTATGGGTATGAGAGTGGAACAGTCAGAAGCACTACGCATGTAGATTTTAGTGAAATAACTTTACACAAAATTACCGAACGTATCATATTAATGATTGAAAGTTAAAAAAAATTTGTTACAGTGCTGTTTGCATTCACGTATGTATCTACCATGAATTTATTACGAGATTGAAGAACAATTATTTTATTTATGGCATATTTTGAGATTTAAACTATTTCTGAAATTGTTTTGCCAACCATTCGTGATAAATTTCTCTTATAGAACGGACACCTTAATTTTTTATTAATGTTTGGAAATTATTAGTTTATATTTAAATTAAAAAGAAATATCAAGAAACGTATGTTGGCGGGGAGGGGTGCAGCCAACTCCTGTTTAAGGCCCTTTTGGAAATCAGCACCAGGACTACATGCACATTGACCTTGTCAAACAGCGTATATACTTCTTACATGTTGCGAGTCGTTATATATGACGCTGAGTCGTAGCGAATACGAGGAAGAATGATTTGCTATATCCGGTGTTATGTCAAATGCACCTGTGGTAATGGAAGTCGTTGCAATAAATAATGCTACCTATAATAGAAATGGCGCGTGTTCCGATGTATCATCATTTTAACGCTGTAATCAACAACTTAGACACGCCATCAGTGCATTAAACACCCACGACGGCACTTAAGAGCGCTGTGGCGCCATGATTGGAGTATTGGACTGTCAATTGAGAGAACCCGGGTTCTACTCCTCTTCCTGCCCTTCCGAATTTTCGGTGAGTTCGTTCATTCCAAGTTGTTCCAGTTCACTCAGCTATATGAATGAGTACATGTCCATAGACAGTGGCGGATATTTGTGTACGAATAACCTTCGTTCACTAAGTGCAGCTTGGTTGAATGTTTCCCAAAGAATTCGAGATGGTGTTCAATTGAACAGGTCTGCCAGGGGACAAAGTGTGAAAATGCTTGAGCAGTCGTAAAGACTAGACACCACGATATATAAGAACTTTCCTTTACTTTACAAGCAAGGTCGGTTTGGACAACAAATTATACTACTTATCTAAAGCAGCGGCGGCGGCGGCGGCGGCAACAGTGGTAGGTCAGCATCTCTCAACACCTAAGTGAACTATCCAATTAGATTTCTTTGACCGATTTTCTTGACCACGATGCTTTTCATCTCGAACAAAAGGCATTTCATCTCTAACACAATTAATTTAATCTAGAACACAATTCATTTAATCTCGAATACAATGCATGTTATCCTGAATACAAGGCATTCCATTTTTGCATTACCCCATCCTGATCAAGTCAACATAAGTGGCTAAAAACTTCAACGTGTACACCATTCCATATTTGGAGCATCTTAGATGACGCAAGGTTGGACACCTGATTAGAGAATCACATCGATTTGTAGTTGGCTGCGTAACCGTTTAAGAAAGATTCATCATGTGACAATCAGCCTAAAATGCCACGTGTACTGAGCAATATGATTTTCTTGCTGGTCTTTGGAGGTGACATCAATCTCAGACGGACAGGTCGTGTGGATTGTGTGGATGATGCAGATTTCGTATTCACCAGGGCTAGAATGTCAAAATATGTACCAACGCAAGATTTTGTTTGAGAAATTTCGAAATTCCTCAATTCAAATTTTTATTATGATTTTTGGGAAGCAAAGAGGTTGTAGTATCTACATCTAAAATAATGTCCACACCACTTTTGCGGTTATTCTGTGGTGTTCGTTGGAACAGGATGACATTTTTCGATTTTTACACCCAAGTTTACTACAACATCCAACTATTGTATAGGTAAAACATGACTACCTATGGACACAACATAGACATCCGACAACAGAAAGAACGTTTTTTATGTTACATAATATATTGACCTTCAGGAAAATAATTAATATGTGTGTCTTGTGATGTTTGGAGCCAACCATGTGGCGTCATATTAATGTGATTTTATCGGCATTCTGCGTTTGTCTAGTTCAGAAGAAATAAACCCGCTATCAAATCCGAAATTTTCTTTGGGGCTACATTAGAATTACATGTATATGTTTTTTAAATACACAGGTATGTTTACGATATGAAAACAATGAATGCAATGTTTTATTTTGTTCATATAAACATTGTGGTACATATTTATGTGACCTGTCTAGATTTCGTAGTAAATACTTTTACATCATGTTCACTTTATGTCGAAAGATAATGTTCATACAACATATATAAACACTTAATTTATTATATTACAATGTTTAAATAAACGTTTATTACGGTAACCCATCAACATAAATTTATATGTTGCTATGACAGAAATGCTATAAATGCATACGGAATGGCAAATTGTAACTGCATCATCACAAACGTTGAACTTACTTTTACAATAATGTATAATACATTACGTCTGCACCTGCACTAACTAAAGTAATGATGTCATTATTCAAAACACTCAGATCAATTATAGATTACATAACGAGTACCTCACTGGATGTCGTAATAAACACAGTGGATGTCGAAGTAAATACATGTTATATCATATATCTTCATAATATGATCACTTGTACAGCTCGTTAATTAATAGATCCTCAATAATTTTCAATTAGGATTAATTATAACCAAAATAACACATGCCAAATAGTACTGGATATTCTAGCAAACAATTTTGCTGGACGGACGAGTGTGAACAAACGTTAACATCAATATTAAGAAAATCCCATTTCAAGATTATGTTACCTACACACGCATCGGTTGAATTCTGATATAAGCGTGACGCTAATGTTATCAATGAAAACAAGCAGATGTTGCAATAAACATTGTTATTTTAAAAACCCACGAAGGTTTAATTAACACATGTTATGTCCTCTTCAAAAATAAGTTTGTTTACATTAGGATCTCTCAAACATGCATACGTCTAACAATCATCGTTATTTGTTCCATTCCATGGCGTCATTACACAGACTGTTCTAGGAAATCTTAAAGCTTTTTACCCGTTTCGCTGATAAAATAAACATGACCAGATCAACCCGTTTATATCATACAGACGTTTTCTTCTTCAACCCAAAATCTCATCAGTTTTTGTTGGTCATTAATTTTGGCTTTCACAACACCAAAACAACTCCTGGCTGAGGCACCCACTCTGGCTTACTTAGACCCGAGTAAGCAACTGGTCATTCAGTGTGAAGCTTGCATCTATGGCCTGGGATGTGCACTACTTCAGGAATGAAGATCAATTGCTTACGCCAATCGTGTTTTGACTGACACAGAGACCAGATATGCCATTATACAGAAAGAGATGCTGGCGTCGGCTTTGCTCTTGAGTGTGGCATCAGTTCACCTACCGTCGTCCCATCGTTGTCTACAGTGACCACAAGCCACTGGACAGAGGACCCAAGCTTCTACAGGGCATGCTCCTATGTGCACTTGCGTATCACACTGACGTCAAGGGTCTGGAGGGCAGGAAGATGTCTCTCGCTGACACCCTGTCATGTGTCTTCCTGCCAGCTGGACAGGAACAACCGACCACTGAATTCGAAACTATCCACGCTGTGAACTATACACCCATGAGAGAAGATGTTGTCCAGGACATTCTTAATGCCACCGAACAAGATGCCAATCTACAAATGCTGACAGCTGTCCTACAACATGGCTGGCCCGAGAAACCAGATGTGCCGCCACCTGCTCTACCACTTCAGAGATGAGTTGGCCGTCACTGATGGACTGGTGTTCCGCTGCGAAAGACTTGTGATTCCACAATCCATGAAATCACAAATTAAGAAGGATGTTCACGTAGGTCACGTTGGCATTTGAGGATACCTAAGAAAAGCAAGGGATTTGGTGTACTGGCCTGACATGAATTCAGAAATGAAAGAGTACACCCAAACGTATGAAACCTGTCTTGAGTTCGAACGATCTCAAACTAAGCAAACTATGATGAACCGTGATGTGCCGGACCGTCCATGGCATGAGGTCGGTGTCGACCTATTCTCTCATTAAGAAAAGGACTATTTAGTCACCGCTGGCCCTAAGGCAGTAATCACAATGCTCAAAGCTCACTTTGCTAGGATGGGAATTCCGGACACGGTAGTTACTGACAATGGTCCACAGCTGGTGTCAAGAATGTTCGCTCATTTCAGTAAGAAATGGGGATTCGAGCATGTGAAGACATCACCCCACTACAGTCTCTCAAACGGCAAGGTGGAATTATCTGTGAAAGCTGCAAAGAAGAAGATCAAGAAAGCACAATGCACTGGTGATGACCAATATTTAGCACTGCTGAATATCCGCCACATCCAAACTCAAGGAATGGATAGTAGTCCCGCACAGAGACTATTAGGTAAGCGGACAAAAACAATTCTTCCAACAGCTCAAAGTCTTCTGGAGTCGGTGCCGTCTGTGCAGCAACATGAAACAGATATGCTGAAAAGGACACAATGTCGTCAAGACAAGTACTATAACAAATCTGCTACAGATCTCCCACATCTGTATCAAGGCGATACCGTCCGAATTAATCCATTCAAGCTTGGAGTCAAGTTGTGGAAGAAAGCGAAGGTGGCGTGGCAACTGGATGAAAGGTCCAATGAAGTTTAAGATAGTGAGGGAACAACGTACAGGCGCAACCGTCTACACCTAAGAGGAGCACACGAAACTCCACCTCATGAGTTAATTCAGGAATCCGTGGATATGCCATCCCAAGATGATCCTTTAGTCACATCAGTTGAACCAGTTCGGGCCAATACACCGATTGAATGCAGCCGAACACACCGGTTGAACAACAACACCAGAGTAACCAGACAGAACCATATTCTCCGCTACGTCCAACGACACCCAGGAAGTCAGAGAGAATCAACAAGTCCAAGCTACCCAGCAAATACAAGGTATGTGTTGTATCTAAATGAACAGTTGATGACACTTTCATAAACATTGATGAGCGCAAACTTGATTGATGCGGACTCGCAAGTGTGTTGAATTGTGGATGCTCTTTCCAATTCCATAAGTTCATGTTTGCCATGTTCGTATGAGTATGACATGCTGCCATGTGCTATTCTTACAACTGAGCATTTGCATGTTCACCATGTTATTTTGGATTTAGCGTGACACCAGGAGTGTTGCTGCTGTAATGAAATAGAGTGTGTTATGTAGTGTTTGGGGAAATTTTACAATACAGTAATGTTACTTTCATGGTTTGGCAAGTTTATTTTATTTATATGCACTGATGCTGATCCACAGACGTAATGGGTTGGTTATTTTAATACGTTGGTACGTTTTGGTTAAGTACATGTTGACTGTAAAACGGAGGGGATGTAACAATATCACTTATTTGTGGCTCCCCGGATAGTGAAATAAGAGGACGCTCCTTGGCCGCTGCAGTCACGTTAATAAACTTTGGTTTAGTGGAACTATCGTCTCTGTTCTGCCTGTATATTTTTAAAGTCCACACAGTGAGGCCCGAGCAAATACCATAACACTGTTCATCCTCAAAATGCTGGAATTCAAGCGCCCTTACCCAAACGTACATGCAGCTTTTATGAAGGGTCTCTTCCCGGTCTGGAGCAGTGATGGTGCATGGTCAGGTATACTCACAGATCTCTTCATAGAGCAAGTTCTGATGGCTGGCTTTAAGTCAACAAGGGGTCTAACGCACGGCCGTGGATTCAATTAGAGTACTTTTCGTCTATTCCTGCTCTCCAGATCTGTATGTACTAATATCAGCCATCTTCGAGATAGCAGCGTTCTCTTCGAATACAGGAGATGGGCATCGTGACCAGGCAACATCACGCATCCGACGCGACATGTCCAACATACAGAAGCTGCATCAGGTGATTGTTGAGCGGGGACCATTCAACAAAATCTCAGAAAAGCAAAGTCTCTCAGCAGGGGAGTCAGTGAACGTGGACGATGCTCACAGTGTCGGAGAGAAGATCCTAACTTTCATGGTCGGTAATTCTGTGGCAGAGTGCAAGTTCTCTCAGAAGAATCAAGTGAAGACTCTGGCCTCAGCCGTCCATGTCAAAACTGTTTCCGGGGAGCGAATCGAGATGGATGCCCATGCAGCGTATATTCCAACGTCTTCTTGTTACGGGTATCTGCGATATCCCGATGCCTTTAAATTTGATTTCTTTAAGTACGAGTTGTGCTCTTTCCCCATCTCTCTTCGACAATCATATGTGCATCCGGACTGGGGACAAAATGGAGCTCATACATCATCTCCTGAAGCTTGTCCCTGCATGCATAATTTCAGTCACGCTAGACAAGGGCATGCAGTTTATTGTTAATGGGGAGGATAGCTCCACAAGTTCTCATGACGCCGCACTCCAGCTATGCCGAGATCTGCGCTATGTATACCCTGCCGGTATGGCCGTGCGTTGGTTGTGTTTGACAGGTATCACGGCACTGCAGCACTAAGAACGAAATCCATCGTCGAAGGACAGGGAACGACGTAGGTGCTTCAGTCTCAGTTTCCGCAGAAATGCGTTTAACCATGAGCACAAAAGCTTTCCTTGCCAATACATCAAACAAGCAGGCCCCCACCAACCTCCTTGCAGAGAATATGATCAAAGCAGATAACACTATTGTACGCAGAAGGGGATGCTGACTACAAAATCTTTATTTTGGCATGCCTTTCTGTGAAAACAAAACCAACAGCTGTTGTTGCAGAAGATTCTGACATATATCAGCAGATGATACATCATGCTGATGCCACAGATAAGAGTGACAGCTTGTACATGTTGACGTCGAAACAGACGGTGTGTATCACTACATTGAAGAAGAACCTGGATCCAGCCCGCTCAGTAGCTTTGCACGCTCTGCACGCTCTGCACGCTCTGCACGCTCTGCACGCTCTGAGTGGGTATGATACCACGTCAAGGCCATATGGAATTGGCAAAGTGACCGTTCTCACGAAGTACGCAGCATTGAAAAAGTCCACCTCTGTCTTTATGTGTCCATCTCCCTTGAAAGATATATAGCGCAGTGTCCACTTCATAGGATGGCTCAAATTAAGCGACCAACTGGTAAGCTGTCTAGATTTACCCTCAATAACACAACACAGTAGGGAAAGCCAGTCTACTCATGAAAATGAGTATGACATATTGCCTTGTGCTATTCTTATAACTGAGCATTTCAATCTTCACCAGAGTATGTTGGTTTTAGCATGACACCAGGAGTGTTGCTGCTGTAGTGAAATAGAGTCTTATATACAAAACTTAACAAGATTTAACAAGATTGCCATCCAGAAAATTAAATCTAGATGTGAGGTGGACAAGGAAGCCTTTTGGCTTATCAAGAGTCCAGTACATTTATATCTATGTGTATCCCGCCCTTTTAAGGTATGTGTCGATTTTATTTAAAAACATATTCACGCTACTAGCACCAACACAATCGTAAGATAATATGTTCCATTCATTTACAGTCCTTTGTGAGAATGAGAACTATCTTATATATAACCTACACTGCTCCTTTGCTAATGTAACTTGATGTCCTCTGGTCCTTCTCTTTCTTAACTGAAAAAAATATTTCTATCAATATTACCATAACCATTCAATATTTTAAAAATGTATATCTAATCTCCTCTCAATCTCCTGGTCTCTAGTGTTGTTAAACACATTCTTTTAGGCGTATTTCGTAACTAAGATCCCTCAGTTTTTGTATCACTTGAGTTGCTCTCCTCTGTACTCTTTCTAGCATATCTATGTCCTTCCTGTGATATGGCCTCCACGCTTAAATACAATATTCTAAATGAGGCCTAAAAATTGTTTTGTGCATCGGTATTATTAGCTATTTGTCCTTATACGTTATATTTCACCTAATTAATCCAAGGATTTGATTTCCTTTTGAAGAGGCAACACCGCACTGCTCTGAAACCTTTATATCAGCACTAAATGGTAACCCTAAGTATTTTATTTTACAGTAATACTTAGTACAGAACCCCCTATTGTATATTCTTTCCCATGTCCTGTGTAGAGGCATTTACATTTCCCAAAATGTAACAACATTTGCCATTTTTCAGACCATTTGATCAACCTGTCAAGATCATCTAGTAAATGATATCTATCTCCATCACGTTTAATCCTTCTAAACAATGTTGTATCATCCGCAAATTTCAACACCTTGCTTGTTATATTATCGTCCAAATCGTTGATATATATTAAGAATAATATAGGTCCCAGTACGGATCACTGTGGCACCCTCTCAAAACTGATTTCCAGTTTGAAGCCTCTCCATTAATTACTACCCGTTGTCTTCTGTCAATTAGCTATTGTTCTATCCAGTTAATTAAACCAATTCCAATACCATGGGACTTTAGCTTAAGAAGTAATCTTTGATGTGGCATTTTATCGAAAGTTTTCTGAAAATCAAAGTAGATGATATCTACTGGTGATCTCTCGTCTACCCACTTAGTGATACATATTTGTTAAGCATGACCTCGCTTTTAGAAACCCATGTTGAGATGGATTTAACAAGTTATGTTTAACAAGAAAATTCATCATGTGATCTTTAATTAGTATTTATAATAATTTGCAAATCACTGATGTTAATTTGGAAATCATTGGTCTGTAGTTCTCTGACAGATCAGATCACGAAACAGATTTAAAAAAAAACTTATCTAATGTAATTATAGCAGGTGACTTCAATCTTCCTGATATTAACTGGGGCAAGCAGCAAATCACTGACAACAGAACTGCCAGTAAGCACATGATCTGACCAATGGCAAATGGAATTTAACATATCTAAATGAGTGCATCTCCCAATAACAAACCAAACCAAACAAAGACTACATTCATATTCAATCTTTGGCGTGCCACTCTCTACCGTCTATAGCCACCCATATCTTGGAATAAAATTATATTCTAAACTAACCTGGGCAAACCATATCACTGACACAGCTTCCAAATCTTCAAATATCCTAGGCATGATCAGACGAACCCTCGGACCATGCAAAATAGCGGTAAAAGAAACAGCATATAACATGCTAATCCGATCAAAACTCGAGTATGCCTCTCCAGTATTACTGTAGGTGGTCCAGCGCGTATACATTGATTATGAGTGGAGGAAGAGGAGAAAGTAGGTCCGTTTCCCATATTAAAAGATAGGGAAATACCCGGATGTTGCTTGATTTTCCTCTTCCTCCAATCATAATCATTGTTATTTACACCCATTTCGTATAGGTCTAAAAGGGGTAAGTTGTTGGCAAAACGTCAATTCGATTTATTGTAAAAGTACACGACGACTTTTTGAGTTCCAATTTACCCTAATTGTCCTCTGAAAACTGTCCTACCAATTTTCCCCATGTTAAAATATAGGAAATTTTCCCCATCTTAAAAGATAGGAAATTGTCTCCATGTTAAAAGATAGGAAGATTCCAATTTACCCCAATTGTCCTCTGAAAACTGACCTACAAATTTTCCCCATGAGAAAAGATAGGTTTGTTTCCCATGTTAAAAGATAGGAGCTAAACCCCATGTTAGAAGATAGGATATTTTTTCCATGTTAAACATCAATTCCATTTATTGTAAAAGTAGTCGACCACATTTTGAGTTCGAGGTATCAATTTACCCCTACTTTGTTAGCACTACAAGCCACATGAGTCTACGGACGAGACAACAGACGAGACAATGGACGAGATAACAGTCTCCATCTATCGGATAAAAATTCACTAGTCGGAACTTATACTTATACCCGCGGGTTCCATGAACTAAGTTTTGATCAACAAGTTCATCGAACTAAACTTAGAACAACAAGTCGGACAAACGAAACACTAACCTTAGCCCAACATGTTTTACGAATTAAACTTATTCCAACTAGTTGGACAAACGAAACACTAAACTTAGACCAACGAGTTGCACTAATCAAACTTAGAACAACTAGTCGGACAAACGAAACACTAAACTTAGCCCAACAGGTTAGTTTTTATTACACCTAAACGTTTTCGGGAACCTACTTATAAAAAAAGATCAAAGGCTTTTATGACACTAAACGTTTTCGGGAACCTACTTATAAAAAACGTGATGGATTACCCCCCTCTAAGTGCATATGAGGTGCCACCTAGCGGTGAGCGCAGTGATCATTTTAGTTTTCACCCTAGCGATCAACGCCGTACCTAGCGCGTGCTTACATAAGCAATAATGCGTTTATCGCGCGGCTATATAACCGCGATAAAACCACTGCATAAACGTCGACGACGGATTAGCTCTCCTGGGAGAGTGTTCGACTAGGGATCGAAAGATTCCCGGTCTGAATCAGTATGTCGGCCCTTTTTTAGATTCGCGGTCCTCCATCTAGCGGCGGCGGCGGCGGCGGCGGATGTATATAAGCGGTGGCGGTAGCGGGTTATCGGTAGTCGGTATGCCGTCGTCGCCTATAAAGTTTGGTGGATCGCGCTCGTTCTTGTCGAATATGTATACGTGTCGATTGACGATGTTCGGTCGCGGCTTCCGATCCGTCGAGCACACCTATCATTATAGGAAAGCAATGTTCAACGAAGACGTGGAATGCGCCGAGCGTATCAAAAGAACGTGATCGCCTTATGTAGCGAAACGACGCGGTTACGAAATTCGAAAAAAGAGAACGGGAACCGAATGGAAAGCCGTTAGGGTCGAGTGTATGAAGGCGTTGTTGATGAGGAAGTTTGGCGGGTCGGCCAAGTTGAAGGCCGCCCTGCTGGCCACCGGGGAAGCCGAATTGGTGGAATGGGTACCGAGTAGGGAGGGTTTCTGGGGTGCCAGGAGCGGGGGCGTTGCGGGGGAGAACATGCTCGGTAAACTGTTGATGGAGGTGCGCGAAGCTTATAAAGACTCGTAAAAAGCGTTCGCCGGTATCAGTCGTGGAAAATGGGCGGACCGTCGTTGAAGCATCCTTTTACATGTATAGTAGCCGGTCCTACGGGGTGCGGTAAGACGACGTTCGTCGACCGTCTGATACGGCACGGGCACGCTATGATCGATCTGCCGCCCGAGAAAATCCTGTGGTGCTACGGGCAGTGGCAGGCCGCCTACGCGTCTATGTCTTCGAAAATAGAGTTCGTAGACGGCCTGCCGGATCCGAAACGTTTACACGGTAAAACGAGGACGCTTCTAGTACTCGACGAACTACTAAAAAAAGCCATCATTGTAGTACGTCGGTCGTACAACTGCGGCAGAACATGTTTCCGAAAGGGAAAGAAAACCGTACAATCAGCCTGAACGCCCAATACATAGTGCTATTCAAGAGCCCCCGAGACGCCGGTCAAGTAGGTCACCTAGCGAAACAGATGTACCCGGGAAAGGTCAACTACATGATAGAGGCTTTCAAAGACGCGACGTCGGCGGCGTACGGCTATCTCTTCGTGGATCTGAAACAGGAAACGGAAGAGGACATGCGCCTGCGTTCGTGCATATTTCCGGACGATCGCCTTCAGTACGTCTACATACGGAAGGGTGGCGGCGGCGGCAGCCTAGAAGAAGAGAGGGACGTCGAGCCTATAAGAAGAGAGGGACGTCGCCGCTTTCGCTTATTAGTCGCTATGACGGGACGCGCGGTGGTAGCGAAGCGACGACCGAAGGTGGCGGGACCGACGAACCGAGTGAAGAGACATATTTTCGCCCTGCAGCTGTTGGAGAGGCATAGGCGGAACATCGATCTGCGAAAAGCCGTGATCGGCCACGCGGACGCCGGTCTCATTTGTAGTCTGTGCGATTGCGCGTACAACATTCTGAAAGGGAAGGTGAAGGTGTCGCCGAAGCAGAAACGCGTGTTGACGAAATACAGGAATCACCTGCGTAAACTGGCCGACAAAACAATTCAGGTTAAACAGAAGCGAGTCGTCTTGCAAAAGGGGCGAGTGGTTTTCTGACGGCCCTGCTAGCGCCGTTAGCGAGCACCGTTCTCTTCCCACTGCTCAGACAGGTCATCGGCAGCGGGTGATTGATGCAGTACGCGAAGAAGATGGCGTTGGTCGACCCGCGATTGGTGGAAAGCCTCCTGCCACGTATCGATCAGCCGCCGAGCACGCCCCGATCACGTGTGCTGAGTAGCCTGGACAGCGACATGAAGGACGTTCTAGAGCGGTCGGATTTATCCGAACGCGATAAGGTGGCGTCGTACAATCAACTGCTGAGTCGCTACAAAACGATAGAGGCGGCTCGAGCGGCGCAACCGGTACGCGTGTCGGTGGTCAACGGCGGCGGCGAGACGCCGGCGGCGGCGGCGACACCACCACCACCATCGTCGGAGGCCGTAGAGCGCGAAATCATAGCCAGCATGCCGAACACGCTGAAAGGGAAGACGGGTCTGCTTATCGCGAAAATGAAAGCCGATCCGTTGTGTCGATGGAACGACAGCGGCGAATTCGTGTACGCCGGTGAAACGGTCGCGGGGAGTAACATGGTCGATCTAGTGAACGATCTCATGCGAACGAGAAAGAAGACGACAGCGCCCGTAGGATGGCGAGAGTTCGGGTTGCGCATGAAGGGTATGAACATCCCTATGGAATTCGTAGGCAACCCGCGCTATCGGGCGTACATGGAGCGGCGGCAGAAACGGCTACTAGAAGAGGCGGCGACGCCGTCGGCTAGTTCATCAGTGGCGCCGGAGCGGAGACGACGCGACGCTAAAAAGAGACAACGGTCCCCTGACGCACAATCGTTGGACGTCGTGGCGTGGGACGAGTCGTGACGATGCCGTCACGACGAACGATAACGGTCATCGTCGTCAGCCTCACCATCACGGTTATCGCTCTCTATACGTGTTTAATAATCGTCGTTCATTTGTGGCCTTCGTCGTCGTTGCCATGGTGTCCGGGTGGAGTCGTCGTCCAAAACGAAAGCCAACGACTCGACAGCAACGAAACGACGACAACGACGAACCGAATAGCTTCTACTTCGATCCGAAACGGACGGGAAGTTACGGCGGCGTCGACGCGTTGCTCCGGGCGTCGAAGATCCGACGACCGGCCGTCGAGAGGTGGCTAGCGGCGCAGGACGCCTATACCCTACACAAACCGGTTAAACGACATTTCAAACGACGTCGCGTCATCGTGGGCGGTCGAAACCAGCAGTGGCAAGCCGATCTGGTCGACTTGACTAGGCTGAAAACGCACAACGACGGAATAACATTCCTATTGACGGTCATCGACGTCTTTTCGAAGCGGGCGTGGTGCGTTCCGTTGAAGAGTAAGTCCGGCCCGTCGCTCGTCGCGGCCTTCGAGCGCCTGCTGAGCGGCGAGGCGCCGCCGCCGAACGCGCTGCAGACCGATAAGGGGACCGAGTTTCTGAACCGACCCCTGCAAACGTTCCTAAAGAGTCGCGGCGTTCATCATTTCGTGACGCATAACGAGGAGACTAAAGCGAGCGTCGTGGAACGGTTTAATCGGACTTTGAAGACGCGTATGTGGCGCTATTTTACGAAACACGAGACGCTGCGCTACGTAGAGGCGTTACCGGATTTCGTGCAATCGTACAACAACGCCTACCACCGAAGCATCGGTAGGACGCCGGCGAGCGTCGACGCGACGAATCAGGAGACCGTATGGCAACGACTGTACGGCAACGTCGGCTGCGGCCGACGGAGAAACCGAAACTGCGCGAGGGAGATCGCGTACGTATCAGCAAGACGAGGGGTCAATTCAAAAAAAGATACATGGCTATCTGGAGCGAGGAGCTCTTCACCGTCGTAGAGGCGCACCCGTCCGAGCCGCCCGTTTATCGCCTGAAGGACGACGCCGGGACGCCGGTAGAGGGCGCCTTCTAAAAACCGGAACTACAACGCGTAGTCGTTCCGAAGGACAAACTCTATCGCGTGGAGGCGGCTCTACAGAGTCGTCGTCGTCGTCGCGGCGGCGGTTCGGAGGCGCTCGTAAAATGGAGCGGTTATCCGGCCTCCTTCAACAGCTGGATCGACGCCGAGTCGCTCGTGGACCTATAAAGACTTGCGCGGCGGCGGCGGCGCCGGAGAATGACTCGTTGGACTCGCCACGAGGGATGCTGGCGACTGCACGAGGCGGGGTTATGCAGCGGATTTTCGTTCTTGTATAAGGGCCCCTGCTGTATCGACATACCGCAGTGGCGCGACGATGATCGAAGAGGCGACGAGGCTCGACGACAATACCGCTTCGGGCGAACCTACCAACACGGACTTCGTCGACGCTGCCACCACCACCACCACCGCCGCCGTCCACGAACCCGTTCCTTGGCAAATATGCGGCAACGAATGCCCTAAGGCCGAAATCGTATTCCTCTGTCAGGTCGTCGTCCTCTACTTCGTCATCGCCGTTAGTATATACAATCTGACGAGAGGTCAAGGCGACTCCAACCTGAGGACGGCGCTGTTGAGCAGCTGTCTCGGTTATCTGCTCCCGAATCCGTCTATGAGTGGCGGTCGACGACGACGCGGCGATGGCGGTCTCGTCTGACTTTTACCTGACGCTACCGAGCAACGCGTCTATGAAACGTCACCCCGAAAATACGTTGACGCACTACATCACGACGCTGCCGCGACGTTTCGACCTGTCGGGGGAGTGGGAATGCGGACTGGTGATGCTACAGTATCCGCACACGTGGTGCAACGTGAGAGAGAAGGACGCCTACTTCTTCCTGACTTGCGCGACGGGCGAGCCGGGTACTTACACGTACGTAGACGAAACAACCGACTCAACCGTCTTGCTATACCGACAGGGCAGGATTTCTCACGGTTTCTACAACAGCGCTTACACGTTGATGCACCAGATCAACGCGGCGCTAAGGAAATTGAGCACCGATAGGGTCAAGGTGCGTCTAGAGTTCAGCGACGTCTCTAACCGAATGACGCTGCATATGTCGCCGGGTGTCGAATTTACCCTACCTCATACGAGCCGTTTGAAGGACGTACTAGGTTTCCATAACAACGTTATCACGAGTTCCCCGATGATGAGCGCCGCGCCGGAAGTCGTCACCGACACCATGCCCGTCGCGTACACGTACGCGTACGAAGGTCACAATGCGGTGGATATGAAGGCGGGCGTCGACACCCTGTACGTGTACACGGATCTCGTGTAACCGCGCGTCGTCGGTGACGTGTACGCGCCGCTCCTTCGAAACATCGCCGTCTACGGTACGAACGGCAGCATTATTTCGGAAACTTTCGACCGCGTCCAATACGTGAAGCTGCGGCGGCATCAATTCGATTCGATCGAGGTCGATATAAGAGACGATCTCGGTCAACCGATACCATTCCAGCAGGGAAAGCAAGTAACGACGCTTCACATCAGACGCTGTAAATCGAAATTGTTTTAACGACGACGATGCCGACGAAGAACCCATACGAGGATTACTACGTTCGACAGGTCGGCGGTCAGCTGCCGGTCTTCGTCGGTGGTCAAGGGCAACGAGGACACGGTCTGGGCAATCTCTTTGGGAGCCTGTTTCGAAGCGCCATGCTGCTTATAAAGAGAGGCGCGTTGGCGTTGGGAAAACGTGCGCTCAACACCGGCGTGCGCGTGGAGCAGGACGTCGTCGCCAGCGGCAATCTGAAACAGTCGGTAAAACGACGCGCGAAGGAGACCGGCGCCGATCTTCTTGACGGCCTATTGAATTCGCCGCCGCCGTCGACGAAGAAGAGGAAAAAAGCGCAGCGCCGCCGCGCCGCCATAAAGAGACCGCGCCTAGCGGCGGCGACCGTCAGTAGGCGGAAGAGACGGCGTCGAATGGACGACATATTCGACGACTAATGGTGTTCGTGAATAGCGCATCGTGCGAGGGCGTGAAGGCCGAACTGGAAATGTTCAGCGGGCTGGTGACGCAGACGAGCGTCGAGAGCTGTCAGTGGACCGTCTACCAACCGCTGACGGCTCTCGACGCCGGCGGTCCTATCGAGTTGCTCATCCCTGGCTTGGGCAACGACTATACGGACCTGGCGAGCCTTCAAGTGTACGTCCGCTTCAAAGTGTTTCAGAGGGACGGTACCAATCTGGCGGCCGGCGCCAACGTGGCCCCGGTCAAAAATTTCCTGCATTCGATGTTCAGTCAAATCGACGTGTCGCTGAACGGCACGCTCGTGACGCCGTCGACCAATAAGTACGCGAAACGGTCGCATCTCACGGGGTCGTTGTGGTACAAAGACACCGCCGGACACATGAACGCGCTCGCGAACGACAACGACGGGTTCGAGGCGCGGCGCGCGATGACGGCCGATAGCCACGAGGTGGAGATGATGGGACGCCTGCACGTCGACGCGTTTATGCTAAACCGGCACATGCCGAACGGCGTCGACACGAAAATATGCATGGTGCTCTCGAAGGACGCCTTCGCGCTCATGGGCGCGCAAGCCGTACCGGGGTGGCGCCTCGTGATGCGGTCGATTTGCCTGCACGTGCGAAAAGTGAAGTTGAACCCGGACGTCCAGATGGGTCATATCAAAGCATGGGCGTTGGGAACGGCTAAGTTCCCGAAGAGCCGCGTCGACTGCAAGTCGATCTCGATAACGGCGGGTACGCTGTCGCATACGCACGAGAACTTGTACATGGGTACGATTCCGAAACGCATATTCCTGATGATGATCGACAACGTCGCCTTTAACGGAGACTACACTAGAAATCCGTTCGATGCGCGGCACAACGACATAAACTTCCTCACGCTCGTCGTCGACGGACGTCAGGTGCCGAGCAAGCCGCTGCAGCCGGACTTCCCGCGCAACCGGTACGTCCGAAGCTACACGAATCTCTTCGCGGCCACCGGAAAGGCGTACGAGGACGAGGGGAACGACGTATCGCGCACGGACTTCGGCGCCGGCTACACCATCTTCTGTTTCGACCTGACGCCCGACTGTTGCGACGGGGCCATTTCAACGTCGTGCGTCAGGGGACCGTGGGTGCGGAAATGCACTTCGGGACGCCGCTTCCCCGACCGGTGAACGTCGTCGTGTACGCGGAATTCGAGACGGTGGTGGAGATCGAAAAGAACCGGAACGTCGTGTACGACTGGTAATAACGATGGATACGTTCCAACTGATGCGTCGCCTGGAACGCTATGTGTACGCTAAACGCATTGTCGTCGGCGTCGTGCCTAAAGACGCGCTACTTACCACCACCACCACCGCTTACCCGACGGCCTTCGAGTGCAACACCGACGACGGCGGCGAGCCGGGGCAGCACTGTGTGGCCGTCTACGTGGACGTCGACCGGCGAGGCGAATACTTCGATTCGTACGGTCTGCCACTGCTGCACGCCGACTTCCGCGCGTTCCTGCACCGCAACTGCCGCGACGCGTGGACGTACAACGACAAGCGGCTGCAGAGCGTCGTCTCTAACGTGTGCGGACAATATTGCGTCGCCTACCTCCTCTTCCGATGTCGCGGTATGCCGTTGACGACGTTCCAGAGCCTATTCGGCACCGATCGGGTGGCCAATGACTGTCTCGTATTCGATTGGCTAAAACCATTGCATTAACGCTTTCGCTTTACGTGTATAGTAGTAGTAGTAATAAAAAAACGATGAAAAATTGTGCGCAATTGTTTTTATTACCCTACCTACATACATACATACATACATACATACAGAACCTACCCCTAGGCGGGCCTCCCAGTCGTTAGGTACGAAGAGTTAGACGAGTCCTTCTTAGGTTAGTTGTTATACGAGTTAGACGAGTATCGGCGCCGTGGTGACGCCGTCGTCGAGCACGCGGCGTTTAGCGTAGAAGTAGCTCAACGCCGCGCGCTCTTGAACGTACGTCAACACGGACGAGTCTTTCACCTGGAAACCGCGGTTCCAGCCGACTCCGCTGCGTCGGTCGCGCAGTACGGCGAGGAAGGTGTCCTCGTCGATGTCGTTCTGACGCTTGCTCATACCCTTTGTGCTGTACTTCGAGCCGTTGTCGCCGCCGAAGCAGTAGTAGGACTTGCTGCACAGCGCCACGATTCCGTCGTCGCGCCACTCTTCTTTGAAGAGACCCGGCGTTCGACGATCGAACAGGAGTCGGCGCGCGCAGCAGGCCGGCGCGTCCTCCCACGCTAGTCCGGCGACGCGGCGTCGTACGTACGCGTCCACGTGCGCGTCGCTGCATTCGGCCGGAAACCAGAGCGAGCGATTACTGAAGTAGTGTTCGCGCCGTTCTTCCGCCACCAGCGCTTCGACGTCGCGCCCCGCGAGAGCGATGTACGCCGACTCCGTGTCTATAGCACAGTACTCGAAGAGCGGGCGGGGGATGTAGGCGTCGATGAAGTCGTAATAGAATTCGAGCATCCTCAATTTCGCGTACTAGTAGACGAAATAACCGATTTGGATCGGCAGGCTTTAGATGACGGTGCGCTTATTCAGCGCCACCTCGTACAACGCATCGTCGACGACGGCGTCGAGTTGCCGGAAGCGACGGTTGTTGACGAGCATCGACGCGCCGACCGGCTTGGCGTACTTGATTTCCCGGTGCCGATCGACGTTCTTAATCGTTTTCCCGTACGAACTGTTGCCGAGAAGCTTAAAGGTATCGGCGATGATCGATTTGTCGGGATCGATGTCGCCCTCGCGTCGCGCCTCCGAGACCGTGTCGCCGAAGCGGTGAACCACGCGATCGGCGCGTACTCGATCACCTGGTAGACGCACGCGACGACGAGACCGTGCGCGAGATACCACCTTAGGAGGGGCATCGCTAGCACGATCTCGGCGCCGAAGTAGCTACCGACGAGCGTCCGTTGAGGTCGGGTGAGGAGATCGTGCGACTCGGCGTAGCGGCGCATGAACGGGCTGTGATCGTCGCGCGCGATATCGATGTTCTTGAACACGGGCTGCATTTCGGCGAACATAGCGCGCAGCGTTTCCGGCACGGCGATATCGCACTGCACCAGACCGAACAGAGAGCTGTCGCGTACACCCTCCAGTATCGTCGAGCGCGTAATCGGGGCCGCCGGTCGCCATCGTGACGCATCGAACGGCGTCGGCGCCGCGGGCGGTCGCACGGCGCGCCACTGACACTCCCACATTTCGACGACGTCGTCGAAGAAACGGCGCAGGTAGGTCGTCATGGCGATCGTCGCGGCTTACAGCGTCGTCATCGGTTGATCGTTGACGGCGTTCGTCGTCACGTTCGTCTGGCACGTCGGGCAGCCGTGAAAGTAGCAGCCGTGAAATTGGTACGCCGTTCGCATGGCGGCGCACCAGCCTTCGACTCGGTACTTTCCGATCCGTTTCTCGCGCCCGTTCAACTGGTGACGTATACGCGCGCCGGTTCGCGCCGCCTCCCACGTCAACCACTCCACAGCCATACGACCGTAGCGGTGCACGCGTTCCGGTCGAAAGGCGTTCTCCGCGCGCCGGCGCGTGTACCAGCCCGTCGGCATCTCTTGCATTATCCCCCACAGATAGAAGCCATTCGCGTCGAAACCGACTATCGAACGACACGGGCGTGACGCGTAGCCTCGAATCGCCGTCACGCCGGCCTCGTGGTGGCGCGCATAAGATGATCGACGGGCCGCCGACGATCTGCGACTACAGCAGGCGGTGCAGTTCTTTGTTGGGTTCGTTGAACAGCGAGAAATGGATTGACGTCGGCAGGTCGTTGAATAGGTACAACAACGTCAACCCCGGTACGCTGATGGCGTCCTTGAACATGTCGATGCGTCGGCGCCGATAGAAGGCGAACTGCCGATCGACGGCCTTGAGAAACTGCGCCACGTCTCGATTATTGTACCAAATCAGAAAATCGCGCATCGTCGTCGTGCGCTCGTCACGCCACGCCGTCGCGCAAATCTCGTACGCCTCCGCGGATATTTTCTCGCGTTTCAGGCGGCTATAGAAAGTCTCGCGCGGCGGCAGGGCGGTTTCGTCCAGGCGCGTCAACGCGTCGATATGTTCGTACGGAAAGTAACCCGTCGTCGCCGCGCAGCCGTACGCTTTCAGAAAGCGATCGTAGCTAACGCCGGGCGCGAGGTAATTGGTTACATCGAGGAACTTGAACGTCGACGTCGTCAGGCACATGTAATTGTTCTGTCGTTTAATTATAAACGCCGACGACGTGTGCTGCGCGTCGCCGGTTATGAGCAGGGGGGTCAAGTACTTCTTGACGACATTCAGATCGTACTTACCGGAATTGAATCCCAGTACGGGATTTTGACGAAGGTGCGTCCACAGGCGGTCGGCGAGTGCGGAGTACGGCGATGATGACGCGTCGTCGTCGTTGCTGCACCGTCGCCGCCAGTCGTCGTCGAGCGCTTCGAGCGCCTCGAAGGTCGCGTCGTAGCGGGGGCGTAGAGCCGCGCACGCCGCCGCGGTCACGGCTTCCAGGTCGTCGATGAGGCGGCGCGCGAGTTCGGCCGAATTGCCGGTCGTGACGTAACACCGCGCCGCTTCGTGGACGGGGACGTTCGACGCGACGCTCACGCAGAGCAGTTCGTGTTGCGCTATGCACCGGCATTTGTCGGTATCCGGCGGCAGATCGTTATCAGCGAAATAACATTAGAAATCGAACGTCGCGCGGTACGGTTAGTAGCGCAGGTCGTCGTCGCCGACGTCGACGCCTTCGTCGTCGAGCCGCTGAAATACGGACGGCGTCGGCCGATAGACGCTGCCGGGAAACACGTGACGAACGCCACCTTCGGACGTCGCTTCGTGACGTCGTAACTTGCACGGGCTCCGCCAGAGGGCGTTGCAGCATTTTCCGCACTTGTACGTTTTCGTGTACGCGCGCAGGTCGATTATGTATGAGAACTGCGTCTCGCAGAGGTTGACGTTCAGGGTCGTGGGGTGCGCTTCGAGCGACCGACGGACTAGTTCGGCGCCATTCGCCGCCGTCAGTCGATAGACGGCGACGTTGATGCCGAAAACCGTCTCCACGCGTTCCAGTTCGTTCAGGCGGACACCGTTCGAGGCCGTCGTGCGCGTGGCGCGGCAATTGTGCGCGTGCAGTCGTTTAGCGACTTTCGTTAAGCGGGTCATATCGATTTTGCCACCGTGCCGCGTTTCGCGTCGTCGGCCGCCTTGCAGGTGGAGGCCGATGCACCGGAAGAGGCATTGATCGTCGTCGTAGGGTGTGCTTCGACGATCTTTCCTCAACGCCGCGATGGCCCTGTTGGCGCGCACGTAGGCGGGAAGCGTCGCGCCAACGCACCCGATAGGATGGGCGATGATGGCGTTCACGAAGTAGGTGGCATTCGTTACGAGCTCGATGACCCACCCCGAGTCGGGACGCTACGCGATGACGTACTGCAGTACGTCGGTCGTGCGCACGGCGTCGAGGAATCGTTCGAACGAACGGCTATCGGTAACGAGGGCGGGCGTTTCGAGGAGGCGGCCACAGCAATTACACGAAGAATGAAAATAGCGGTAACGACCCGACACCTTGTGGCGCAATACGAAACCGTAGCTCACGTTAATTTTAAAGGCATTCGTTTGCTCGCGAAACGTCGCCCTCAGAAGCGGTTCGAGCACCCGCGTACTCGTACAGGCGGTCATGCGATATTTGTAGCGGGACTGCACGGCACCGCGCGCTACCGACGTCTCTATGATGCGCCGGTGCTCGTCCTCGACGCGTTGTAGAGCGTCTGTCGACGGCGCCTCGGCTGCCGGTTCATTAGAACTACTACCAGGCGGTGGCACCGTCTGACGGCCGCACCGCTCCTTCAGGTGTCGTAGCATAGCGGCGCGCGTAGTGTACGTCGCGGCGCATTTCGGGCACTCTCGTCGTTTTACGCATAGCGAGTCGTTGCCGCATCGTTTCGAGCTCTTCGCGTTTCGCTCTAACGTCGCCTGTCTCGCGAAATAACCCCCGCATTTCGGACATTGCCACCTAGTAGGAAGAGGAGGCGGCATTCTCTAGGGGTGACTGACTGAGTGCTATTTTTCGAGCATCGCTACTTATAACAGTGGTGGCGGCGGTGGTGGTGGTGGTAGGTGGCTGCGCCCTAGCGGGGACTGCGTGTGTTTTGTTGTTGTGTTTTTTGGTATTGGGAACGGGACTGCGTGTGTTTTGGGTAATGCGTAACTCGGAAACGGAAAGTACATTTTCAACGTTTTATTAAGCACCGTACAACATTCAAAACAACGGCCTTTCCTATTTACTAATGTTCTATGGCAAAGCATAAGCACTGTTCTTTATTCGAGACCGCTCCTGCGCTGGACGTACGTATGGACGGCCGACTCCAGCAGAGCGCGGTTCATGTAGTTGCGCCAGTCCGTGCCTAGTAACCATTCCGAAACGAACTGGACCAGACTGCTGACCGCTTGCCACCTTAGTATCGTGCAGTATTAGCACGAGACGCGTGAAGCTCGGTATCAGCGAACGACGCAGAAACGCTTCCAACACGGCGTTAAAGTAACGCGTTACGATGCCCCCCGCGTCGTCGTAGCACTGTGTGTACACGCGTTTCGAACGACCCGCACGATAGCCGGCCATATGCACGTACGGACAGCCCTCATTAGGTTCGCATACGCCGCAATTATCGCGCGCCCGCTCCAATACAGTCTCACCGAGGCACTCGGCGAGGATGGTCATTGCGTGCCGCTCATAGCGATAGGTCAACTGGCCCCTTCCCGTCACGACGACTTGTCGTTGTATCACGTCCTCCGATGGGCTCCAACACGGAGCGCACGTCGGCCCCATCGAGTACAGGCTTTCGTACGTCGGTGGCGGCGCTCGAGTCACTTCGAGGTATCGGCGCGCGGCTGTATCGGTTACGTCAAGCGCCTCCTCTATGATAGCGTCCAACACGCTAGCGTCACGCACTCCGCTTCCTCCCTACAGCACAAAGCATGTCCTAGTCTTTACGTTCGGTGACCACCGTCAGCAACGCGTCCACGAAGTCTCGCATACATTCACGCCTGGTGCGCCGCACTTCCTACAACACATTATTATGATTAGTCCGCCTGATCGTTTTTTTTGACCTTCTTCGACCTCCCTCTTTACAGACCCCTCCACTCCACGTTTCAGCAGCGTTCTTACGAACGCGGCAACCTCTTCATACCTCGCACGTGTCCTTTCGTTGGTAGCTAACATATCCTGCAGTACGCGGCGCACCTCCTACAGCATATAAACACAACTGTTAGTTACGAAATGCTACTACTAAATAAGTTCGCTTCGTAGGCTAGCCAAAACGCCCTGATGTAATGATCGGCCGTCTCGCGTAATAGTCGCGCGGCCTCCTCAATTGTTGCACGACGCCTCATCACTTGTTGCACGTTCCTATGCGTCAGAAAATCTACCAGTATCGGGTACTCTTCCTTCTACAAACAGCAACACATTAGGCGTCGTCGTATCTCTTCAGTGTGCGCACGGTATACGACGGCTCCCCGTTCCAAGTCGTCTTACGGACGCTGATCTCCACTTCCGTGCCGGTTAACTCCAGCACGGTATCGCGGAGCGGCTCCTCGCTCAACTCCACCAAGTAGTCGGCCCGGTACTCGACGAGATTAACCATGTGCGTGTCAAATAGAGTGATCCAAATCTCGTCTTCGTCGTCCTCGCCATCCCTCACCATCACACGCAACGCGAAGTAATTCTTCGCCGCAAACTGCTCACCGTGCGTTCGACATACCATAGGCCCGCCTTTGTTTTTCTGATACAATTTTCGCAGACAACGGGAGCATCCCAAATACGTACAATTCTCTTTGTACGACACAGCGTCGATCATAACGCGCGTCTTAATTTTATACACGCCATTGTTAGCACACTGTAGACCCCTCAGACTCACCAATGTAGCCCGTGTCGACGACGCCGACTCGCATTCTCTTTCGAGCGACGCGCTCCGCGCTAGGACCGGCTGCCCCGCTGCCGCCTCGACGCTCCCCAAGGCCTCTTCGGCGCCTCGCTTACGACCGGCTACCAGCGGTGGCGCGATGACCACCACGGGTCTCTTATTACCCGGCGCCCCCGTTGTCACCGCTGCTGCTGCTCCGTAGCTTGCTGTTGGCCGCCGGCCGCCTTCGGACCCTGACTCTGTTTGCGTATCGCCTTCATCTTTTTCGGTGTCTCATTATCTGCCATTATCGCGGGAGAACGTCTGCTGCTGCTGCTACTGCTGCTGAAACAATACGTTAGAACACTGGCGTTATACAACATAGCATTTTCTCAACCGTTTTATACTTTACAAACTAGGGCGCATGCGCACTTAACACATACACCGCATAACTGCCTAGTCTACAGTTCTCTTACAAAATAACGCGCATGCGTACTTAACACATACGACGCATAACTGCCTAGTCTACCGAGGTATTTGCTTTAGGAAAAAAGTAAGCGGTCATGTCAGTACATTCATCGTCAAATGTGTCTTTACATCGAATTTCTCTAATATCACTACACCACACGATTCCCGAGCCCTAACTAATCATATACAACGCTTACTTCCATGCTTTTAGTTTTCGTTTATTGTTTTTGAAATGGCATTGTTCTCCGTTCACATTCCGATCACGATAAGTGACTCGCCGCAGTGTCATGCGCCGCCGCCACTGTTTGACGGCGCATTCCACCGTTTGCTCATTTCATGCACGATTATGGAGTCGAATGCAACGCCTCGTAAGGCAACACAGCGGTAAGCCTGCTTGTACGCATGCATGCGTGCATGCATGGTTCTCATTTTATTTTGGCGCCCTTTGTTTAAACAGTTGTAAGCACGCACGCGTACATGTATTGTGGTTTATTTCATAGAGTACTGAAGATCCAACTGCCTACAAGAACGGCCCTGTCAGCAGCAGCAGCAACAAAGCCGGTATGCTCGGTCGCTCCCATATCAAGGAATGACCCCCCTTGCCCAATCACTCCACCACCACCTATCAGCCACGACGCCGATTACTTCGATGACGATACCAGCCTCGTGTCTCCGTTCTTAAGAAGAGGAAGCAATGGATCGTGGTACACGCCTATCCCACCGACCGAACTATATTCGCGACGCGGTTTTCACGCGCCGATCCCCCTATAGGGCGGGCGTTGGACGCGGACATATCACGGAGCGCCACCGTAATTCTTAAGCAAGCATGGACATTCTAGCAGTCTATAATAAATACTCTCTCTACTACTCACGCTTCCACTCGTCTGTATCCACTGCGTAAACACCCTACGTACAGCGCCACCAACCTATACGGGGGCCGCTGAACGTTAGCGTATTTATGCATTGGTTTCGTTTTGATCGCACCGCTAGATTTATTTATTTAAACGCACAGCGCATTTATGCATTGGTTTCGTTTTGATCGCACCGCTAGATTTAAAACGCACAGCGCATTCCGTCTCACCGCTAGCCAGCTAGGCTGCCACGCCGGGGTCATAGTCCATTCCAGCTGCAGCGCCGGTCGCTTATCGCAGCAACGCTGCTAACATAGGGTACTGCGGGGCATCCTCATAGGGCTGACGGGGAAAGTCTGCACACAGTGGTTTTATCGCGGTTAAATAGCCGCACAATAAACGCATTATTGCTTATGTAAGCACGCGCTATGTACGGCGTTGATCGCTAGGGAGAAAACAAAAATGATCACTGCTCTCACCGCTAGGTGGCACCTCAAATGTATTTAGAGGGGGGTAATCCATCACGTTTTTTATAAGTAGGTTCCCGAAAACGTTTAGTGTCATAAAAGCCTTTGATCTTTTTTGTATAAGTAGGTTCCCGAAAACGTTTAGGGGTAATAAAACCGTTTTTTATTAGTAAAGTTTTGCCCAGAGGTCACCAAAGGTGTCGTGCACGGGCCTCTAAAATCCCTCTATACTACTCAGGTTGCACGAAATGAACTTAGACCAACTAGTTGGACAAACTAAACACTAAACATAGACCAACACGTTGCACGATCCAAACTTAGTTAAGCGAGTTGGACAAACGAAACATTAAACTTAGAACAATGAGTTGTACTAATCAAACTTAGAACAACTAGTCGGATAAACTAAACACTTAACTTAGATCAACGAGTTGCAAGAACCAAACTAGTTTTACCTCGTGGAATTCCACCGCTTCCACCACAATGGACAGGACAAACTTGCAAACTCGCACTAACAAACGTCCAAACAACCGTACCAACATTCTTTTAATCTAACACACTTGCAAACTCGCACTAACAAACGTCCAAACAAACGTACCAACACACTTGTCAACTGACAAACTTGCATTAACAAACGTCCAAACAAACGTACCAACACACTTTTAAACTGACAAACTTGCAAAGTTGCACTGACAAACGTGCAAACGAACGTACCAACACATTTGTAAACTGACAAACTTGCATTAACAAACGTCCAAACAAACGTGCCAACACACTTTTAAACTGACTAACTTGCAAACTAGCTCTGACAAGCGTGCAAACAAACGTACCAATATACTTTTAAACTGACAAACTTGCAAACTTGCACTGACAAACGTCCAAACAAACGTACAAACATACTTTTAAACTAACAAACTTGCAAACTTGCACAGACAAACGTTCAAACAAACGTACCAACACACTTGTAACTTAAAAAGTTGCAAACTTCCACTGACAAACGTTCAAACAAACGTACAAACATACTTTTAAACTAACAAACTTGCAAACTTGCACTAACAAACGTCCAAACAAACGTTCCAACACAATTATAGTTGGTAGGACTTAGACATTGTTGTAGTTGGTAGGACTTAGACATTTTTAGAGTTGGTAGGACGAAACACTCAACTTAGATCAGCCAAACTTAATCCTGCGAGTTGCACAAACAAAACACTTGCGTAATAAATGAGATCGAACGTACATCACGTAACTTCCCTTAATATAAAAAAAAACTGTGCGCGTTCATGAGACAGGCGACATCCGGCGTCATCCAACTGACACCAATGTAACTAATCAGACTATTGCCATCTACCGGCCATTATAGATCTCTATTCGTTGACACACTTCCGGGAATGGTGGAACCGTAGAGGCCGCCATGATAGTCAAGTGACTTCCGGTACGACGTCACTAGTGGATAATTTGAGATGGTTAAGGTCTAGTAGGGTTCAATGTTAATTACATCAACGCTTCTGAAAGCGGCAACCGCTATCAACGCAACGAGGAACAATGGACATTTAATTAATTGTATTACATATATAAATACAAAAAAACTATGTTATAGTAACAATAAACACAACAACATCTACCCTCTAATCTACCCTACCTCGGCTCTCTGATAATCTTTGAAACCCAAATAAAAATACTAGAACACGCCGTTCAAAAATTTAATATTATACACACTCAATATAATTTCACTGGTTGAATTTCAGTCAACCAATTACAAGATCTGACTCTCTCTCGGACTCAGATAAATAGCATTGAAAAATCGACATCATCCCAGGTATAGGGAAACTAGTCTCTCTAGTTTTCGCTATAACGGGAAACATATATATATATATATACTTCCGGCAAACGGCTGGCCTAGCGGGGTCAGCCAGCCGGCGGGTCAACGGGAACGCATACGGCGTTCGTGCAACGAGACGGACATTTCCGACGAACGGTCATCGTGTGATCTCGTGTGATCTCGTGACCAACTAGCTTAGTTGGGCTAACGGAGCGTGAGCGGCGAACTTTCGTTCGACTACGCGGTACGTGAGAGCGTATGTAGGGAAGACAATTCAATATTATATATTGACGTTAGAACCGACTAATCTACTGCGAACTGACCATTTATTATATGTGGTTAAAAGTTTGCCTCATTGTATTCTGGGAATAGTATAGATTCCCGATCTATGTATGTGGACATGCAAACATATATGTATATATATATATATATATATGTTTCCCGGTATAGGGAAAACTAGTCTCTGATATATATATATATATATATATATATATATATACATAATACATATATAGGGAAAACTAGTCTCTCATATATATATATATATATATATATATGAGATACTAGATTTCCCTATACCGGGAAACATATATATGTATCCTTCCAGCTGACTGCCGCTCCGATCCCCGTCACGCGCTCGCCCTGTCACGTTGACCCGGTTGTCTCGCTTCGAGACGTCGCACCTCATCTCGTCGGTCTGCAGACTACGCCCGTCCTCGCTACGCTTCGCCTGCCACGAATCTTCGACACGCGCTCGACACGTATCTTCGCCATGCGCTCTCTACGTCCGCGTCTTTCTCGGCCCGCTGCGCAGAGCTGTCGCTGGCCGTTCGGTCTCCTTCTTCGCTATGTAGAGACCCCGGTCTACACTAATGCATACGTCTCCACAGGTACACTTTTACAATGGGAACACCACTTTTCTGGTTCCCACACAACCTAGCACGTACACTTTGCCTACCTCTAGGCACCGTGGTGGCAACTCGCCATTACAGCCATGCATCTCTTCTAGATTTTGTCCTGAATCTAAATTGATCCAGACGTTCCGATTTTTGCAAGACCCTTCTGGGCACCGGGGTGACACCACGGCATTATATCCCCGTTATCTCTTTTGAATTTACACGTGCCCGAACTTTGCCAAATTGATATTTCTTACCTTTCATTGACTTTTATTACTTGGGTTTGCTTATCCATGTCCGGACGTTGCAGCCTTGATGGATTGTCTATAGACAGCTCTTTCGTTTGCCAGTTTCCCCTCTCGCCAGACGTCTGCTCCCATCCATTCTTGTATGTCCTTCCCTCATTGTCTCCTAGGTCTTCCTCTGACTTTTATACCTAGTCCAAAAACGTAAGATCTTCCATAACACAGTATCGAATCATCATATCTGCCAAAAGTGCTTTACACTTTTCTCCCTGGCAGATCTGTTCAATCGAACACCATCTCGACTTTTCAGGGAAGCACCCAGCCACGCTACAATTAAGTCGCGAATATTATTCATATACACACATACACCATTGCCTATAGCCATGTAGTCATTAAAACAGCTGAATGAGTTGGAACAACGTAAACGAACTTGCCCACACAGGATTGGAACCAGAGTTCTCTCGACGATGCTCTACCCACCGCATAACCAATGCGCCATAGCGTCATTGCGCCACTGCGCCACTGTGACACTCCGACACTGCGCCACTGCGCCACTGCGCCACCTCGCCACCTCGCCACCTCGCCACTGCGCTCCACGAAAGTCTACGCAACGTTTTGCTTGCAGCAAGAATAAGTATAAAAGAAAACTGAGAAATACCTTAGAAAGGCGGGTTAAAGATAGAGCCTACATAGAGACATACATGATGCACTCGCATTCGTAATTGTTCTTTTGTCACCAGGGAGTTAACTCTGGATCGCCCGCTGAAGTGTTGCTACGGGCTCAGCTTGAAAATGGTGCATTCTGAGGTATGTTTTAACCTTAATCGTGGATATAGAGGGGAATATATAAAACAAGACACTATTTGTAAATATAGTAATCATAATTGATAAAAGTCAGTAATCATGATTGTTTCATCGTGTTGAGGTGTGGTTTCCATTTTACCACTGGTACTTGGTTATGGTGATGGTTTTCTTGACCTAACCCTAGGCCTTGTTGCCATGCTGAGAGAGTCCGTAAAAGGTAAGTTCTTCCTTCATCTGAAGACTCTTTCACCATCACCTTTAAATTATTATAATATCATGGTAAATTGGTGGTTTGTGTTTCAAAGATTATATTTTATTTGTTGCTATCATGCTATGCAATTAACTAAACAGTAATTTCTGGAATGCAACAAAAGTATGTTTCAATTAATCGCAAGAACATTTCTCAAATTGTTGTTTAGTATATCCAATTTCTGTGCAAACATATCATTGTCTAGACCAAGTTATTGATAACCCGTTAGTATACACGGTTTTCAGCAATAAGCGTATTTCATGAGACCTTCGGTGGATTATATTTGTCAGTACTTCACTCAAATCAACTTTGAATACGTATTATATATTCAGCACAAAGATATCTTACGAATCACATTCTTTATTTTGCAAAAAAACCGGCATATAAGTTTAGTTGAATAGACTTGTGGGCATTGGTGTCGAATCCAGACCCACATTAAAATTACACTTAAATAAATTCATCAAATCGACTCTTGAACACAACACACTCAATATGAGGCGCTTTATATTAAAAGTTGTGGGTTCTAATTAATAAAAACACTAACAAGAGACAAACGTCTTTTCGCTGGTGTATTTTATAGTGCTTCTAAATGTGGATTTTTCGTATCTGATAGTGATTGTATTCCAGTGGACCCAAGGAAGTGTGCCACAGTATGTTTATGTGTGTTAAGGTAAGTAAAATATATGTGCTTATATATATATATGTATTTATATATACATATGTACTGCGCTATATATATATATAGCGCAATGTCCACTCCATAGGACTGCTCAAAGCGACCAACTGGTAAGGATTTATAATGAAGGTGTGACTGGCCGTGGTATAATAACAATTTTATATGTTTATTGTACCAGATGACGTTTTCCCATGGCACTAATTTGGCAGTAAGATTTGTGCGCTAAAGAATATTAGTATTAGCTTTGCGAAGCGGATAGAACCATAAAACTCAGTGAAGTCTGTCATAACAAAGACGTATTATTATTTAATAGCTGTCTTCTTACGTGCTCTGGGTATATAACACATTGACATCCTCTACACTTGCTTGACACGTTGATCACGCCTGCTTGCAAAGGTTGTGGTGACATTGATTTCCACATTGCAATAGTTGCATAACCACGCACTGGGAGGCCACTACTATACAAGGAAGCTGACCAGTAATGGTGTAAAAGCTCCACTTAAAGTTCCACTTTGGCGGCAACATTGTGTTATGTGAGACAATAAAACATGAACCAGATTGTATGTTTGGCACGACCGTAGATATTTTTGACCTCACCAGGTACTATTTACTCAACGGTAAGAGTTCTACTCGCTTGCCGTTCAGTCAGCTACACGTCCATTGTTCACACGGACGTCTGTTCCTGCAACAAGAGTTCATGTGTTCTTTTTGTCACAAGGAATCAACCGGACAAAAATCGAGTTTGCAAGTCTCATAGATTTACACAAAACGGTTTGTAGATTTACTCTCAATAACATAAAAGCCAATCTACACATGAAAATGTGATAAATGTTAAGACTGATATATGCCTACTCTATTATACTACCGCTTTTGTTAATGCTGCTGTTGTTGTTGTTGCTGCAGCTGTTGTGGCTGCTGTTGCTGTCGTTGCTGTTGCATCAGTTGTTGAAGCGACTGGAAATATGGTAGCATCATAACCCACGGTGTAGTACGACGCTCCCGCAACGACAAATTAAAACCATGTTACGATATACAATGAAAGGAATCTCTTTAGTGATGGTTCACATAATTATAATTATGTTTTACACAACTACAACTATAACAGAACAAATAATAACGTTGCTAACTAAAATAGTTATTAAGGTATTTTGATCTAAAATTGTATTACTTTAATTGATTGATTTACTGCTGTATTTTTATGTGTGTGTGTGTGTGTGTGTGTGTGTGTGTGTGTGTGTGTGTGTGTGTGTGTGTGTGTGTGTGTGTGTGTGTGTGTGTGTGTGTGTGTGTGTGTGTGTTGAACTGATGCAGTGTTGACCTTCGATAACAGTTGCAAGCATCCCGACAACGAACATGATTTCGAGGAACACTTTGCTCTGGGCCAACGAATCCAGTGTTCTGCAAGATGTCAACAACGACAGCTTGGATTTGGCTGATAACAACGTAGATTACATATACGATTCTCGTAGCGTTGCCCTACTAGTCGCATGTGTGCTCGGGCTACCTGGCAATGTGCTCGTGATGGCCATTTATGTGCGAAACATGACAACATCAACGAAGGTTTATATGTTTGCTCTGGCCATCGCTGATTCAGTCGTCTGCGTTAGTGGAATTGTTCTGCGAATTCCCACTGTGGACTTCGTGACAGCGTTGATATTTCGCTGCATCTTCAGGATATCTATCGTCTTCTCGATGTTTCTTCTTGCGTTTGTGTCCATCGAGCGCGTTATCGCGGTTAGACGGCCACACTCGTTCAGTACAGAAGCCCGCCGAGCGAAGAGGGCTCTCATTGGTATTGCTGTGGCAACAGTTGTGTACTCAACGGTGAAAACCGTGACCAAAGAAACGCCGTATAAACAATTCGACTGGGTCCTTAAGGTATGCTTTCTCTTGATATGCCTCTTGATAATGGCAACGTGTTACACGTTGGTAGCGGCTGCGTTATTCAAAATATTGAGAAATCGAGTTGGCATTCTTGGTCAGTTGCATCTACCTGAAAGTGGACCTTCAAACGCTGCCGCGCAGGTGGATCCAATATCAAATGTTGACCGCGGCAATCGTTCTCCCCAGCCTGGACCAATGACTGCCTCAACTCTAGTTGCACACAACTACACGTCTGCCGTTCCTGGTACAACGAATCCAGCGCAACAGACAGTTGTCCACAATGCGGCTACAACATCGCAGACGAAGACCTACAAAAATTTCGTTTTGCTATTCATCATAACGATTGTGTTCATTGCGTGCTGGCTGCCCCAGTGGATGCTCATCGTCGGGTTTTCGGTTCCGGACGAATGGGTGGGACTATATATTCTAAATTCTGTCGTCAATCCGTTCATCTATGGCGTCGCCAGCGCCATGTTCCGTGAAGACGCGCGTCAGTTCTACCGGAAAACCCGCGTTAAACTGTTAGCTCTTCATCACAGGGCGTGTGGCTAGATGCCCGCTGACTTACTGTTCATTCACACATGCATAGCCCTATCGTGTATTGAGTGTAAGATTAATTGTGTACTTTGTTCGGCATATTACAGAGAAGTTGTCGGTTTCTCTGCTTTTTATGTCAATTAATATAATGTTCTTAAGACCACGACGAGAATGTTGAAGGTCTACTACCCGCCAAATTGCGTTTAATACGTCCGAAACGGTGTTCGAATTTGAATTATTTTTTCGCAAAATGTAAACGTTCAACTGTATTCAAGATATACTTTCGCTTCTAATACTACAATAAGGTACACAACTTGCAACGTTGTTTTTTATTAATAACAAGGTCCAAAGTTAACTTGTGAAATATCGCCGAATGTGTAGGATTAGTGTAATAATTGTGTAATATGCAAAGCTGCGTGGATGTTGTTGCATAAGACACAATGCATCGATTGTCAGGTGTATATAGCCGCGTATAGTGTACTCCAAAGAGATGTCAGTAGTATATATAGGTACAAATGGATGGAACCTTGGCGCATAGTGAGATGTCTAATTACGATTCAAACGAGAGCTATTTTGTTAGTAGGCCATACCTCTTACGTGAAACCTACTTGTGGTTTCTCTGTAAATAAATGATCGGAATAAATGTTTGTGTTTAGATGTTGCCAAAGTGTCGTGTATCATTGCGATGAGAGTTTTGTTTTGCAATAATAATAATAACAATACATTTTATTTGATATAGCGCCAGATCCATATCTGTTCATGGAGCTTCACAATAGTGTCCTGTCAACCTAACATTCCATTGCAAATCGAAGGGGCTTTGCAAATGTGTATCAGATGAGGCAAAATCCTGGTTTGTGATGTTATTAACGAAATTAATGTTTTGGAAGCAACAAGTGGGTGAACAGTTTTATTTCTCGTGCCGTGCAGTGTGTTCTGTTCCACAAAAAGATTTATGATAAACTGCATGCAGGCCCATAGCTATAGTCTGGGGGAGGGGGCCTTGATCCCATAAATACGCATTGATATCAGATTGTCTCTCTAGTCTAGGAAAATGTCGCTTGTGTTATTAAAAATGAAGTGAAATGTTGGGGTGTGTAATACGGGTACATTGCGTTGGCTTTTCATCTCTTCACAAAAGAGCCGGAACTCGGAGGCTTGGGGGCTAAACCCCCAATATTTTTGGTGGGGAGCTGGAGATAGGATTAGTTCCCCAATATTTTGGAAAGGGGGTGCTGTTGAAATTGTTTGGTCAGTCTCAAGGGGAGGTGCAGTAGAAGGTTTGGTTAGTTTCAAAGGAGTGCAGTTGGATAAGTTTTTGGTGATTTTCAACAACTGTGAACGTCACCGTAAACATTGTTAACAGCAACTTTCGACCGAGAGAACCCGGGTTCAGACCCTGTGCTACCGTCGAACCTTGGGAAAGTTCGTTCACTCTAAGTTGCTCCATCCAGTTCACTCAGCTGTATGAACGAGTACCTGGCTATAGATAGTGGAGGATATTTGGGTACGAACAGTGTTCGCGCACTAATTGCAGCGTGGCTGGATGCTTCCCACATAAGTCGAGATGTTGTTCGATTGAACAGATCTGCCAGGGAGTAAAATGTAAGGCGCTTTGAGCTTTGGATACTGCGCTATATAAAAAAAACTTACCTTTACCTTTACTTGGTGCCCCGCCATACACTGTAGTTGCCACTACATGCTTAACTTCCTGCCTACGGTTCTGGCTGAATGACATTTTAGCTTAGTACGGCACCAAGGACAGGCACACAAACACACCATCTTATTGGACACTTTATCACCCAAATATATTACTAAATGCAAATGATCAAATCATTGCAATACACAAGTGCCAGCAAAGTTGGATAAAGTTAGAAAGCGTGGATAGTGCACAAGTCATGCAAGTTGTGATGCCGTGATAGTCACTCTAATAAAAATAATCTTAAACGTCTGGTTATTGAGGATTTTATTTATCATTTTGATAATTGTCATATGATGAACATCTTCATTCAACATTATTGTCATATTGTGGTCATGCACTCACGCACGCACACTCATAAACGCACACAAACACACCGTAACACATTTGCAGACTGGCTGAATAATTAAGTAGTGATAAAATTGATTAATACATCGTAAAAATTAATAATATAATTAATTATTTGAGTGATATTAAAATGAATCAAAAGGCAATTGCTTGGGTCTACGTATCTTAAAAAGTCAATAAAAACAAATCATTTGCGATCACAATTAAGACTGTTATACCATTAGTTTAGAATGTTTAAACAGTGATAACATTTATTAATACATCGTAAAAATAAATAATCTAATTCATTATTTGATTTATATTAAAATAAATCAAAAGGCAATTGCTTGGGTCTACGTATCTTAAAAAATCAATAAAAACTAACAATTTGCGATTAGTTAAGACTATTATACCACTAGTTTACTAGAATAACCATGTTGAAGACACCAACGTAAAGTTGTAACGACAGCGCCATTTTCACAGAAAGGCTGACGTCACGAATGTGTACCCTTCCCCGTTAGCCAGTCGCGGAATTGGGAAGACTAATCCAGTTTACGACGCACAATAACCCATATGTTGCGGCCAAATATTTGCTAGCATTTTGTAATGACACGTTCTCAGCAGATGATGCCACTTTCAACATGTAAGTTTTTTTATTTATATTGTGATAATATCCATATTCCCACAGCCAGTACAGCAGTTTACGACGTTAATAAACAACAAATGTTCTATGCTGCTATAGGCCTATCGCCAGTATAGAAGGGAAAGACTCGATAACGACGAGAACATTTATTGAACAGACTTATCTCAAAACGGAAGTCGAGGCAAGAGAGCGTACAACAGGAACAAGGTATGGAATTAACCAACGCAATAATACTGGAAGCGGAAATGTGATACTTATCCAATATGGCGTGACCACTTTCTTTTCCCCTTCATTAATCTAATAATAGCACATAAGCATGCAAGGTTATAACGTGATAGTCCATATGACATACAAATATGCAGTAGAGTCAATATGGGCATATGTCACACAAAATATGCAGTAGAGTCAATAGGTCCATGGCACATGTATTATAACTCATAGTCTTGTAGATATGCAGGTTTATTACGTCTGCGGATGGGCCGAGTGGGCCTCACGTTGTCACTGGGTGTGGTTGGTGGTTTCGGTAGCGCGGTTGTAGGGGCCTCAGGTGGCGCTGTGATCATCAGTGGAGCCTCGGGCGGTGCTGCGATCACTAATGGGATTTCGGGTGGAGTTGCATTCGCTTGGACATCAGGCGGGGTGTCGTCTTCGTATGGCGGGACGTCTTTCGTGTCATCTCCATCCTCACGATGGCGCGTGGGTATTGTGGTCGACACATGACCGGGTACTAATTAGCACTCGGATAGTCGCACCTTGTATGATGAAGTGCGTAGTTGAGATCCGCTAAATTTGCGAATGTAGCACCAGCTATCTTCGATAGAGGTGACTAGATAGCGGTCTCGAGCTTGCGACTTATTGCGGTCGGATAGTACGTAAACCAAGTCACCGACATGAATTATCGGTACAGGCGCCTCTTTGCCGCGAGATGGCATGCGTCGGTCACTCGCTCAATCGCGTTGTCGATGTCCAATGCGAAGAAGTTACGACGAACTACGAGTTTGAGTTGGTGTTTTGATGGGTGGCTCAGCTTTAGGTGGATCGCTGTTAGTAAGCCATCTAACACTTGTCGTGGAACTACGATAAGTTCTTTGGTTGGCGCGAATGGTATGTCGCACTTGACAACGATGACGCCGTCGCGAGCCAACGTTGTAGTAGATAAGTCACGTTGGCGTTGGTTACTTTTTTGGATGGACGCGTGCCTTGTTTTAGGTGAGCTCTGACGCGCCGTAGGTTAGAGCACTTTGATTGTGTAGAGAGCCATGCGGACCTGCTCGTGAACGGAAGGCGAGTGGAGCCGGATATGATATCTTCCACAGCAACACTCATAACCACAGATTGTTCGATTTGCGATATGAAAGAACATATCTGGCAATGTGGTTCATGGCATTCCGGTGCGTTTCTGCTTGCGAAGTCGGATGGTATGTTTGATGAACCCGCCAGGTGGCGCACTGTGACTTGGTATCGGGCGACAACTGACAGAAACGATGTCACGCGAGGGCTAGATGAAAATTCGCCACGGCATATTTTGTCAATGGCCTGCACACACGGTTTGCTGTCGGTGAGTAGACACGGCTTCGACTTTGATTGTATGATGTACGGGCTGAAGTGTTTGACTGCTGCAGCAATGCCTAACGCTTCGATTTCGCAGGGTAGCCATGTAACTTGGTGTTTCTTTAGTTTGGCGCTGAAAAACCCGGCAAGACGGGTCTGTCCATTTCGCGAAACGTATAGTGTGGATCCGATGCCACGTTTGGTAACCGAACCGTCGGTAACGATCCATAGTTGGTAACTGAGCCGTGGTAATGTGATCGATCTGTTGGTGGAGAGTGTGTTTTGGGCTACACGGAACACGGAACTCGCAGATGTCATCAGTCCATGTCAATGTCTCCTGTGATTTCATGCCCGCAATGTACGACTCGAGGGGTGCAAGTACTTTGGAACACTGAGAGATGACGCGTCCCAACACTTTATATGCTCCAACGAAGGAACGAAGTCCCAGAACGGTTTGTGGCGGTGTGCACGATGCCAGAGTAGCGATGCGGTGAGGACTGGCATGTAGTGTACTTTCTGACCACACCCAGCCTAGGATGGTCGTTGATTTGGGGCAAACCCTGGTCTTCTTTGCTGAAAGTCGTAAGTCGCATCGAGCAAGGGCATCAAGGACACGACTCCATTTGTCTAGTAGTTCTTGTGGCGAGTTGCCCCCGCAGTACAAATCGTCAGCCAACTTGGCGACGACGCCCTCTTGTAACAGATCACCAAAGACTCGGCACATGAGTTCTTCCAATGCCGTCTCAAAGCCGGGCATGCCCATGGCACATCGTATGTAAACGAGAACTCCACGAAAGGGTGTCGCAACTCCGCAGTATTTGAGTGAGTCCTTCGATAGAGGGATCTGATAGAATGCATTCGTCAAGTCTGATACAACGATGTACTTCCAGCAAGCTATGGATCTTAGTGTCAAATCCACGTCTGGCATGAGAGAAGGCTGCAGCTTGCTGTAACGTCCTACTTCCGTGAAGGCAGTGACGAGTCGTGATCCTCCATTAGCTTTGCGTACGAGAAATGATGGGTTAAGGTATTTGACCACCACCCCGATATCTTCTGGACGACGGAATACACCGGCCGCCTCCAAATCATCAAACTTTTCCTGAAGTTCGACGAGTTTGTCACGAACGTATTGCGGACATCTCCCCTTTCGCTACGGGGGTTGGACTGGTCCCATGTTTACAGTTGCTGTGAATGGGCCCGCATGCCCGTTGTATCCTACGATTTTCGAGTTGAACACGGTGTCAAATTGTTGATGCAGATTGCGGAACTGGTTGTGCAAGTCGTCAGACAAGAGGTTGCCACTGTCTAGTTCGATAGTGTCTGGAAATTGCACGTCTGCTGCGTGTGTGCTTGTGTTTTTGATTACGATGTCTTCCACGTAGTTGGTGTCACATGCTGTGGTACCACGCACTTGGCAAAAGTGCTCGTTGCGTCCTATTTTCAAGGGATGTGAACACGTCTTTAGTAAGCGGATTTTTTCCACGACTGCCTCGACAATGGCAGGTTGGGGCCAATCTTGGTAGTGCAATGTTGACTTATGATCGTTACGAGGTTCGATCGCCACTACAAGATCGTCGAGTGCTGATGGAATAGACAGTTCTATGTAGTCGCCTGGCCAAACAGTAGTGGACGCGGGTGGCGCACGCAACACGTAGGCCTGCTCTCTGCGAATCGTGTGATATTGGGAACGGTTGACGTTCTCCATCCCGTAGTGTATCACAGTTTCGTCAATGCTGATCTGATTTTTGGCGGTACGAACGGATATGTCATTGGTTGTCATGAATGGTGTTCCCGCAAGTACATCGACATCCAAGTCTTTAACGACAAGGGCATCGAGGTGTAGGTCAAGATTATCCCGCGATAACACGAGCCTTGTTTCTCCGACTACATTGAGTGGGGTTACACCATAATCTTGTCTTGCGAGCTGGGAGCATTTGGTGATTTTTGCACCAATTGACCTGGCCACCGTCTCTCTAATCATGTTGGTTTCGGCCCCAGTGTCGAGGGTAAGACGTATTGGGTGGTGACGTTGGAACGCCTTGAAGAATGGAGACTGTTTCGTATTTACGCGACAAGTCGCCTACACTTTTTGTACGTCATTGACGTAGCCGTCATTCACCGGTGGTTCCTCGTCTCCGCTGTCTTCGCAGTTTAGTCCTGTCACGTTGCGTGCCTTAGTCATGAACAGTCTGTCTTGCTCGAGCAAGTACTTGCAAGCGCTTAGATAGTGGTCTACTATCGGTCTACCAGCCGGCATTGTTTTGCTCGTTGGGTTCGTTGGTAGCTTTGTGGGCGAGCGGGCCCAGAGCGTGTGCGTGGTTGGTAGTAGGTTGACTGTCTCAGGATTTTTGTCTCTGACATAGAATGGATCTCGTCCAGTAGGGACCCCAGGGCCTGAGAGATCTCTGGTTTAAAACTGGCTAGCGTGCGGCTCCGCAATTCGGTTCCGTAGCGCTGTTTTACGAGTCTATGTAGCTCCTGATGGATAAGTCTAAGCCAGCTCAATACAACCATGTTCTCTAGCGACGGTGATAAGTCCTCATCTACGGTCGGGAACTCGTCGTGGTGTGATATACCGCCACCCACTGTCAGCAGACTATCATCAACGAACGCCAGGAGGCGTTGGAATAGGTCCTCGTGGTTTTCGTCTGATTCAAGTTTTATGTCGGCGAAATCTATGAAGTGAGCGCCGCTTGTCTGAAACCCGAAGTGAAGTCTGATTGCCTGCCATATGGAGTTGACGGATGTCGAGTTTTTGACGATGGTATTTCGCGATATGATCGGACAGAAGTTGGCAATCTGCCCAAGCATTAATTCTAAGTGCGCGACTTTTTGTTGTGCCGTTCGCCTAACCAAGCCTGGTGTGTCTTCGGTATCGTCAAGTAAGCCTCTGAGTGGAGAAGTGTTAGTTTTCTTTCCCCATGTTACCTGGTCGAGTAGGAATGGTGCGAAATTCGCGTCCAATGATAGAGTATATTGGAGGTTTTGGCGCCAACTCTCACATGACGTCAGTGTTTCGTGTTTTGAAAGAGACCACTGTTTTGGAGCTCTCTGTGACTGAGTCATTGTCGCGTTTGACGTGTAGCTCAATCGTGTATGCAAATGCCGGCAATGTTCAATGTTCAATGTTAATTACTGCGTACAGAAAGTAAGCATTCGTCGTGCCGTTTGTTTGGCTATACGAGAATCTATCCACTTCAGTAGTGAAAACGCTGCCACCACGCCAGTATAGAAGGGAAAGACTCGATAACGACGAGAACATTTATTGAACAGACTTATCTCAAAACGGAAGTCGAGGCAAGAGAGCGTACAACAGGAACAAGGTAAGGAATTAACCAACGCAATAATACAGAAAGCGGAAATGTGATACTTATCCAATATGGCGTATAACTTGTAAAAATGTTACGTCAGCATGGTGCATGGTATTGTGTCATACTGGTCGTTGATGCATACAAAAGTGAAACTCCGCTTCACGGTCGAACGGAATACGAGAAACCAATGAATGTGCCAGGTTATTCTTATACATGTCGAACAAAACTCGGTCTCCACTCCTCTCCCAATCCGTCCAAGTCTTTCTTTACGCGCAGTCCTCCAATTGCAGTCTAGGTCGTCCTCGTCTCCTTTTATTTTTCACTCTCCGGGCATCTGCTTCCTTTGCCAACCGTTCTCCTCCCATTCTCTCCACATGCCCAGCCCACTTCAGTCGACTCTTCACCATCTTCTTCTTAAAGCATTTTCTACTCCAACCTCCTCCCTCAACTCCTCCATTCTTCGCTGATCACTTCTTTTCACTCCCGCAATTATTCTGACCCATTTGTTTTCGCAAACCTGTACACTCTCCTGTTGTTTCTCTGTCAGTGCCATAGTCTCTAGGCCATACATGTATGCCGGGATTGCACATGAGCACAGCGTCTTTCCTTTGAGTTGATGCGATATGCGCCTGTCTTCCATAACACCTTCGACTTTGCTCCAAGCATTCGCCCCTGCATTTATCCTCATGCGAATTTCTGTGTCTGAGTTGCCGTCCCCTAGAATCGCAGGGGGACTCACAGAGAAGCCTGAAACTGGAGGCATAAATGAAGACAGCACAAATAAATCAACAAAGAACAGTCTGGAAAACTCTTCTGAAACTGGATATAAATGTGTTTGTTTAAATGCAAGGAGTATAATAAACAAAAGAAATGAACTAAACATTATGGTAGAAGATATTGACCCTCATATAATAGGTATAACCGAATCCTGGACCACCACCGATATATCAGATGCCGAATTGGGACTGACAGGATATGTAATGTTTAGGAAAGATAGAATAGGAAGAAAGGGAGGTGGAGTTATTTTATATATTAAATAATCTATCCAGGCTTGTGAATTAAAATTAGAAAGAGAAGCAGATTGCGATGAAGCTGTTTGGTGTAACATAGTTACAGGAAACTCAACGTTAACAGTTGGGTTTGTTTATGGAAGTCCAAACATAAGCATAGAAGAGAATGAAAAAATACAAAACGCTCAAAGGGAAGTAAGCCATCGGGACTGTATTATTATGGGGGATTTTAACCACGGGCATATGCAATGGAAATCTCTACAGAGTATGGGGAGTGAGGACCACAAGTTTTTAGTTTTAGTTCAAGATACTTTCCTTTCTCAAGATGTGCTAGAACCAACCAGGGGTGAAAATGTGTTAGACATAGTTTTGTCCTCACAGAATGAATTAGTTGACAATGTCAAGATATGTGAGCTACTGGGGAGTAGTGATCACAACCAGATACATTTTACCATCAAAGTAAAATCAGGAATAGTACATCCTAATGTCATGTACTTTTTTTTACTTAAAATAAACAATTACTATCCAAACTGTGTACATTTTAACTTTAACCTCCTCAGTCGTAATGAGAAATGCATGCAGAATAGGGAACCACTCCGGCCATGACCAGATAATGTTTCAAAGTTAGGATATATTTACTTATTAGTTATTGCATGGCATTTTCTAGGTGAAATGTTGGTTAGGCTGTATAATTGGACTAACAATTAGTAATTCCTTTATAACCGTGAACTATCGATCGACGGCAGATTTTGGTACTAAAGCATTAGGCCGTGAGATTGTCCCAAGAATGAAGAAACAGGACATGTTCTACCGCCAAATGGGTAGACTTGGCACCTCTGACCCGTGTGAGCCACCCGACTGTCCACAGCCTAGGATAATCCAACTGGGATATTACCCTCAGATTAATCTCATTTCCAGATCACAACCCTTCCCCAAATAACTAAGCTGGTGGCTACAGCCTACCCCATTAACTAGCCATTAGTCACCTTATCCAGGGAGCACAGTGACCCATCTGCAAGTCAAACATTTCCTTTGCCAGACATTTATTGCATGTCATAGATGTCAAACAGTGGTGGGTACAACTCTTTCTGCCTTACGGTGGGATGATGGCCAGCAGGGTGCTGCAGAGGGCCATCAGTGATATAACTCAATCCCCGCGAGTCACAACCTGAGCGCGTCTAGCGTTATCGGCAGGCTTTAGAAAAAGTAATTAACTATTTTGCCGCCAAATGTAGCGGAAGATATTACTAAGCCTTGCTTTGAACTGGGATTAATCAGCTTTGAATTCAGATTATTTCGGAAAGACTGCGTTTCGGAAAAAAAATAGCGACTTTTCTGTCTGGTGTTATATTGGTGGCTGTAGTTCAGCAAATCTACTATAATTTAGACCCGGTGAAGGATTAGGTAAGCAATGCAAACGTTACGACATCTTGAAGCGCTACCTGAAGGTGTCTTCCAAAAGGAAAATCAGTCTCAAGCTCCGCTCTCCAGCAAGCTGATGTCAACAGCGGCCAGTGCAAGACAGCAGCACTCATCCTGGCAGTGATGGCTGAGTTTGATGAAAAGAGCGACCAACTCTTTATAGAAGCTAAGGTATGTAAATGTGCATAAGTATTTATAAAATGTATATTTTATTTGATATACAAAAAATAATATGTGGGTTGTCCCGATTCGACTGGGCCATGATGGTGTAATTCAAAGAATCAATATAAAGTGGGAAAACTTGTACTACATTCCTTGATGACGAAAACGATAAAATGTCACCGTGCTACCATGGCAACAATTCTGATCAGCCTTGTACTGAACACAATTAAATATTATTAATTGGCCTGCGGTAATTCCTGTATTGGAAAGGCTGATTCCCAAATTGGAATTGTCTATGTGAGAGCAATGGTATCAGAATCACTTAATCATAGGTCTGCTGACAATAAAGATTAAATATAATATTTCATTTACATATGTGTTGGTTATAGGACACGTCTTCGGCATCAGAAGTGGATCAGCTGCCAACCTTGCCTGAGACACCTTGCCCCGTTTTGTGTGGTAAGGAGTATTTGGCGTACATTGATATTTTCAAGATTTTATAATAAAAATAATAACTTTACTTAGACACCCATTTCCAAAGTATAACTCTGTTCAATGGTGTTAACAAAGTTTCTAAAATACTAATACTTGTGTAATGATTAATAGAGCTACTAAACTGTCAGTAATAAAATAAAACGTCAATAAAGTTTGCTAAAATAAAACTGTGCTAAACAATCATGATCTAAAGTATAATTCAGTAAAAATTACATACAACAATTACGATATGATATTGTGGATAATTAATTAACATTAAAACTAATAAATAAATAAATATACAATAAAATATTAATAAATATAATTAAATCTGCTTTCCGTACACGCGATCACCCATCGCGTGGCGCGTACTTCCAAGTGATCCGCATCGCCAAAATACGCGCAAGACACGGCAACGCGGTGCCTGATGCATCTCCCGGATATGGTCCAGCGCTCCGCGGTCAGAGTAGCTCTACAGATCCAGCGCAGCGACCGACATCAAAGCATCATCGCAGGACCCAAACTTTCTAACTGGCTACCGGTGAAGCGGCGTACAGAGTATAAAACAGTGATCCTTGTCCTCAACGTCCCTCACAACCAGACACCCCCGTACACCGCGTCACTGACCACTCGCCATGTCGCCCCCCCCCCCCAGACCGTGCCACACTACAACGATACGACCAGTGATCTCTCTCTCGAGCCGGACCACCCCGTGGAACGCGCCGCCGGAGGAACTGCGGCTGATCACCTCACTGGACGCCTTCACTGCACGCCTCAAAACACACCATTCCAAACCCGCTTTCAATGTGTAACATGTTTCTTTAAGGCCATCTTTCTATGTTATTGCATAATTTACTATTATACAAATAAAGTTAATTATTATTAAATAATTATTGAGATAATATACTAGTTTAATAGTAGACAACTAAATATTATACTAATAAATATTATGATATGATGAAGTCACATAAAACTAATATGATGATGTCACATAAAACTAGACATTGAAAGCAAGTTTAAAATAATGTGTCTTAAGACGCGCTCTAAAAGTGTTCACACATTCGATCAAACGCAGATCCTCCGGTAGCGCGTTCCAGAGCGTCGAATAACACTTACATTTTTGAGACCATTGGGATGGCATGCATATTCTGTATAATTATAATATAATCACTTGAGGTTCTTAATAAAAAACTAAACTTTTTTTGACGCAGAATTTCTAACCTTTTGGAAAACGTTTTCGACAGTTTTGGACACTGCCTTATCATAAATAGCTTTCTGATAGTCCAGAAAACAGCTGTGGTCTTCTAGCATGGTGGTGACTTGTAAAAGAAATGTATAATTCACAATATTACATATTTTGTAGCGGACCCTCTATAAAGTAGCTTGATGCTGTACTTTACTAACTTGAGCTTGATCTGTTACAGGAGAGTCTCTGTTGACAGTGAAACGCATGATGCTGGTCCTGGACTAGCTTGTTGTGGCCAGTCACACCGAGGACACGGTTGATGGCGCCAGCATGCTGTTTATAGCATGTTGTCTTCAACATCAAACGTTTTAATACTTTCCTTCTGAATTTTTCCTACAGGGTTTGTTAATCTTCCACAAAAGTTGTGCATTTCAAATGCTTGCCTGATAGGTCTGCACAAAGATGAACTCTGACGGCTATAATTGTTATGCTGATGTCATTTTATATTGTGGACTATCTCATCAATATCAACATGCATGTATTTTCTGTTGGTGCCATTAATAAATTACCTTTACCAACAATTGCTTTGTGTCTTCCTGTAGTAGATGAGCTCATGGTATTGCCATTAAGCATCAGCAGAGTTTATATATCAATGTCTTATTTTGATATTAATGTGATGTGCATACATATGTGCACACACACATATGTGTGCGTGTGTGTGTGTGTGTGTGTGTGTGTGTGTGTGTGTGTGTGTGTGTGTGTGTGTGTGTGTGTGTGTGTGTGTGTGTGTGTGTGTAGTGCAGTCCATGTGCAATGTTTTCTTCATATAGGGCAAGGGCAGAGATGTTCTGTCTACCATTACATTAAAAATACCATACGCCGTAAATATTATATATTCTACACTGCAATTCCATATAAAATACTGTATATCGTAAACATTCTACCGTATATTCTGCAGCACAATTCCATAAAAATATGGTACACCATCAATATGCTACCGTATATTCTACGGTATTATTCCGTAAAAAATACGGTACACCATAAATCATATACCGTTAAAGTTACGGTACTCCGTTGGCACCCATGCTGTCAGTCATTTTACCGTAATTTTTACGGTACTCTAAGAGTGTGGTCATCCGCAAAAAAAGCTCTTATTATATTTGAAGTACTCATCCATGGCAGGTTTGTAGCAGACATAACACAAAGCCGATGAGTCACCATCGTCTCTCCGGAGCAACCGGCAAATCAGCTGGCAATGGCACCGATGAAGCAAATACCTGTGACGAATGTGTAATGGATCTTTGTAATGATAGAGAAGGGATAAAAACAGGGTAGCAATACGGACGGGGGGATATGTAGGACAGTGGAAAGTAGTAACAGACCGTTGCTGTACATGTAGAATGATCGTTGTTGTAGTTATGAATTACCAGGAAAAACAAGAGGAACTTGCAAACGTCAAACGACATAACATGTATGTTCATATTCACTAATGGTATACTTAAATTCATAGTAACCATAATAATTTTGAAACTTAACAGGCGTACGTGCTTATGCAACGTGGATACCAACACGTTCCACGTTAGGTGGCAATTAAAACGAACCGAGATGCTATTAATATGTTATAAGAAACGTGGATGGATTCTCACCGAAGCCCGTCGTCTCAACGTCGAAGGCGACACACATGTAATCGTCGAGCGGCAGAGGATGGAACAGTGGAGTCGTCACCGGTTCTGGGAGCACGTCACCATCGTCTTTAATCGCAAATTCTACAATTTTGGAAAATGCACAAATGTGAGTTTATAGACACATCTCATCTTCCATCTTCATCCTTTATAATATCGCTAGCAAGGATATCACAAAACTCTAGCGTGTCCAAAATTGTCTAGCAAGAGTAGTTACAAGATCTCCTCTCGTTTTTCTCGCTCTGTACCACTTTTGAAGTCTTTGCACTGGCTTCGTGTACGTTATCGTATAATATTTAAGATCTGTACCATTACATACCAGGCACTGTCCAGTAAGCAACCATCTTATTTGCATTCACCGCTTACTCCTGTAAGAACACCTATCGAGCTTCGATCATACAGGTAATAAGTTACATATGTTTGTGTGTAAACGCCGGTTTGTTCTTTCCACGAGAACTATATTTTTTCGTTCTACTATCTACGATTCTGTTTCTTTTACTTTATGTATAGGTCCTCAACTTAATGTGGTGACGTGATGCGTTATTTCCAGTGTTTATTTTATTAAACGGGATTAAGTTCATTTTTAGTATTGTAAAAAACATCATCCTCAGTTAGATTTTGCTGGCTGGGAGATTTGAACAAAGCATTTGAAACAAGAAACAAAACCAACTCGCCATATGCCATACCGAAATTGAATATGTATCGCCACCTCTTGTCCAGAAGCGTGTTTTACTGCAATAGTAGGCACTGTGGTCAGGCTCGTAACCAGGATTTGCTGAGGGGGGTTCGTTTTTTATATTTTGTTTTATATATATATATCCCTAACGACAACATACGCTGACCAGATATGTATATAGCGCCGCGCTGGGCAAACGGATGTTTTTAAACAGATCATAGTATTATACACTCGACTTCACGACCAATATTGTTGCGAATGATGTCACAAATAAACGACAAACCTACTGCTACATATACAAAAATAACAACAGCAATTGCAACAACATTAAACTGGGTTCTTTAATGACACGATATGCGAACACGATTGCTTTTGATTGAAACCAGCGGGGATATCACAATTAATGTGCAGCAGAAGGGGCAGTGAAGACAGATGTTCCTGGCACATTCAGATTGATTCACTTGAAAGTGTTTAGCTGCTTCGGTGGCACATTAGCTTTCATACAGGTGACTCTTTAGTTGCAGTTTCCTTGGGAAACGGTCTGCAAAATAATTCACCGTTTGATTAATCAACAGGAACATTACAGTGGATGTGCACCAGTGCAAGCAAGGAGAGACGTTCTTGGCCCATACTGGCCCGCATGAAGGTTTTCAGGTGTGGTAAAGCGCTGGCACTTCTTTCGCATTCGCATGGCGTTACGGGGATTGCACAGGCCAATTGCAACACTAAGATTGAATGATTATCACTGGCTTTCCTTGACTGACAGCTGTTTGAGCAGTCTTTTGGTTCATCGCCGCGATAGCCCTTGGTGGTGTGGCCTTTTGTCCCGACGAGGGTGTCAGAGATCTTTGTCCATTTGTTGAACGGACCGTTGACTATTGCACCCTTGCCTGCTCTATCTTTGACGAATAAGGCACAGGGTAACAGAACACTCCATCTAACTTTGAACTGTATACCAGCCATGGGCATTTCTGAAGCAACGATCTTTGACTTGATCGGATACATCTGTTCATCGGCGTTGAGGGAAAATTATAGACGGACTAAGACGTGAAATGATGCCGGACAAGACTGAGTATCTGCTCAGGTGTTAAACCGTCAGTGACCTTGTTCACCTCGTCAGGTGTCGTATTTGCATGAATGATACTGCCTAGGTCATCATATAAAAGATGGGGTGGAGCTTCCTCGTGGTCATGGGATGAATCGGCATTATGGTCATCACCAGCTGAAATGGTAAAGAACTACTGAAATATAGGAAAAATACAGGTGTTAAACAGGAGACGTACAGCGCCAACTGCGCAACCGGATATCGTAATAAGCCAATAGCAATCGTTCTGAATATGGTACAGTGTCACGTGTACATTACTACAATTGGATGTCCATCCATTTGTAATCATCAACCTGAACATTTCTACTATACAAATACTTGTTTAATGGTGATTCATCGGAAACGTTAAAAATCTCAGTAGTTATTAGGACAATTATTTAAAACCAAAATTGGAAATGTTTGAATTGCTATTAAGATATATGATGTGTGGGAAAAAGTAGGTAAGATGAGTACCTGCCAACTGTTTTTACTAGCTATTGCTTTGTCTTCTGACATCTTGGACGTTTGTTCCTCCTGAACCACACTTGTGCTTGCTTCCCGGCTGGAACCTGGTCTTGGTTCCTTCCCTGCGACTTCTGCAACACAAAACAAATCATCAATATACATTTGACACGTAGAAGTTGGTGCTCAAACCTTTGACGATGTCTTCGTCCAGCAGACATTTCCTTTTAGTAACTGGTTCATCGTCCACAGTCAAACTGATTTCTGCTTCATTGCCACAGCTGCTACTTGGCCTGCCGTCTTCCATCCTGAAATATCAGTACGTTTATATCAATTAATAAACAAGTACGGTACGCACGATCAATTTTGGCACTAAATAAATTCTCCGCTAACAGTCCTGAGATTTCTAATTACAAGCCAATTATTTCTGAAAGAGAAACATCTTCCGTAAATAGTTTATATAACAATTTGTACAGTTTTATTATAAATGTATATTCGGTGCATGTAAACTACTGTATAGCCTTAATAAAACTATCAGCATTCGTACCAAAATAGCTGGCGTTAGACAGTAGACTGAGTAGTGTTTGAAACGTCATCTGACAGCATTCAGTTATAGCCTATACAAATGAGGATGTCCGCGGACATCAACCGTCAAATGATTATTCAATAAAATAGTAATTACTTCAAGACAATGCATACCTGGCGAAAAGGAGGCAATGCGTTAACCACATTTATTTCCTTTCATTTTTTTAAATGACGCGGACGGTGACTTTTCGCTAGATGGCAGAACGATCGCATCATCTGGGGAAAGGCCATTCTTCGGAAGCAGAGCGCTTTTGGCGTTCGTACATTTGGATCCTCTGTGATTTTTAGGAGCATGTTCATCAAAATGAAGTTAGTGGAACACCA
>CM034533.1:2680801-2700543 GCA_020002185.1 Paraescarpia echinospica | reverse complement strand
GGTACATTCTGGTTATGTGTGTGTGTGGTACCTTCTGGTTATGTGTGTGTGTGGTACCTTCTGGTTGTGTGTGTGTGTGTGGTACATTCTGGTTGTGTGTGTGTGGTACCTTCTGGTTGTGTGTGTGTGTGTGGTACATTCTGGTTGTGTGTGTGTGGTACATTCTGGTTGTGTGTGGGTGTGTGGTACCTTCTGGTTGTGTGTGGGTGTGTGGTACCTTCTGGTTGTGTGTGTGTGGTACCTTCTGGTTGTGTGTGTGGTACCTTCTGGTTGTGTGTGTGGTACCTTCTGTTTGAGTGTGTGGTACCCTCTGTTTGCAGGTACAGTATCTTCCTACTATGTGTAACATTGTGTATGGTGCCCGCCGGCAGTTGGTGTGTATCTTTCCCGGGGACGGTACCTCCAGTTAGGGGCCAAAACGCAAAAAAGACATCCTGGATCCAATGTAATTATTGGTACAATATAAGCTCAACATTGACTACTGGTGTAAGTAATGCAACTTACAACGGGAACATCAATAATCTCAAACTTCTGGAGATGGATATCCGCAACCGAGTGAGAAACGCGAGTAAGGACATCTGACCTAATTTGAACCGTTTTAAGTCACAACGTAGCGTGACGTCTGACCTAGTGACATTTGATACACACGCCATTTCACCTATGCCCTGTCGAGGAACTATACACAGTTGATGACAAGGGTAGAGAGTTACGATCATTTCCATCCGCTGCAAGTGCAACCGTACACCAGCCTTCCACAAAGGTCACCCTTTAATCCGGTCGCCCTCGGCCGGGATGGGAGTGCCGCTAAGGAGGTCATTTGTTGTAAAGCTGAGGTTCCTAGACTGGTAGACCGAACGTTATATAACCCCAAGCTCGACCTAGTTATAACCCAATTTATTGTACGCCAACTGCACTAATCAAACAACGTCGGTGCCCGGCCCAGTATCCTCTGTAAAGCAAATAAAACCTTGATTGAAGGGTCCAATGAAGGGTACATCCGGAAGGCACGTGCATACAAAGTGCGACCACCCCCGTGTTCGGCTGTCTGACCAGTAACTCAATACGACAGTCCGTACTCTGGCCATCTGACGGCATTGTTCTAGTTCACTGGTCAAGCGATTAGGCATGAAATGGAACCACAAATAATATAATATAATTACACACGCAACAGTCCGGTTCACGGGATTTAATATACGGTAACCTCAAAGGCGTACGGGTCGGGTCTCCAACGGATGACACAGCCACTATGGGAAGGGGCGTGTGACGTATCAGATGTGCCCATTGCCCTATCCGTCCTGTAAATTGGGCCCGTTGCAACCCCCTGACCCTGACCCTGTACTGTAACTAGTCTGCTACACTCGACTCAATCGCGCAATGACGTTCTCTGCCTCTCGCTGCAAATCAGTGATCAAACAACCCAGATGACTGCGCCTGCCTGTACACATTAGTATATAATCACGCTTAGCAAACATTCCACAACATGTCTATTCAGCTGGCGAGCGTTACAAACATATGGTGCATCGGAAAATGTCACAAATGTGGTCGTATCGAGACGGGACATGCGGCTATGTCCAGGAAAACCCGACGGCGCCGTAGGCGTAGACTGCACGGCCACTGCGCGTCACTCACTGACTCAGCTGTGTTTACATTCCAAAAATAGCACCTTCACAGCTGACGTTACGCGAACCTTTGTCTGTGGACCAATTTCGATGGCTTCGTCCGTTCGGTTGACGTCTGCAGCGACATATCACGCTAGTTCGTGGTGACAACACATGAGCTGTGGTAAAATATACGTGAAATGACCCGTTTGCGGTTATGACAATCATAACCATAAGACGACAGATGCTTACGTACTCCTGCCGGACATCCCGGGAACAAATTGCAACACAAAGGCGGCTTTCACTCGTGATGTTCTCCGGCCTGTAACGCCGACAAACACAATGTTTCGCGACTGTCGATACGCTCAGATGGTCAGCTGTTACTTACCAAGTCGGTGTGGCGTCTATCAACCGGCCGACATTTGTGTAAAGCCGTGAACGGTAATATTGTGCGACGTCAACTATTCACGGCTACGCCACTCGCTCGCTCAAGTCATTATGCTCCGACCGAGCTCTGGCAACGAGGCTACCTCGACTCGCTGATTGGCGCTGAATGGGCAGGCGCGTGCTCACTCATTACAAGTTCGCTTTTTTTTTTAGTGACGGGGTCGCTGGCTCGTGAGTCATACGACAATCGAACACAAAGGCCCGATAAATTTAGCACCTGTCGAACCTTATTGGCGTATACGACACCGATTGTTTCCGTGGAAGGGTTCGATTGCTGCAAAGGACTATACCTATACTGCATCCACCGTTTCACCTCGCTACGAAGCAGGGCGAATGCACTCAAAATCATGATGTGGTTTAACGGCCCCCTGCCCATGGAATGATGTCTGTGGTGCAGACATGTCTCCGTGTAGAAATACGCGTCGTACCTCCCCCCAATTGAATTGAAATACGCCGTTCTTTGTCTTACTGACCTTGATAATAATTGTCGCAGCTATAGGGGGTCACGCGAAGGCCGACCTGGTATATATACAGTGTGTGTCTGTGTATGCGAGTGCGGGGTGCGTGTTTGCGTGGGTGCGTGGGTGCGTGGGTGCGTGTTGGGTGTGAGTGTGAGTGTGTGTGTGTGTGTGTGTGTGTGTGTGTGTGTGTGTGTGTGTGTGTGTGTGTGTGTGTGTCACGAGGCGCTTCGACCCACATGTCAGGATGGGTTCCCCTCTTTTGCTAGTTGGGTCCCGAAAGGATGACACATTAATTTAATTGTTCTTATTCTATTCTTTATTACACTTGCACAAAAAGAAGACCCTGTAACAATACAATAACTTATGTTACAGTAAACAATATCACGCAACAGTATCAAATACTTGGGTATTACTATTGATAAGAAACTCACGCGTGCGGCGGCGATATTAATTTGCATTGCGCGCCCAAGACAAACGCGCATGGCACGCGGGAAAGCACCCCACCACAATTGCCGACCCCACATCTGATCCGTGGGTATCTTCTGCATATACTGTAAAAAAATCATCAAAATCGGAGAAAATGTTTTTGTTAACATCCTATGCGTGAATGATTTGCCTATGTTTGCAATGTAAAATGGCAGCAAAAGGTCGAATATCTTAAGGAAATAGCACGTTCAAAGGCCTATACATGAAATGCTTGCACAGGCCGGTCACTTGCCGACTCCACATCCGATCCGTAGGTATCTTCATCATATACTGTGAAAATATCATCGAAATCGGAGAAAAAAAAGTGTTAACACCCTATACTTGAATGATTAGCCCTATGTTTGCAATGTAAGTGCAACAGATCGGATATCTAGGAAATGGCACGTTCAAAAGCCTTTATATTACATCCTGTCGCAGACTGGTCATTTGCCGACCCGGCATTCAATCTGTAGGTATCTGTGGCATACATACTGTGAAAATATAGTCTAAATCGGAGAAATGGTTGGGTTAACCAGCTTGAACGATTAGCCCTATGTTGGTAGTGCAGGCTCTAAATAATAGTAACCGATTAGATAACTTCAGACACATTCTAATTCCTAAAATAAAATGAGAGACCATTTAAGGTGTAGGACAGTTTATTTTAGAAACTGTACACATGATACAAATGACACAAAACCAGTATTTGTCTGATAACACAAGACAATTACAGCATAATAAGCATTTACGTAAACTTTATTATGAAGGTTTCACATATACAGTATATGTTCAGAAGTAGGTACATGTATGTGAAATGCTAGAGCAGACCGGTCATCTGTCGGCCCGGTATTCGATCCGTAGGTATCTTCGGCATCTTCGGCATATTCGGCATAACATGTGAAATTATCGTTGTAATCGGAGAACATTTTTGTTAACATCCTATGCTTGATGAATTAGTCATATGTTGGCAGTGTTGACCCTAAATAGTAGTAATAGATTATATAACTTCAGTAACCAGCATTTTCAAACGCCTATATGAATTGCTGGCATATATCGGTCAGTTGCCGACATGCACACTAGTTGCCGGCACAATGTAGCACCAACACATGCAGTTTCAAGGCAATTGGAAATAAAATGTTGATTTCATGGTGGCCTGGAAGGTAGGTTGAAATTATTGTAAAGGTACGATATATTTTACACATTCATACATTCCATAGGAGTCGGAAGGGGTTATGGGGGCTAAACCACCAATATTTCGAGTGGATGGTTGAGCACCACCTCCAGTATTTTGTGAATTTAAAAATATATCCACGCTTCGAAAGTAATGCCCGACAGCAGCGGGTGCTGAAGTTCCGGCTCAGACCCCGATATACAACTCGTTCCGACTTCGATGCATTTACTTGCTGTTCTTCTACTAGAATAAATGTGTGTCCACTTTTGATTATGACATTTATTAATAATATTAAAAAAGAAATGTGTCCCTTCAAAGCACATAACTAAAAACAATTCTGAATTAAAAAAAGGAAATATCTTTATTGGTGTTACTATATCATTTACTCTGCTATTTTCACTAGACATTTAGAGAAAAATATGGATAGTACATGGCTGTGAAATAGAAAGTCTTACTATGTTATCAACTAATTAATTTTGGATTCAAGAAACAAATCTACATACCATAAACATAACATATTCCACTAATTCCGATATCTCAAAGCAACAGTAAGGATTATATTACTCATGTCTGTAGTAGTGAATTCTGATAAAAAACTTATTGTAAATGTATGACTTAAATGTGACTTTTACGCGTGCACCGATCGTACGATGCTTTAATTGGCTACCGGTTGCCGCAAAAGAACAATTAGTGCGTTGCGCTGCGACAAAAACAATTAGATCTGTCATTTAACGCGGACGATTAGTACGAACCTAGCGTCTACGAAAGCTCGGTATTTCTGGTAATGTTATATTTTTTACAATCGGGCGACGCCTGTTCAATCCTGACACCAAACCATTGATTTTCTTGACACTTTTTTTATGTTTTCATGAAGTAATATAAACCAAATAATTGTTGTACTATGATGCACTGTTTGTAAATATATATTTTTTTTGTAATCATTTATTCGCCACAACAATGAAAATATGGTAATTATATATAACGATGTTTCTAAATTTTATTGATCCTTGTAAGCATGCTCTGCATGCATGGAAAGGGTCGGCCTGATGCGAGTATAGGTCATATGAGACGTCACATCTCGGCATCCCGAAAAGCGCGCCAAAAATATGTGTATTCGAAAATGTCCGGCTGCACAGCATAAAATGTGGAATTTCTAATTCATTGATTTGTTTTGATGTGTTTGGCTTGGTGGACATGGGAACAAGTGTAATATAATATAACTTCAATTAATAAGTGTTTTTATTCCCATAAAACATAGCATTTCAGAAACTTCCATCTGGCAGGCGTATTAAAGTTCCTCTTGCACGAAAGAATGTATATAAGAAGTCATTTGTACCTTCTGCTGTACTGACACACTATTGATAACGTGTCAATAGAGCTGCAGGTTTGGGTGTGGGCGGTGGAGGAGAGAGTGTACATGCATGTTTATATTATGTGAATATTATTTAATATAGTATTTTAATCTGTACGTATCAGTTATTAATTATACGACTTCTTGTCACTGTGTGTTTTGACAATGCAGGTATTGACGTACTAGTGCCTTCTCTGGTGTTCTGGGAGTGCTTGGGTTTGATAGTTTTTTTTTTTTTTAAAACCTTTACATTTAGTCAATTGTCTGTTTGGGTGGTATGTTTAGTATTCGTTTTAGGATACCTTAATGTGTTATATATATATATACATCTTGCTCGTAAAACTTTACATGCTGTCCATATAATTAAGACCCGAGTAACTGAACCACGTGGACGCAACACTACGATTTAAACTTATCTGTCACCCTGGTGTTCTAGTACCATTTGTACAGAATGACATGCAGCTGTACTGCAAGATATAACATCGCTTGATAGCCAATTTCAAGGCTGCCCGTTACGACAGTTTTACTGAGACATATATTATACGACTTCTAACCAATTAGTGGCCACGTATTTCCACAATTATGCCACAAGCATTAATGCAACTGTAATTATGATACACATAATGTATCACTCACCAATGTGACTCTCTCTACCTGGGCTATTTACCAGGTGGCATCACTAAAGAACTTAACACACAAAATTACAAAATTAAAATAGCGTCATGGCCATCCATGACATTACAAAAGGGTCATAAAACATGGCCGTCCCCACTTATCAACGTGACTCGACCCATATGGAGACTGCATGGGGGGACTTTATCGTGTCGCTGAATCGCACAAGTGATCATTAAACAATTACAGCTATATCTGTTTTGATGTCACTTTTATGAGTGCGGGGTCTTTTCAGGGTCAAGGTTATTACCCGACCATTTACGCGCTCCAAGGACCACACATACGATGACTACACGTATCACACCAATGTCATAAAATAAAATAATATATATATATGTATATATATATATGTATGTATATATATATATATATATGTATATGTACTTCCTTTGTTTTCCTGTCTAGAGCGTTGATAATTTGTGGTGCAGAAAAGTTGAAAAGCGGTGGAATTATTGATCGATAAGTATTATTCTTGCCTTAATATTATTCATAAAGTAGCAGTAGACATATATCGAATACACATATAAAGTTAGTCAGATGAAGTATTTTAGAACACTTTAGTCTAGTGAGTGATAATTCGATAAGTTTGTAAACAAGATTTAACAAACCTGACCTGGTAGAATATATAGGATATAAAGTAACAAACATAAAACTACTTACATAAGATAATATATAAGTAAGCCAGAACCTGCTAGATACTTTGATTTATAAATAAGGCAGTCTAGCGTAAAGTAATTAATTGTATTTACCAACCCTACCGATAACGTTAGCGTTTGTGATAGGGTAGATAGTCAGCTGTGTAATTAAAATCTGCTGTAACATAAAATATTATCTTAGTTTTAAAAGTGTAATATCTGTGCACATTAAACAGTCTTTTTAAAGACTACACAGTGAATAGTGTAAACATAGTTGACTAAACTATTTGGATACCTAATTATATTATTACCATTATTATTAAATAAATTCTGATATGGCGCCTTGTAAGCGGTAAATCAATGCAAATCGACACTTGGTGTGCGATGACTGCCACAGCTGGGTGGATTTTGCCTTGTCCAGCTGTGGGAAGTCATGGGCAGCTCCTAAGGAAGAAGGATTAACCTTTCTGTGCGTGGAGTGTTGGAAGGTGGAAGGTCTGCAGAAGGAGATAGTTAGGTTGACAGATATTGTGAAGGGAATGAAGGTGAGAATTAGCAAGGAGGCAGGTGGAATTGAGAGAGACAACAGGGAGAGAGTAGGGAATACTGTGAGACTGAAGGAGCAGAGTAGTGGCAAGAAGACTGAGGAAAGGAAACTGAGAGGAGGGAAGGTAATTGGAGAGAAAAAATTGGAGAAGCGACGGCAGGAAACGTGACAGGCGTGAAGGTGGCAGAGGAGAAAGTGACCGCAGAGAAGGAGGTAGGAGGAAAAATGAGACCGGAATGGAGAGAAAGGAAATAAGAGTAAATATGACAGAAGAGAAGTCGATAAAGGGGGCGATGACAGGAGGAAAGGTAACAAGCGAAAAAGCGACAGGAAAGAATAATCATGGGCCACCACTGAAATATCAGATACCGAATTGGGACTGGCAGGCTATGTAATGTTAGGAAAGATAGAATAGGAAGAAGGGGAGGTGGTGTCATTTTATATATTAAAGAATCTATCCAGGCTTTTGAAATAAAATTAGAAAGAGATGCAGATGGCGAAGAAGCTGTTTGGTGTAACATAGTTACAGGAAACTCAACGTTAACGGTGGGGTTAGTGTTTATCAAAGTCCAAACATAAGCACATAAGAGAATAAAAAAGAACAAAACGCTGTAAGGGAAGTGAGCAACTGTTGTTCAATTTTGGGAAATGTAAATGCCTCCACACAGGACATGGGAACGAAATTGTACAATATACAATGGGGGTTACTGTACTAAGTACTGCTGTAAAAGAAAAGGACTTGGGGTTAACAATTAATGCTGATATGAAGGTTTCGGAGCAGTGCGGAATTGCAGCTTGAAAGGGAAATTAAATCATTGGATTAATTAGACAAAATATAGTGTATAAAGAAACAGAACTAATGATACCACTGTACAAAACAATAGTTAGGCCTCATTTATAATATTGTATACAAGCGTGGATGCCATATCGCAAGAAGGACGTAGATATGCTAGAAAGAGTACAGAGGAAGGAGAGCGACTAAAATGATATCAAAACTGAGGGATCTTAGTTACGAAATACGCCTAAAGGAATGTGGTTTAACAACACTTGAGACCAGGAGACTGAGAGAAAATCAGATAGAAGTATTTAAAATATTGAATGGTTATGAAAATATTGCGAGAAATATTTTTTCTCAGTTAAGAAATATAGAAGGACTAGAGGACATGAAGTTACATTAGTAAAGGACCAGTGTAGATGAGATATAAGAAAGTTCTAATTTCCACAAAGGACTGTAGATTAATGGAACATATTATCTGCTGATTGTACGGGTGCTAGTAATGTGAATATGTTTAAATAAAATCCACACATACCTAAGAAGGGCGGGATACACGTAGATGAAAAGGGTTGGACTCGATAAGGATTCCTTTTCCACCTGCCATCTGGAGTTAATTCTCTGGGTAGCAATCTTGTTAAATGGTGTATATATATATATATATATATATATATATATATATGTACATGTCCTTCCGGGCCGCGTCTTTGCGATTCACTTATGAAAAGCTAACAGGCGCTATTAAGCCACGCCCAGCTCGCTCGTGATTGGTCGCTATGGCAAGAAGCGTTTGACACATGTGTCACGCGCGTTTCATTTTGTTTTTCGCTGGGAGGCATCACGGCTTGTTATATGTTAGCAAGGGGCTATACGTACACAGGCTAATTTTACGAACAGGTAGGCAGGGCTATATGTACACAAACTAATTTTACGAACAGGTAGGCAGGGCTATACGTACACAAACTAATTTTACGAACAGATAGACGTAGATGTATAACATAATGTATACTGAATATAATCCTGCAAGAATTATGATATATTCGTTCACTCACGTACCCATTTGGCATGTTTACTGCTGAGCTCGACTCCACTGGGCTTTTGCTTACATCCGTATGCCCACGCAGACATTCAAAAATGTACACATGCATACATAGCTATAATTAAATATGTAAATATAATATGGTAATTGGGCTGCACTTTGCTCAGTTTGTAAACTGAAAGAGTCTCAGTAATAGTACATAATGGCAATCCCATTTATTTAATAAAACATTTGAAAACGTGTGTACAGTGTGTATTAAACATACCCCAATTATATTACACGATCAGTGTGCACATGCATTATATAATTACTAGAATTTAAATTGTTTGAAAACAAAAGTATGGTACGCATTCAATACACATGAATTAATGTAGTGTATGTGGATTGCATACTTGGATAGTGTATAAGTAACTATGCCTACAGTATCTTTGTTTCATTATTAGCATCAAACCAACTATATAAAGGACTAAACACAATTCAATTAGTGTCCATAGTGTACGTTATATTTTGTGTGACTTTCACACGGATAAAATAATGTCACTCGTATTGTCATAGGAATGTGCAACATTCCTATGACAATAACAGTAAAATGATTTTATCCGTGTGACAGTCACACAAAATATAACGTACACTATGCACACTAATTAAAATGTGTATATTCCTTTATAGTTGGTTTGATGCTAGTAATGAAACAAAGATACTGTTCGTAAAATTAGTATGTGTACGTATAGCCCCCCCCCCCTGCTAACATATAACGTCTCCCCGCGAAAAAGAAAAAATGAAACGCGCGTGACATATGTGTCAAATGCGCCTTGCCCTGGCGACCAATCATGAGCAAGCTGGGCTTGGCTTAAAAGCTCCTGCTAGCTTTTCATAAGTGAATCGCAAACACGCTTCAGGATCATTATAATGGATCATGACACAGTTAGACTTCCTGTTTGGTTAAACAAAAAAAGTGCAGAATTCATAATTCGTACTTGCGAATTAGTAATTCGTACTTGCGAATTAAAAAATATACGTCGGTGGCAGTTCAGCGCTGCCGTACATTACCTTAACTGTAAGTGTAATAAAAAATCATAATTTCACAGATGTATCATTTTCTACATATATCTGTATTTGCACCATATAACATTTCACTAGGCTAACCACAAGTAAGTATTTTTACAAATGATTAATTTTACAGAGTGCTAATTTTTTTATGTAAATCTGATCTATCATATTTTGCTTGAGAACAACTCTGTTTCACAGTTAAATGAAAAATGTACAAGAAGCCAGCATAAGCAACATGTATTTTTTAATACAAAGAGAAGTAAAAAATTATGCAACTTGTCTAGATGTCATGCTTTAAGATTGGCAAGAAAAGTCCTCCACAAACATGGCCTTCACATAATTTCTGTCATCATTAACACACATGTCAGTGGTTGCAATGGCTATGACATTTTCATAGTTAAACTAAAAAAACTGGCGTTCTCGTCCTTCACAACTTAAGCTACTGCTTAAAATGTTGCCTGCTGTAATCATTGTAAATTCAATGCATTTGAATAGTTAAAAATGTAAATATGAATGGTCACTATTGTGCAAGATCTTCATCGTACATTTTATTTACTATATCGGTGATTGGCCATATTACATTAATATGATATGGACCAAAACGGTGCATTATTACACTGCTGATCTGCCATGCAATCATGCTGTAGAACTTACGTAACAATGTAGGAAGATGTAACCAGGCTTGGATTTCCGAGTATTTATTAGCACACGTCTACAAAGGGTGCAGAACTGTGCCGCTCGCCTAATTACTCGCACGAGGAAATACGAACACATCACGCCCGTGTTGCAGAGCGCTTACACTGGCTACCCGTTCATTTGAGACCGACCTACAAAGTGCTGGTGTTTACGTATTGTGCCTTGAATTGTCTAGCGCCGGACTACATACGTGAATTAATTGGCTACCGTTCCATCAACAGAACTCTACGATCTACCTCGCAGCCTCGCCTTTTGTTCGTACCGGCCTCACAAACTGTTACTCATGGTGATCACCGTTTCGCGGTTTGCTCGGCGGTTCTATGGAACAATTTGCCTCCTACACTCAGGACCGCAACATCATTACAAGTGTTTAAAACACGTTTGAAGACTCACCTTTTTAAACAAGCGTTTTTATAATTCACCGACGAGGACATTTTATGTGCTTTCTATTGATACATATATTTTTTATTTTATTAGTTTCTTAACATATTTATGGTTATTCTTCTTGCATAAATGAATGTATTTATTGTAGTTTTTTAAGAATGTCTTAATTTGTTTAAACGTTTTTTTAATTATCTCTCTTTTTTTAATAATTATATTTAAGGTAATGGTATATTTTTACATGTTTATTTCTTAGTTAGCATTTTTTTTTAATGTATAATACTATTATATACGTGTGCATGTATGTAAAGCGCCCGAGGGCAATTTTAATTGATTGGGCGCTATATAAGTACTTTTATTTATTTATTTATTTATCACAGACGGTGGTGTGTGCTAAAATGACCTAACCACTACGTTATTATTCCGTGCACTGCAGCTCAGCACGTAGTTCTTCACCGTGGAGGAAGATGGCACTGATGTACTCGGCGAACACTAGGTCCATGTATCCGGGACCGGTCGGAAGAAGGCCCTCGAGAAAGCTAATATGGCCGCCGTGTGAAGTGGCGACGATCATCACACACTTGCTCTCTCTCGCGTCATCCAGGGGCAGACCTGAAATAACAATAATAAAATGACTTTTATTGCGACGATGTCCTCAGAAAATTCAAGGTCAGTTGTGCAACAAAACCAAATGATTAATTTATGCGTTCTCATAATCGTATCCAAAGCAAAAGTCGTCAACAGAAATGCTAAGAAGCTAAGGAGAAAATGCAGTATTAAAAATATAGGTTGACAGAGAATGAGTACCACAAAGTAGATGCAGCCTCTATGTCTACGTTTATATATTAATTGGTAAAAACCCTAAGGTCATTACGCCAATATGAAGGGGGGTGTGCAACAGCACTGTAGGAACTCTACATGTGTCTGCGCTGTCTAGTTTTAAAAGTGTCAACCATGACTGCAGATATAACTGTTTTGGGTAGATTGTTCCAGTTCTTTATAGTCCTGTTAACAAAGCTGTTGGCGTAAACCTGTGTGCTGGCAGGCACCTGAATAAATCGCTCGCGTTGTTGATAGAGCAAACAGTGTGGTGTGACAAAAGAAGAGCTGTCTTTGCGTGTAGGGATTTATAGAAGAATACTAGGCGGCTGATCTTTCTACAACACTCTAGGGAACCCCACTTTAGTTCTTTCATAATTAATGTTAGACTGCTTTCCCGACTGTTGTCACTTGCTACAAATCTCGCCTCCTACTTTCTCTAGTTCTTTTTTTTAACAAAGAAGGCTCAAGTTCCAACATTCGTCTAATGGGCACACAAAGTAAATTAGAACCAGCTGACCAAAGGTTTCTGGGCTTTTTTGCTAGGGTGAGCATTGAAAGTAGATATACACATACACGAAGAACAATTTACATTCGTCTCAAGACAATAAAGCTGCTTCCTTATATCATAATCAGATGTGACACAAGAATTTATTAGTATTTCATAGGATGGTCCCATAAGTCTCCAAAGTACAAAAACAGTGTTACATATTGATTTAAACCACCCCTCGCACCCACCAATACCACCCCCTGCCCCCACCAATACCATCCCCACCCCCACCAATAAGACCCCACACCAATACTACCCCTGCCCCCACCAGTACCACCCCGCCCCCACCAATACCACTCCCCACCCCCACCAATAAAACCCCACACTAATACTACCCCAAGGCAGTTGTTGCGTCGTTCAGTTCAGGCCGCCCCTCCATGCCCGCCAGTCACCGCCCACCCATAACTTCCGCCAGTGTAATCCCCACTGGTCAGGAGGCGTGCTGCTGCCCTTTTGCCAGTTGCTTAAGCGGCCCGCCAGGTGCTTATCACCGCTACGCCAGTCAGACCCGCGCTGGTGCTGCTTTGGTATCGCCAGTCGCCCGCCCGCCGCTGCCAAAAGCATATGGCATCATCGGTGCCATTCTTTTACGCCGGTGCCAAGTCCACATCACGCCGATGCCAGATCTCATAATCGCCGATTGCCAAGTCATGTCACGCCAGTGTAAGTCACATGTCATGATTCGCCAGGTCACGTAATCACGCGGATAGCAGATCCGCATGATAAAGATCGGTGTAGTCTGCAGATAAGCCGGTGCCAGGTCATGGATCTGCGCCGATTGTAGTCACGGTACGCCGGTCAGGTCACGGAATACGCCGATTGTAAGTCATGAGAACAGCCGGTGTAGTCACATTTACGCCGATTGCTGATCACGTTACCGCCGGTGCTTGAGTCACCCCATCCGCCGGTGCAGGTCACGGCCCGCCGGTCGCTGATCCATTTTGCATGATTAGCAGAGTCCACATCACTTGATGCTTAGTCATGGTACCGATTGCTTAAGCTGATCACGCCGATTGCCAGATCCCGCCAGGTGTAAAAGTCCTTTACATCATAGGTTCCACCCCTTCCATCCACTCCCCCATGCCATCCCCTCCTTCCATCCACTCCCACCATCCCTTCCATTATCCACCCCCCCACCAATGTCCCCACTCCCTGTGCATCTCATCCCTGTGTGGGTGGGACGTGGTCCCTGGCAGACCAGAGACACGGCAGGCTGTCTGGTCATGTCTCATCAATTTTGATGCGACCCTCTCAGAGTCTGAGTTTATTGTCATCCACTGAGAGTTGTTTTTCACTGCCAATTTCGGAAGGTTTTATCTATTGTTTCAAAACGTCGCTGTTTAAGAAGTTGCTTAATTTTTAGCAATAAATCAAAACTACTGAAGATATTTCAACGAACGAGGGCATCATTTTAAAGCCTATGATCGAGGGAACCCAAAAGGTAGACAACTGTATTTCACAATTCTGCGACTTAATACCTGGTTCACTGTTGCGGGTCACCAAAGTAATGAAGCCTGTCCCTGTGACAGAATCCGAATCGTTAGTTTGGGTAGCACTAAAACAGAAACATTATCACCTACGGTACTTACAGATAATGATGACCTGTCCCCTACTCACCAAGGCGGATCAGGTAAAACAAAATCGGATCGTTAAAGTATGTCCGTCCGACTCTGGCAAAACGGAATATAAACATACACGTTGAATGCGAGCAGAAGAGCTCTGGCAAACAGATACAAAGCATAACAAAACGTTGTGGGCGCTTTAGCAGTGCAGAGACTAAATTAGGACTCCTCAGCCGAGAACCAGGTTAGAATCCTGCTGCCAGTGTCGAACCTTGGGCAAGTTTGTTCACTCTACATTGCTCTAGTTCACTCAGCTGTATGAATGAGTACCTGGCTATAGACAGTGTGAATATTTTGTACGAATAGTCTTGGCGCATTAATTGCAGCGTAGCTGGATGCTTCCCAGAGAAGTCGAGATGGTGTTCGATTGAACAGGTCTGCCAGGGAGTAAAGTATAAAGCGCTTTGAGCATTCCTGAGGACTGGATACTGCGCTATATAAGAATTTACCTTTTTTAATAATAATAATAATGTTTATCAGAGACTAAAGTCCTTTTTATACATAAAACATAAGTAAAAATAATGCATAGATATAGACACACACATCATGGATTAAAAAATAGTTTGTTAAAAAAAGCACAAAATGTGCATTCATGTATACAAATGGGTAGTAGTATTTAAACGTATGACTTCTAAAATGTATATCAATTTAAAAATTATTCACAGAAAGTGGATTTTCAGACGGTTGAAGATGACATAATAAGCTAAATATGGATTAATGCATACATTCATTAAACGATTTAACATAGTTGGTTTTTGCCCGGCACACACGCAAAGAAAGCATTGAAGTTCAAATATTATTGTGTATTTACCGACTGCCGCACGAATTTACATTGCTATGTGAGGAACAGCTGGGGACTGGGTCAAACTGTTCCTAACATCTGATAACTTATGTCCACGAGGATAACGCAGTGCTCACAATAACAGGAATCTCAAAGTTGTTCCATTTAAGCGGATGTTTCTTAGAGGTGGTCGCATACGAGACTTGTCACAGCACAGCAGGTAGTTGCAAACTTATAAAATGGAATTTTGTAAACATATGGATTGCACAGATCGTAAGCTTTAAAATGATACCTCATTTGTTGAAATATCCTCAATTGTCTTTGATTTATTGCTAAAATGGAAGCAAACTTTAAAAAAGTGATATTTTGAGAAACGATATAATTTTGACTTATACTCTCTTGTTTTTTATATATGGGTTCGAAATTAAATGTGTGTATTTTAGTAGTTTTGAATTAATTTTGTCGAAAAAAGTAAACTGGTCATTGAAAGATTAGATTATAAGATATTAACTTCTGTCAAAATCACAAAATTGATGTGACACGACCTCGACAGTTATTGGCTTATGTGCAGAACAGGTCTTTGTGACCTACTACTCAGTTCCTAGACAGCTATTGGCTTATGTGCAGAACAGGTCTTTGTGACCTACTACTCAGTTCACTGTCGCTGGTCACGTGTGTTAGCAAAGGCCAAAGAAACATGTAACAGTATGCATTGTTCGGCCATCACCACATAACGAGGAGCCATACTACGTTATATAACTTACCTTTTACCGGTATACAGGTACACCTTATGAACCCACACGCCTGGTTCTGACATTAAAAAGGGTGCACTCTTGTTGGGATGTTACAAAGCACAGAAGAGGGGTGATGTAAAGTATATTTACTTGTAGGGGTACACTCTTGTTGGGATGTTACAAAGCACAGAAGAGGGGTGACGTAAAGTATAGTTACATGTAGGGATGCACTCTTGTTGGGATGTTACAAAGCACAGAAGAGGGGTGATGTAAAGTATATTTACCTGTAGGGGTACACTCTTGTTTGGATGTTACAAAAGCATAGAAGAGGGGTGATGTAAAGTATAGTTACATGTAGGGATGCACTCTTGTTGGGATGTTACAAAGCCTAAAGAGGGGTGATGTAAAGTATAGTTACATGTAGGGATGCACTCTTGTTGGGATGTTACAAAGGCTAAAGAGGGGTGATGTAAAGTATAGTTACATGTAGGGATGCACTCTTGTTGGGATGTTACAAAGCCTAAAGAGGGGTGATGTAAAGTATAGTTACATGTAGGGATGCACTCTTGTTGGGATGTTACAAAGCCTAAAGAGGGGTGATGAAAAGTATAGTTACATGTAGGGATGCACTCTTGTTGGGATGTTACAAAGGCTAAAGAGGGGTGATGTAAAGTATAGTTACATGTAGGGATGCACTCTTGTTGGGATGTTACAAAGCCTAAAGAGGGGTGATGTAAAGTATAGTTACATGTAGGGATGCACTCTTGTTGGGATGTTACAAAGGCTAAAGAGGGGTGATGTAAAGTATAGTTACATGTAGGGATGCGCTCTTGTTGGGATGTTACAAAGCCTAAAGAGGGGTGATGTAAAGTATAGTTACATGTAGGGATGCACTCTCGTTGGGATGTTACAAAGGCTAAAGAGGGGTGATGTAAAGTATAGTTACATGTAGGGATGCACTCTTGTTGGGATGTTACAAAGGCTAAAGAGGGGTGATGTAAAGTATAGTTACATGTAGGGATGCACTCTTGTTGGGATGTTACAAAGCCTAAAGAGGCGTGATGTAAAGTATAGTTACATGTAGGGATGCACTCTTGTTGGGATGTTACAAAGCCTAAAGAGGCGTGATGTAAAGTATAGTTACATGTAGGGATGCACTCTTGTTGGGATGTTACAAAGCCTAAAGAGGGGTGATGTAAAATATAGTTACATGTAGGGATGCACTCTTGTTGGGATGTTACAAAGGCTAAAGAGGGGTGATGTAAAGTATAGTTACATGTAGGGATGCCCTCTTGTTGGGATGTTACAAAGCCTAAAGAGGGGTGACGTAAAGTATAGTTACATGTAGGGATGCACTCTTGTTGGGATGTTACAAAGCCTAAAGAGGGGTGATGTAAAGTATAGTTACATGTAGGGATGCACTCTTGTTGGGATGATACAAAGCACAGAAGAGGTGTGATGTAAAGTATATTTACCTGTAGGGGTGCACTCTTGTTGGGATGTTACAATGCATAGAAGAGGGGTGATGTAAAGTATATTTACCTGTAGGGGTACACCCTTGTTGGGATGTTACAAAGCACAGAAGAGGGGTGATGTAAAGTATATTTACCTGTAGGGGTACACCCTTGTTGGGATGTTACAAAGAACAGAAGAGGGGTGATATAAAGTATATCTACTTGTTGGGGTGCACTCTTGTTGGGATGTTACAAAGCACAGAAGAGGGGTGATGTAAAGTATATTTACCTGTAGGGGTACATTCTTGTTGGGATGTTACAAAGCACAGAAGAGGGGTGATGTAAAGTATATTTAATTGTAGGGGTGCACCCTTGTTGGGATGTTACAAAGCACACAAGAGGGGTGATGTGAAGTATATTTACCTGTAGGGGTGCACTCTTGTTGGGATGTTACAAAGCATAGAAGAGGGGTGATATAAAGTATATTTACTTGTAGGGGTGCACTCTTGTTGGGATGTTACAAAGCACAGAAGAGGGGTGATGTAAAGTATATTTACCTGTAGGGGTGCACCCTTGTTGGTATGTTTCAAAGCACAGAAGAGGGGTGATGTAAAGTATAGTTACATGTAGGGATGCACTCTTATTGGGATGTTACAAAGGCTAAAGAGGGGTGATGTAAAGTATAGTTACATGTAGGGATGCACTCTTGTTGGGATGTTACAAAGGCTAAAGAGGGGTGATGTAAAGTATAGATACATGTAGGGATGCACTCTTGTTGGGATGTTACAAAGCATAGAAGAGGGGTTACAAAAGTATATTTACTTGTAGGGGTACACTCTTGTTGGGATGTTACAAAGCATAGAAGAGGGGTGATGTAAAGTATAGTTACATGTAGGGATGCACTCTTGTTGGGATGTTACAAAGCATAGAAGAGGGGTAATGTAAAGTATATTTACTTGTAGGGGTACACTGTTGTTGGGATGTTACAAAGCATAGAAGAGGGGTGATGTAAAGTATAGTTACATGTAGGGATGCACTCTTGTTGGGATGTTACAAAGCCTAAAGAGGGGTGATGTAAAGTATAGTTACATGTAGGGATGCACTCTTGTTGGGATGTTACAAAGCACAGAAGAGGTGTGATGTAAAGTATATTTACCTGTAGGGGTGCACTCTTGTTGGGATGTTACAATGCATATAAGAGGGGTGATGTAAAGTATATTTACCTGTAGGGGTACACCCTTGTTGGGATGTTACAAAGCACAGAACAGGGGTGATGTAAAGTATATTTACCTGTAGGGGTACACCCTTGTTGGGATGTTACAAAGCACAGAGGAGGGGTGATGTAAAGTATATTTACTTGTAGGGGTACACTCTTGTTGGGATGTTACAAAGCACAGAAGAAGGGTGATGTAAAGTATATTTAGTTGTAGGGGTACACCCTTGTTGGGATGTTATAAAGCACAGAAGAGGGGTGATGTGAAGTATATTTATCTGTAGTGGTGCACTATTGTTGGGATGTTACAAAGCAGAGAAGAGGGGTGATATAAAGTATATTTACTTGTAGGGGTGCACTCTTGTTGGGATGTTACAAAGCACAGAAGAGGGGTGATATAAAGTATATTTACCTTAAGGTGTGCACTCTTGTTGGGATGTTACAAAGCACTAAAGAGGGGTGATATAAAGTATATTTACTTGTAGGGGTACACTCTTGTTGGGATGTTACAAAGCACAGAAGAGGGGTGGTGTAAAGTATATTTACCTGTAGGGCTACACCCTTGTTGGGATGTTACAAAGCACTAAAGAGGGGTGATGTAAAGTATCGTTACTTGTAGGGGTACACCCTTGTTGGGATGTTACAAAGCACTAAAGAGGGGTAATGTAAAGTATATTTACCTGTAGCACATGGTCTAAATTAAACATCTTCTCAAACAGGGCTCCACTCCTGAAACACAACATACATCAATTGTAGTAGATTTAACCAGGTTTAACAAGAGCTGATGGCTTGCTGCTAACATTTATACAATCTGTAGATCTATTTCATTCTTCTATTCCTCAGTAAGAACAAATACTTTGTTATACCTAATCTACTCTGTTCATTCATTAACATTGCGTCCTGTCTTCAGTGAGAAGAAATGGTTATATGTCTACATGTTCATAACCATTCAAAATCTTAATATTTTTTATAAATAAGAGATGGCATAAACAAACTGTCTCGAGACATTGTAATAACAATTTGTGTTACTGAAATCTTGAAAATTATTATTAATTAATTATTAGACCGATCGACCGTCCCCACCCCCACCCGACTGACTGTCCCTACCCCGACCCGACTGACCGTCCCTACCCCCACCCGACCGACTGTCCCTACCCCGACCCGACTGACCGTCCCTACCCCCACCCGACCGACTGTCCCTACCCCGACCCGACCGACTGTCCCTACCCCGACCCGACTGACCGTCCCCACCCCCACCCGACCGACTGTCCCTACTCCGACCCGACC
>CM034533.1:2649354-2679801 GCA_020002185.1 Paraescarpia echinospica | reverse complement strand
TGTAAAATTATTAGAAAAGTGTTCTGTTCTAGATGAATACAGTGAATTCGTTTAGCATTTTGTTTGTGCCAAATTTATGTTAACCTATACCAGAATGTGTGTCTTGGAATATAAAAGCTCAATTTTTAGCATAATGTATGCATGAACACATTAGTCCAGTTCAAATATACCATTATGTTATCAAGTTAAGAATTGTTACTCAAAGATTACAGAGGTATCATTATGGCTTCATTCTTGATGTCTATCAGAATAATTCTGATTAATTTTTTTAAAGTTTTAAAATAGACTGAAAACACTGGTCTGGATTTTAATTAGAATTGTGATGTTACAACAGTAATTGTTAGGATGATTACAGAAGTTTTATTATGATCACAGTCTTGATGTTTGTAAACAATTAATATGATTGTTTGCTTGATACATCAGTGTACCTTTCAAATATACAGTACAGTTATCTGTGAATTAAAGTTATGGTGTCAGTACATCATTATGATTGTTAGATGTCATTACAATACACATCATTATTATGATGTGTACTGTTAAGTTTTCTAATACATAAGTATATTATGTACCTCGCTGTACTGTAAACATTTGATGTTACACAGTATTTGTGAGCATTTAGCTCTACTCTATTAGACTTACTTGCAGTAAACACATTTAAATGTATTTAAAATAAATGTTGTTTGTTGCCGTCTTTTAAGGTTGGAAGAACATCAACAGACAGTGGTTGATGGTTGGTGCACTGTTGGTTGATGGTTGGGGCACCGTTGGTTGATGGTTGGTGCACCGTTGGTTGATGGTTGGGGCACCGTTGGTTGATGGTTGGCAAATAGTTGGGGTACTGTTGGTTGATGGTTGGCCAATGGTTGGGGCACCGTTGGTTGATGGTTGACAAATGGTTGGGGCACTGTTGGTTAATGGTTGGCAAATGGTTGGGGCTCTGTTGGTTGATGGTTGGCAAATGGTTGGGGCACTGTTGGTTGACGGTTGGCAAATGGTTGGGGCACTGTTGGTTGATGGTTGGGGAAACGTTGGCTGATAGTTGGGGCACCGTTGGTTGATGGTTGGCAAATGGTTGGGGCAATGTTGGTTGATGGTTGGGCTGACGTTGGAACTGCCTCCCGTTGAGGTTGGCCCAACATAATGTTGTTAGGTTGGACCAACGTTTAACCAAAGAGCAAAGTACCATTGAGCCAACCAAAATCCCCCATGTTGTACCAACGTTGCGCCAACGGTTGGTGGTTGCTGTGCTAGCTGGGATACTAGTCACCCTATGGCACAACAAAGCAAGGGCCGCAGTGGTTACTATTACAGCACAGGTACTATCAACCAGAGGTAACATGTGGGATACAGCACAGGTACTATCAACCAGATGTAACACATGTGGGATACAGCACAGGTACCATCAACCAGAGGTAACACATGTGGGATACAGCACAGGTACTATCAACCAGATGTAACATATGTGGGGTACAGCACAGGTACTATCAACCAGATGTAACACGTGGGATTCAGCACAGGTACTATCAACCAGAGGTAACATATGTGGGGTACAGCACAGGTACTATCAACCAGAGGTAACGTGGGGTACAGCACAGGTACTATCAACCAGAGGTAACATGTGGGGTACAGCACAGGTACTATCAACCAGATGTAACACATGTGGGATTCAGCACAGGTACTATCAACCAGATGTAACACATGTGGGATACAGCACAGGTACTATCAACTAGAGGTAACATGTGGGGTACAGCACAGGTACTATCAACCAGATGTAACATATGTGGGGTACTGCACAGGTACTATCAACCAGAGGTAACATGTGGGGTACAGCACAGGTACCATCAACCAGATGTAACATATGTGGGGTGCAGCACAGGTACCATCAACCAGATGTAACATATGTGGGGTACAGCACAGGTACTATCAACCAGATGTAACATATGTGGGGTACTGCACAGGTACCATCAACCAGATGTAACATGTGGGGTACTGCACAGGTACTATCAACCAGAGGTAACATATGTGGGGTACTGCACAGGTACTATCAACCAGAGGTAACATATGTGGGGTACTGCACAGGTACTATCAACCAGAGGTAACATATGTGGGGTACTGCACAGGTACCATCAACCAGATGTAACATGTGGGGTACAGCACAGGTACCATCAACCAGATGTAACATATGTGGGGTACAGCACAGGTACTATCAACCAGATGTAACATATGTGGGGTACAGCACAGGTACCATCAACCAGATGTAACATGTTGGGTACTGCACAGGTACTATCAACCAGAGGTAACATATGTGGGGTACTGCACAGGTACTATCAACCAGAGGTAACATATGTGGAGTACAGCATAGGTACTATCAACCAGATGTAACATATGTGGGGTACAGCACAGGTACTATCTATCAACCAGAGGTAACATATGTGGGGTACAGCACAGGTACTATCAACCAGATGTAACAAATGTGAGGTACATCACAGGTACTATCAACCAGATGTAACAAATGTGAGGTACAGCACAGGTACTATCAACCAGTGATAACATATGTGGGGTACAGCACAGGTACCATCAACCAGAGGTAACGTGGGGTACAGCACAGGTACTATCAACCAGAGATAACATGTGGGGTACAGCACAGGTACTATCAACCAGATGTAACATATGTGGGGTACTGCACAGGTACTATCAACTAGAGGTAACATGTGTGGGGTACAGCACAGGTACTATCAACCAGATGTAACATATGTGGGGTACAGCACAGGTACTATCAACCAGATGTAACAAATGTGAGATACAGCACAGGTACTATCAACCAGATGTAACATATGTGGGGTACAGCACAGGTACTATCAACCAGATGTAACATGTGGGGTACAGCACAGGTACTATCAACCAGATGTAACAAATGTGAGATACAGCACAGGTACTATCAACCAGATGTAACAAATGTGAGATACAGCACAGGTACTATAAACCAGATGTAACATATGTGGGGTACAGCACAGGTACTATTAACCAGACCTCTGCCTGTCCGATATGTTTGGAAAGGTCGTTTTCCGAGGGAAAGGTGGGTTTACTATGGATGGCCTTTTTCGGGAACTGGGGGCTGTGCGGGCAGTTGCGCCAACTGTTGTTGTTGACCTCTGGACTAATGACCGGAGCGGCATTGATTGTGTACCTGAGGACATAGCAGACCGTATTGTGGCATTCGCTCGGGAATTGCTCGCAATACCTTCTGTGGTCCAGTTAGTAGTATGCAAAATATTGACCCGAGTACTAGTAAAGTTTAGTCGGTTTTAAGTGAGATCTGATTTTGAACATGCCAGGCAGATTCTTAATGATAAAATTAATGCATTGGTAAAAGATTTGGAAACAATTACGTACTGGCATCACCGTAAAGTGAACGGTGTGCAGATGAGTCCACTTGGATCGATTAGGTATGTCGGTAGCATGAGGTTAGCAGCTATACGTGCATTCCATGCTGTTAACCAGCGGTTGCAGTAGTCTTGGCTGCCATCCTCATGCTACTTCATGTGCAAGGTCTCTCGACATACTCCTCAATACATTTTTTCTCTAAATTCTTTTGTTAACTATTGTATATGTAAATTCTCACTTCCAGCAAATTTATTTTCTAAAACATCAACATTTTCTCTTAACTGTACAAAGTTTGATATTTGGCATACTATTACTACAGTTACATTAATCTTGCTTAGATCATTTGTTCCTATGTCAACGATGAACACCTTTGTTGCAGTTGCTGGCACAACTTGAATGTGCCGTATTAGACCACCTGTGGTATGTCTTCCCTTTCCTAAGGTAAACTACCTTTTCACACATGTGGGTCAGGATTGATCTGGTCATAGTACGGAGCTGTACCCTAACTGTATCTGCCGTCCTGTGGACAAAATTGTCCAATGATCAATAGTGGCACTTGAGCCTCGTGTCACATGAACATTGACAAAGGTACACATTGCCATCACGTGACCATTGGCACACTTCACTTACATGGATATATCTGACACATTTAACTGATTATATCTACTCGGCCAACAGTGTCTTGTGAACATTGGCACACTTCACTTGCATTACTGTATGACGCATTGAACTGTTATATCTACACTCGACCAACAGTGTCCTGCGAACATTGGCACACTTCACTTGCATTGCTGTATGACGCATTGAACTGTTATATCTACACTCGACCAACAGTATCTTGTGAACATTGGCACACTTCACTTGCATTGATGTATATGACGCATTGAACTGACTGTATCTACACTCGACCAACAGTGTCCTGTGAACATTGGCACACTTCACTTGCATTGATGTATATGACGGATTGAACTGACTGTATCTACACTCGACCAACAGTGTTCTGTGAACATTGGCACACTTTACTTGCATTGCTGTATGACGCATTGAACTAATTATATCTACACTCATCCAACAGTGTCCTGTGAACATTGGCACACTTCACTTGCATTGCTGTATGACGCATTGAACTAATTATATCTACACTCGACCAACAGTGTCCTGTGAACATTGGCACACTTTACTTGTATTGCTGTATGACGCATTGAACTAATTATATCTACACTCGACCAACAGTGTCCTGTGAACATTGGCACACTTTACTTGCATTGCTGTATGACGCATTGAACTAATTATATCTACACTCGACCAACAGTGTCCTGTGAACATTGGCACGCTTCACTTGCATTGCTGTATGATGCATTGAACTTATTATATCTACACTCGACCAACAGTGTCCTGTGAACATTGGCACACTTCACTTGCATTGCTGTATGACGCATTGAACTGATTATATCTACACTCGACCAACAGTGTCCTGTGAACATTGGCACACTTCACTTGCATTGCTGTATGATGCATTGAACTTATTATATCTACACTCGACCAACAGTGTCCTGTGAACATTGGCACACTTTACTTGTATTGCTGTATGACCCATTGAACTAATTATATCTATAACATAACATAACGTTTATTTGACCCCATGTAGGTACACAATTAATTTGTTTCTGAACATCACTTATGCAGTAAAACAACAAATATAAACATTATGCAGGCATACATATATGTATATCATTATATGTTCAACATACTATTTGGAAAATATATACAAACGCATGTACAGCTATTATGGTATTGATGTACCATAGACATTAATCATATAGCTTATTCAATCGGGGTCGGTGACTCCTATTAAGACACAATTGTCGCTATCATAGGAGCCACCCTATTTACGTGATAATTTATATGGTCCTTTTACAAGGTGTCTATCTCATGTATGTTTTTGGGAGTGCTTGTTTTATGTGAGAATGTAAGTTTGTTTGTGTGCTGGTTGCCTAAAACTAGCATAACATGTATCGTGTTTAATGGTTTTGTTGACATGTGTAGCAATTTGATAGAGTGCATAAATCATTATATTTGTGTAACAAGTATGTTTTTATATAAAATGAGAAGCCTAGCAAACTGTGAGTATATATTTTGTCTTTGATTATATCGGGGGTGTCATTTATAGCATGTGGTAGGCTGTATTTGAGACATTTCATTGCAAATTCATGCTTAGTTCTAAAAGTATGTATATAATTTTTTTCACGAGTTATAATTATGTATGTTTACACTTGGGATAATTTGCCAGTTAAGTAAATAAGGAGGTAACATTTTATGAATGTATTTAAAGTAAAATTTTAATTCATGTAACTTTAATATATCTTCTACTTTTAGTAGTTTAAGTTTTTTTAAAAGTGGTTCCGTGTGTGAGTTGTATTTATTTAAGGTAATTATTTGCACGGCTTTTTTTTTAATTCTATTTATTTGGTATCCCCAAACCATGACACAATAATTGATATGAGATAATATTAATGTGTTATATAACAACACTTTTATATCTAAAGGTAATACATATTTTAATCTGTTTATTATGCCAATTGTTTTGGAGCATTTATTTGAGATTTTCTCAGTGTGTTTTTTCCAATTTAAGTTAGTGTCTAAAGTCAATCCTAGAAAGTTAAATTCATCTACTCTTTCAATATTTATATTATGTATTTTAAGCGTAAGAGTCTGCGTGCGTTTATTAGACATGAAAAATCATGTATTTTGATTTTCTTTTATTTAAAGATAATTTATTTATGTTTAGCCATTCATTAACTTTAAAGAGTTCTTCATTTATTAAGGATTCTGTACTTTTATTGCGTGTGTTAAGAAATTTTAAAGAGCTAGATAATGTGGTGTCATCAGCGTACATGACAAAATTAAATAATTGACTAGCTTGTGAGAAATCATTTATGTAAATGATAAATAATAGTGGTCCAAGGATTGAACCTTGTGGGACGTCGATAGGTAAGATGTCTGAATTTATTTGTTCAATTTCAGTGTATTGTTTCCTGTTTTGTAAGTAACTTCTGAATAACTGCAAAGTTGAGCCATTTAGGCCATAGTATGTTAATTTGTTAATTAAAATGTTATGGTCAATAGTATCAAAAGCCTTAGAAAGGTCGAGAAATACATTAATTGGTTCGTCACTATTATCCATTTGAGTTATAATTCTATCTATTAGCTCAAGCGCAGCAAATTCCGTTGAATATTTTGCTCTAAAACCATACTGATTATCAAATAAAAGCTTCATATCATTGAAATATGAATGTAATTGAATAAAAATAAATTTCTCTAATACTTTAGAACGTGTAGGAAGAAGGGAAATTGGTCTGTAATTTTCAAATAAAGATGGATTGTCTTTCTTAAATATAGGAATAATTTTTGCAATTTTTAGTTTGTCAGGGAATATCCCGGATTTTAAAACTTGGTTTATTGCAGGCTCAATTATCTTGAGCAATTTTGAAGAAATGCCATCAAATCCACAGCTGTTTTTTGTGGGAAGATTATTAATAGTTTTCCTAATAGTCTCTTCATCAACACTCTGAAACGTAAATACAGAATTAATGTTTTTGTTTAAATAATAACTAGTTTTTGTTACCTTTATTTTTAATACCTTGTGCGATGGTCTGACCTATATTTGTAAAATAATTATTAAATTTGTTTGCAATATCCTTTTTATCAGTTATTTTTGTACCATTTTCTATAAAAAAAAATAATGGTAATCTTCGGTTTGTACGATTTTTTGAAAGAAATTCATTAATAACTTTCCAGGTATTTTTTATATCATATTTAAATCGATTAAATCTTTGTTCAAAATACACTTGTTTGGCTGCACGAATATTTTTTTTAATATCGTATTATAAGTTTTTAGATTAATATTCATAGCTTGTCGAATTTGGTTGTGTCAATTTTAATTGTTTATAGAGCTTGTCTCGATATTGAATAGATTTTAGCAATCCTTGAGTAATCCACAATTGATCTTTTGTGTTTATATTTATAAAATTTTGCCAGCTTAGTTTGCATGTGCTTATTTTTTGCACGTAAAATTTCTTCGTAGATTATATCATAATTTATATTTGTGTCTGCATTTATATTTAGCTCATTGTATATCTCATTTGATTTAATTTTGTGTTTAATTTTATGCATTGCCTCTTCATTTAGTATATTTATTTTAACATATTTAGGTGGAGGTTCAGTCTTCAATGAGACGTTGATGAATATAAAATATGGCTGATGATCAGAAAATTGTTTGATTAAAATCCCTGCAGTACTCTCCAATATAGATTCATTAAGTTTACAAAAGAAATTATCTATTAAAGTACCATGTGTTCTAGTAAATCTAGTAGGAAGAGTAATTTGCGGGTAAAGGCTGTGTGATATTATGGTGTCAAAAAAGTTACTATATGTATCATTTTCATTTAATTTAAGCAAATTTATATTAAAATCTCCTGCGATAATGAGATTGTTATTACAGTTGTTTTCCATTGATGATATTATAGAAGTAAATTCATTTATAAAAGCATTTAAGTTATCATTAGAAGTTCGTGGAGGTCTATATATGTTTCCAATGGTTATGCTCTTAGATAGATTACCACCATTTATTTGGACTCATCCCTTCCCAGTGTTCGTACATGTTTACATTTATTATAACCTCTGATCTATATTTGTTGTCGACATATATTATTAGCCCTCCTTTGTTACTGCACGTCTTACCTTGAGCTAAACAGTCATAACCATGTAAGGAAAATTGTGATAGGTCATCGTTTTCTGATTTCCAAGTTTCTTGTAAGCAAATGACATTAAATTTAAAATTGTTACTACTTAGCTCTTCTACAAAAGCTTCCAGTTCGTTAAATTTATAATTTATTGATTGAATGTTAGTGCTCAAGACACTAAAACGCGTAGTGTTTTTCTGTGTAAGTTTGCCCAACTTATCAGTCATAATATGATGACCGACATATTAGTTGAGGTTCATAATTTTCAACATCATTTGTGTCTAAGATGTTAATTAAGTCATTGTTATTAATACCTCCTAAATAGGAGAGGAACGTATCGTCAAATGTCATGCCTTTATATAATGTGGTATTTATCATATGTATTTGTTATTATATTTGTATGTGTAAATGAGTGTTCAACAAATTGTGATATATGCATAAACCGATAATTAAATGTATTTGTGGCATTGCATGTCGTAAGTTTTATAGACGTAATGTACTGAACGTAAGTGTGAAATTGATTAAACATGTAAATGTGAGAACAGTTTGAGATAGACATCCTGTAGTTTGGTATATAGAAAAAATAACATAAAATAAGAATGATTTGCATAATGAATGCAAGAAGACCTTGTCATGGGAGAGGTGTAGAGCATACAGTGTTACAACGGTTTTACAAGCCACATTTACCTGAGTATCCGTAGTAACATACTAATGACATTTGGCAGCAACATAACGAATACATGTATTAAGATAACTTCAGAGTGACAAGCTAAAGTTTTTGTTTTTATAAAGAACAGCAGTAAAACGTAGTGCAATAGTGCACGGTTAAGCATTTTGCTTCATTATCCATTTTTACTGTGATATGATAAGATTTAATTATACACATATAATCGCACACATACATATACATACTTGAAAGTTATTTCTATGTATATATAGTAATATGACTACAGGTTTACATTGCACAAAAAACAAAGATTCTGTGAAGAAGCTACCGTATTTACATTGTGTGCAATAACTAACACAATGCTGTCATTTCAGATTTATACATCATATTTGTCAATCCATTTTACTGACAATAAAAAAGAAAAATATATTATTAAATTATATAAATTAAATACATACGTATTTACATATTAGCTGTATAACTATTTCAACTAACAAATATACAAAACAACATGACTAGCATTCAACTCAAAGAAAATAAAAAATATATCTTTTCATAAGAAAAACAAAATAAATTACAGTTTCAGTTTAACCGGATGTGCATTAGTGCACAAGTAGCTGGAGCTTATATTTCTAGGAAGACACTAACACTAAATATTATGTTACTAAAATCACTTGAAAGAGTCCACAAAGAAACTGAATGTCAAGAGTACAACAAATCATTAGCAATTTAGATAGAGCAGTTAAAGTAGATTGATTGTTCAGCAGTAGTAACAGACTAACTAGCTAGGAATGTCACCATATATATTGATAATATTCTCAATATCTCTGATGTCACTGCAATAACACTTGCGTGTAATCACTGAATCAAAGTAGAAAATACAGTTTAACATTATGCAGAAGTCAACGTAATGCTGTTGTGTGTTTACGTAAACTTTACAGGTATTGTAATTTGAGAGGAGAAAGGAGAAGAAGAGAAAGAGAAAAAACCAGCTTGTATAGAAAGAACTAGAACTAGAAAAGATAATTTAAAACGATTAAAAATAACATTAACTGACATTATATTATCCCGGAATCTGCAGAGTCAGTAAAGAGGACTTATCTCTCTTTTAATTGTCCTTGCTGCGTAGATCACGTCTCGCTCAGGAGACTCACGTTGCGCAGTCTCGTGTAAGAAAAATAATAAAAAATTAACAAAAAATCGTTCGTATACAGGGGTCGATTCCCGGTCGCAGGCCACGTAATCAACGTAAAGTGTTCATATCCTCCTGCGTGTGGATGACCCTGATCGTGTTTGCTAATGTCTTGATTACCACTTTCCCATTATAGGTCCAGCAGTCAGCGATTTTCTTCGCACGTTTCAACTGCCTTGTAGCGCTAGCCAGCGATGCGTCAAGTCCTCGTTGACGAAGATTTCGTGTTGGTTTTCACTGACGCTGTTACGCAATCGGCTTCTAACCCGTATTACTTCGTCTCGCACGTTAACTCTATTGAAACGCACAATGACTACACGATGTCGATCGCCTGTTTCAGCCCTTTTGCCAAGTCTATGGCTGACTGCAATGTCCTCTTGTGTCACTGGGGGGGTCACTGCCATTTTGACATTGATGGTTTCCACTACTTTTGCAGTAGTGTCCTCCCCGCCCCAGTTTCAGGGATTCCATGGAACCTTAAGTTGCATCGTCGGGAATATTGTTCAATGTTATCGCACTCACTTTCAAGATGTCCAACTTTTTCTTCGAGGGCTACAATTCTGCGCTCTTTGGTTTCGAGTTTAGGTCCGCGATTGTCTGCATGAGGTTGTCGATCCTATCGGCCAGCGCTTGAGGGTATAACGCTAATCTCAGTTTTTGTAACACTGCGTTATCATTCAGCAATTCCACGAATTTCAGCAGCATCACATCAGTGTCCTGAACATCGCTGTCAGTAACAGGTTTACGCTTAGGTGGCATGTTAACTCTCAATGTTTGTTCTCCCACGAAAAGTACGTGACTTAGACCACGGCAGCCATCTTGTCACTGTCGACCAACAGTATCCTGTGAACATTGGCACACTTCACTTGCATTGATGTATGACGCATTGAACTGACTGTATCTACACTCGACCAACAGTGTCCTGTGAACATTGGCACACTTTACTTGCATTACTGTATGATGCATTGAACTAATTATATCTACACTCGACCAACAGTGTCCTGTGAACATTGGCACACTACTTGCATTACTGTATGATGCATTGAACTAATTATATCTACACTCGACCAACAGTGTCCTGTGAACATTGGCACACTTTACTTGCATTGCTGTATGACGCATTGAACTAATTATATCTACACTCGACCAATAGTGTCCTGTGAATATTGGCACACTTCACTTGCATTGATGTATGACGCATTGAACTGATTATATCTACACTCGACCAACAGTGTCCTGTGAACATTGGCACACTTCACTTGCATTGCTGTATGATGCTTTGAACTGATTATATCTACACTCGACCAACAGTGTCCTGTGAACATTGGCACACTTCACTTGCATTGCTGTATGATGCATTGAACTAATTATATCTACACTCGACCAACAGTGTCCTGTGAACATTGGCACACTTTACTTGCATTGCTGTATGACGCATTGAACTAATTATATGTACACTCGACCAACAGGGTCCTGTGAACATTGGCACACTTCACTTGCATTGATGTATGACGCATTGAACTGATTATATCTACACTCGACCAACAGTGTCCTGTGAACATTGGCACACTTCACTTGCATTGCTGTATGACGCATTGAACTGATTATATCTACACTCGACCAACAGTGTCCTGTGAACATTGGCACACTTCACTTGCATTGCTGTATGATGCATTGAACTAATTATATCTACACTTGACCAACAGTATCCTGTGAACATTGGCACACTTCACTTGCATTGATGTATATGACGCATTGAACTGACTGTATCTACACTCGTCCAACAATGTCCTGTGAACATCGGCACACTTCACTTGCATTGATGTATGATGCATTGAACTGATTATATCTACACTCGGCCAACAGTGTCCTGTGAACTTTGGCACACTTCACTTGCATGAATATATGAAACAGTGAACGGATTATATCTACATTGAGTCGGCAATGTACTCTATTCCTCCTGTAGTTCCCTGTATGTGCAGTGAAGCTGACTAGTTCTTGTATTTCTGCTGTTTCAGTTGTTTTCAATGTCTACTTGTCCAAGTTGTCGGCTGCGTACTGTGAACAACTTGTTAACATTACTTCATGTTGATGTGTGAGAAATTAATGAACAAAACAATTAAATATAATTGTTGTAATACTGACCTTTGCATTCTACTGTGAACATTTCATGACATTGAACTATACAGGAAATTAAACAGATCTTGGAATGCATAATAAATTATGTTAAATTCAAGCAATGCTGTTGTGTTTCTTCACAACAATGGTTGTGTCAGGGACACCTCAATGTTTACAAACAGGTCAAATAATGCCCAATGGTCAACAGTTAATAGTTGAACTTTCATTTGATCAACATACAATAATTATTAAATAAAAATAAATTATAAATTAATAGTATAGTCAATTATGTTAGAGGTCAAGTTTTTTTTACAAATTAAGTTATTAATCGTTCACACTTTAATATGCCATTTTATGCCCAATTATGATCAGTATGTATACATGATCAATTACAAGGATTTATAAAGTTACTAAGTCCACGTGTTACACTAAATAATTTAAGTAAGTAATTTGTCAACATAATTAAATCAGTGCTCATTCAAAGTCAATTATCTAGGTCGTATCAAGGTCATATGCTATTATGGTCAAGTTTAAACATTTAGTTACTTTTAATTTGCTAGCACAACATACCATAATTATTAATTTAAAATAAATTGCACATTCATACATGCGATTAAGTCAAAGGTCATTTTTAAAAACATGTTAGCTCACTATTGGTTCATATTTTAATATGCTACTTTATAGTCAATGTGTACATAAATGTTCCATTCCAACACTTTATAAACATACCCAGCCCATGTGTCACACATCATAATTTAGAATATAATCAGCCATAAACATGAACTGTACTAGGAAACCAATAAACACCACAAATGAACAGGCTTTTGCTGATTAAATGAATGATTTCTACAGACTGTTTGATACTCAGGACTCTTCCAGTAGATGTCATTCTGTGCTCTGTGATGTGTTTGTCAGTAATGCCGATAGGTTTGAAATTGATATAGATGAAGTCACCAAAGTCTCCCAACATGTATATAGTAGAAAAGCAACAGGTCCTGGTGGCATTTCGGCTTATTTATTGAAAACATGCTGAGGAGCTTGCACCGGATTGGTGTCCCATATTCCAACTTTCTGTCGATAGCCACATGGTACCAATACTCTGGAAAACCTCACATATTACTCCTGTACCAAAGAAAACAATGGTTACAGACCTGCTGCACTTACACCAATTGTCATGAAATGTTTGGATCGAATAGTGGTTCGTAAACTGCAGCTAGACGTTCAGGACTATCTTGACCCATTCCAATTTGCCTACAGGCATGGCAGAGGAACAGATGACGCTGTCAACACTGTTGTTCATTTAATTTTGAAACACAAACATCCCCAAGGCTTAGGCTAGACTATTGTTCATAGACCTCAGCTCGGAGTTCAACCTTATCCAACCTCACATTCTGTTCGCTAAGCTGAAACAAATGAATGTCAATCCATATATCATCAAGTGGTATCATTCTTTTCTAATAGACAGAGTGCAGCTTGTTAAGGTAAATCAGACTCTTTCCCAAACTGTGGTAAGAAATACCGGTGCACCGCAAGGTTGTGTCAGTTCGCCAATTTGGTATACTCTATACAAATGACTGTGCCAGCAGTAGTACTAACAACTACATAATCACATTCTCTGATGACTCGGCTATTCTTGGTCTGTTACATGTAGATTCTGACATCAGTACAGCTGTACATACATGTCTGAAATTTAAAGCTTTGTACATTGGTGTGACAACAACCACCTCAAACTCAATGTCAACAAGACTCAAGAGATGGTTTCTGATGCTAAATGTATTGTTGCCGATCACTTGCCTGTTGTTATCCATGGTGAAGAAATTGCCCAGGTCAGTCAGTACAAATACCTAGGTGTCCATCTTTATAACAAACTTAGCTGGAATGTCCATGTTCACAGTGTGTGCTCCAAAGTCCACCAGCAGTTGTACTTTCTCTGCAGACTGAGAGCTTTCGGTGTCGATGAGAAAATACTTGTTCTTTTTTATCACTCCATTATTGAAAGCATACTGCGCTATGGGATTACTGCGTGGTTTGGGAATCTGTTTGTTCAGTTAAAATCACAGCTTTCTTGATTGATGAAAACTGCCATGAAAATCACAGGTGGGTCATGTCAAATCAATCACTCAAAAAATCACCCGACTCCAATTTTGATTAAATTTAGCACAGGTGTTGACTCCCAAGAGAACATCAAAATTGCAAATTATAAAGAATCTAGGTCAAGTATTAATGAAGATTTAAGTCACTGAACTTTGACCCGATTTGCATACTGGCCGTTACAGTAACATCCATAACTCTGCTTCTAATAAAGGTAGAAAAGAAAGTAAGACATCATTTGAAAGCCAGTAAATATATGCATATTTATATTGTAAAATTACATTTTTCATGTAAATATAAAAGCATCATTTATCATAATATGACCTTTGACTTCCGATACCCAAAAAATGTATCCTTCGTTTTATTTTATTTTAATTATACAGCATCCTATATCATTGTTCAGGTGTCCCTGAAAATATTAGGATGGGAAAATAATAATGTTCAGAGATACAGTAAATTTAGTACAGCCGGCAACCTGTTTGGTCTTTGGATAGCCTGTAGGTGCAACCAGTGTCAGTCATTGGGTCGACGTTGGTGAGGAGAATACTACCTCGAAGAGTGTCACTTTGTTCCAGGTAAAACTATGATGGTGTTGGACCATATGGGTGAAGGAAGGTCAGCCAGAATATTTGTTACATGCGCTAGTCTCCAGTGTCCATTGTAGATGGCTGTTACATACCGTTTGGCATCTGCCAGATGAGGACAACACACTAGGCTGTCACAACCTCTTCCCTTTTCAGGGATGATGTAGAATATAGTGCTACTTCCAAATGATTCAATGATAATTACTTGATGATGTGTAGATTATGTGTTCCTGCTGATGTTTTATCTGTTTCCATACAGCTTGTAAGAAGATAGCTGCTTCATAGTACTCTTCCGGGAATCCTCTTCTGTGGTTGGAAAACAGAACTTAGTAGCTGGTATATGGGCTGATTCAAACAACTGCATAAAATATTATGTTTTTTGTAGACTGGCTTTTGGTCTGGTCTCTTGACCATTCCATCCACACCATCACATGTCGTTTTTGAGAAAAGTGCTACACTGGAGTCTGCTCGTGGTGGCAAAGGTTCAGAAAGTTTTTGCAGTTTTTATACTAACCAGCACAGCCATGAGATAAGTAGATGCACAGGCAACACTGTGCACAGGCAACAGTGTGCACAGGCAACACTGTGCACAGACAACACTGTGCACAGGCAACACTGCGCACACCAATTATATTGCTTCAGTCATGAAGTAGGAAATGAATGTGTGTCACAGTTGTAATTTCTGACTCCAACATACGCGCCACCATTGTTGTACACCTCTTCCAAAACACAGCATAAGTTTGGTCACTACAAAATGTACACCTGTACAAAGAAACATCAACTTTCCCGATGGTTGTGCTAGTTAGCATGCGGACTGCGAACACTTTCTGAACCTCTACCGCCACTAGCAGGATTTGGGGAAATATGCGAAGTGGTACTTTTATGCAACATAACACAGGAAGGGCGTATGTGATGATGTGGGTGGAATGGAATGGTCAACAGACTTGATGCAAAAGCCAGTCTACAAAGACCATAATTATATGAACATTACTCCACCACACCAATGTAGTCCTGTGAGTTCACGTCAGTCTATTTATCCCTGCTATCAAATTCTGCACTTTGGAAGGTATTTTCAACCAATGAATAAGCAACTCTTCTTGCAAGCTGTTTGTAAACAGCTAAAGTAATAGCAAGAACACAGAAGGTACTATTCTTTAAGGCATAATCTTTGAATCACTTGGAAGTAGCACCATATTCTATATCTTCAATGAAGAGAAGAGATTGTGAACTTATCACAGCACAGTGTGTTGGCCTCAGTCTGGCAGACGCCAAAGGATATCTGAAAGCCATCTATGATGGATACTGGAGGCTTGTGTATGTAACAAATGTTATTCCAACTAATCTTCCTTCACCCATAACCTCATAGTTTTACCCGTAACAAAGTGACACTCTTTGACTTAGTGATCTCCTTACCAATGTTGACCCAATGACTGACACTGATCGCACCTACAGGATATCTAGGGGAGGCCTTGTAAAAAATGTGAACATGTTAAATGAGACATTACAGCATTGTTGTTATGCAATCTGAAAAGGTTACGCTGACATTCAGGATATCTAGGCCTTGTAAAAAATGTGAACATGTTAAATGAGACATTACAGCATGTTTGTTATGCAGTCTGAAAAGGTTACGCTGACATTCAGTGTGGTATCGACTGATCTGCAGACCAAAAATAGGTCATCCGGCTGTACTAAATTTACTGTATCTCTGAACATTATTATTTGCCCATCCTAATATTTTCAGGGACTCTTGAGCAACGATGTAATATGCTGTAGAATTAAAATTAAAAAAATGGGCCAAGTGGCCCTGAAGTCCTTTGGACTAATACATGTGACCCCGGCTGACCAAATGAGTGATAAGTCGGAAAAATTGTAACATTGTTTTCTTACATCCTTATAAAGGTTTGGTAGTGTGCTTTACACGGTTTCAAAAATTATGACTGCTACAAAAATTGGCAAAGTTATGGAGCATTGAACATGGTAGGGATCAAAAAGTGAAAATGAAGAAAACGGCTGTTGAAGTTTTACATTATATATGCAAATGGATTGCATGGAAATATTACATGCACAACATTCAAACGTGGCACACAGTATGTAATATGTATGTTATGTTTCAATGATACACAAATGTGCTGCTACAAAGAGTTATCAAGTTATGCCAGATTATGTCTTCATGTGTAAAACTAAGAGGACAGATTATTTGAGAGCAAAAGGTAGACTCACTGTTTGACACAGTTTAAAACCTGCAGGCAACTGTCCAGTTTAACAGGGGTCTAGTGGCTTAATGCTGTCTGTTGACATAAGCTTACTGCCAGTGACCAATTACTCATTAGTCACAGTTTCCATCAAACAATAGCAGGCAGAGAATCTTAGCTCCACAGCTGGGTGTAATACACAACCAAAGCCACCACTGATTCATGGTCAAGTAGATTAGCTAAATGCACCCACTATGACAATACTGTGAGTGACAGTGTCCAGAGTGAGGCCTAAGCAGTGTCAGCATTGCTGAATAGATCAATTAAACCTGCCAAGTGGGTGACATTCTGCACAAGTGTTCATTAATCCTTAGTGATTGTTCAGAACACCAGACTGACCACATACCTAAACAAAGCGAATGTAATAGGTGAAGAACAGGCAGTGTTCAAATAGGGGTATTGGTTGAATTGTATTTGTCTCGAAGCAAAAGGCTTTATTGTGCCTTCATCGATTATAAGAAAGCATTTGATTTAGTAGACCGGTCCTCCCTGTGGTCTAAGATAATTTCATGCGGTATTAATGGTATTGTGTTGAAAGTTGTATACAACATGTACAAAAATGCTAAATCATGTATAAATCAGGGCCATGCTGTGTCAGCCTTCTTCTCATGTGATGTATAGGTATGGCAAGGAGAAAACTTGTGTCCTTTGTTATTTGCTATTTACCTGAATCATTTTGAACACAGTTAGTCACAATTATAATGGACTTGACATGGCAGCTGGTGACATTTACAACAACCTTACTGATGATGATGTAGAAAATGCAGGGTGCACGGTGGATTTAGTTGACAGGTAGTCCGTTGGACTAGCCGACTCAGAAACAACTAGTCCTCATATTGTTTTACTAGTCCTTAAAAATCAATCATACTGTTGTATTATATGTGTGACAGTTATGGCACATATTAAGTGGTTTTATTTCATAAAGAAAACAAGCCGTTTCCCATTTCAATTAAATGTTCAACTAAATGTGTCATTAATAGAAACAAATACATGTGATTTCGTAGATCCAATTGCAAAGTTATCAGAAGAAATGACTAGTTTAATCAGGGGCAGCAAACAGGAGTCGTGGACAAGGCGATGCCAGCAGAATTTGAAGCCTGACGGCGACAAAGGACCGACATTGTCGGACTAAGTTGCATCATTTGCCATATACTTTTCATTAGCGTTTTCTTTCCCGAAGCCGACTAAACAATCAGTAACATTGCTGGCGTTTGGTAACTTGCTAAAATAATCACCCAATGCGGGAGTAACGCAAGCAACTACCATCACGACGGGATAGCACGTAACGATGTCTGTAAACCGCGCATGTATGTTTGCCAATGTCGCTCATCACTCATGGTCGCTAGGTGGCACTACCTATCCTACGCTAACCGGATGTAAACAGCCGCCATTTACATTCACTGCGTTCAGCAAGTTTCCCATCTGACGGTCGTACGGAATATTTAGCTGCCTGTGATAAAATGCTACCTTACTGTCTGGTTTTGTTTTAATCCATCACAACACCCAATTAGCGTATACAGAGCGTAAATTAATTTACATAATAACAGCTAGTCCGATGGGACTGCTCCACTAAACATGGACTAGTCCGATCACTGAAACTACTCGTCCGGGACGATCGGACCGGCCTTATTTCGCAGCCTGAAATGTATGTTCTACTATATGCTGATGACACTAGAATGATTCAATCAAATACAGATTTCTTGCTTGTGTATAGCGGAACTATGTCAACTCTTCTAATGGTTGACATTTGATTGTTTCAGGTGTCAACTATATTGTGAATCTGTAATTATTAGTCTATATTGATACAATTGATTTACACAGTACCATGTCTACACAAGGCATGGCAAGCGTAAACAGAACAGTAGAATGCATTTTATATCAATAAAGTGTAGGATAATTCACTCTATAGTTGTCCAGAATATTAATTTTCTATGTTTGTCACCTACAGGTGACAGAATATTAATTTTCTGTTTGTCACCTACAGGTTTCTACAGACAATACATCTTTAACCAATAGACACCACAGTCACACCATTTTATAATAATTAAATGAACATCAAAATAAACACAACTTGCAATTATAGAAAATCAATAGTTTTGAAGATAAAAAGTGTTAGGCAACTGTTCAGTCTAACAGGGGTCAAGTGTGTCTACTCTGCCTGGGCGCTGTGACCAATTAAAGATTGGTCAATGTCTCAATGGAACAGTAGCACTAGGCTGCAGAGATTAGTCATGCTGTTGACTTTGTGGCACATTAAACAAAATCTACTGTTGGGGTGGGCCCTTCTCAAAACCACATCACTAGATAATGTAAAACTGTTGCACTTTGAGGGCCCCTTAGGTGCCCTTAGAATGATTCAATCAAATATAGATTTCTTGTATATAGTGGTAGCACCCAAAGATACATCCATGCAAAATTAGAAAAAAAGTTGTGAACAGTTTTTGAAAAAATAACAAAATGTTACATTTTTACCAGTTTTGGGGTCCTTGGAGGCCCAAGGGAGCCCTTAAAATGATTCAATCAAATACAGATTTATTGTGCATAGTGGCAGTTCCCTAAGATATGTATGTGCAAAATTTTAGAAAAAGTTGCTGAACGGTTTCTGACGGCGGAATTTGTTTGTAATGTACCTAAATTAGGCACCTATGGTCATCCAACATGTTAACATTCAAAGGCCAAAAGATATTAAGGATGGAATCGTGAGCTGATTTTATACAGATACGTTGCATCATTCACATATCGGTCACTTTTTCATGTCTTTCATGATTTTTTATTGTGCTGACTGGACTTGAATAATGATCCGGATCTATCAGTATCACGTTCTAGATCACTAACTTAATTACGCGCGGACCTAAACTAGAATATATATATATACATACCAACATTACAGTTTAAAATGTATATACTTTCTGAGCCGCAACTTCTAACGGATGAGCCTAAATTAAAGCTAAACTACTCTGATTACGACTGTCAGAGTGTGTTCCGCAAGGCCAATAGGCAATAGCCGTCGAAGACGAAGCGGAGAGGAGTGGTTACTCAGCTGACCCGCTGACACCACACAGCATGTTTCTTAAGTTGACATACTTTTTATACGTAATACCTCACCTTCGCTATGCAGAACCAGTAATACGCAGCATACCCAATTCCAAAAGCGAGTGACACTGCTGAATTGCTGTGTATGGTGTCCATCTTGCTGTTATCGGTAATCGTTTTAAAATAACGACACGGAAGTATTGACTGCCCAAAACTCTTATACTCTAAAATTGTGTATACTCTGGCGGAAATATACTAGCCGCGCAGACAAAAACAGGTAGTGATTCGGCCGAACTTCTTTCGGGTTTAACTCACTGACCTCTAGTTATAACTGCCAGCCAGTTTTTATTAAGGCATTTTAACCATTCGAGAACATGACGTCAACCGCAAAATGTGTACCTATATTTAGCACTCGCATGGCGCTGTGCAGCGCCACGGCAGGAAATAGTTCCTAAGTAGACATACAATTAGAGAAAGTTTATATGTATCACATCCATAATAAACTAACAAAACAGTAATTTAAGACATTTTGCGTTAAGCACGCTATACATATGTACGTTATTCTGTCATGCGGCTCATTCCCAGGTGTCACTGTTCACGAAAACTCGATCTATTTGCAAGAGACTGATACTTGCAAGAGACTGATACTTGAAAATTGTGTTCTACACATTGCGCGCGCACCACGTATGAATACCGGTAACTTTCTTCCGGTTCACGAACTTCCTTCCGGATTCCCGTTTCCTGTCTGTTGGTGATTTCCTTCATGTTGGCGGCTGCATTCGTTAAAATTAACGTATTTTTAAATGGGCCCGTTTTGTGTTATTCGCAAGTGTTCGCAATGCTCTGGATAATAGTGTTACTTGAACCAGATAGAGTGCATATTAAACTGCACATTGTTGAGGCTTCGTATTGTTAATACATAATCGGAATAAAATTAATGGTACCTTGGCTGTACCTTACACAGTATAACTATAGTTATTACATACCCGTATAGTCATATATAGTACAAGTACATAAACATAATTTTATAACGTATAATCCTGAATGCACTGGTGTTCAACTCATTTAATCTTTAGCTCATTACTAAGACACCGACTTGCGATGAAAGTACACGTACTGTGCAAATGAGGGCCACTCTCTAAAAAGTCTGACAGTTCGTCTAAATTTAAACTTTCCATGTTGTATTATTTCCTCATTTGTGATCTCACATATAAGTTAGACACATCATTGGATTCTTGTCGAGGGGGTGTTTTAGGGTATGGATAACTCCATATAGCAACATGCAAGTAAAGGTGCCTAATGCCTAAAAACCCAAAATTAAATAATCTTTCCATTTTTAAACATGCATTTATTTCTGATACCCCTAAAAAATACTTAATATTGGAAATTAAATTTTGCTAATATCTGATGCCAAGGTAAACTATCTTATCGATGTAACACAGTATAATAATGATTATAGTTCCATAAGGTACATAATTCTACCCATTTTTTGTATTGCTAATTGGCCTTTTCTTTACGCTGACGCCCGATGCCAAACTTCTTCACCAATGTGCCACTATTAGAAATTGTTTATTTTAAAAAGTTAACATTGTTAGTAAACCGATATATATTCAATATTTTGATGAAGATATTATTTTATAACGGTTATTGTTATATTCTCTGTAAATTTGATCTTTGTGCAAATAAAAAACAGCCAAACTTTAACTTTGTAAATTTGCGGGTGATACAAAACTCTTCAGTCAATTAGTTGCATCAGTCGAGGATGCGGTGACATTACAGGATCTTAATACAATACATGGATGGATGGATGGACGGAGAATGGCAACTGTAATTTATTATATAAAAAATGATGTGCATGCACTACGGCCACAATAATATACAACATGCAGACGACGAGTTAATGTCAACGTAATTGAGAATGTACAGCGTAGAGCGACCAGGGCGATACCTAAAATTAGTCATACGGATTAGCATAGCAGGTCGATAGTATTTAATGTATTAAATATTAAAACATTCGAAACTAACGACGGTAGTAACGTAGGGCCGACCTGGCTACGCACCACCTACTATATTAGGTGTTCATAATTGTCAGTGATTTACATAGAAAATATACCTCCAGCGAACTTCTTCATCATGGACTGATGGAGAACACTTCAACAATTAAGTGGGCACCCTTATAAAATAAAAACCGCACTCGAGATTATAAATAGAAAGTTTTCATTCACAAGACGATGTGCCAATGAATGCCAATTATAGTAATGAATTACCCAAGCGGCAGTCATGTCAATAAGTAAAACATATTTTAAAGGCCATAATATTGACAGATATTTAATAATAAGTCGGAGGATTATAAAAGTCTGCGTACTCCCTTCTCGTCAACTAAAATGACTAGCTAAATGTGTTGTACAAATATTGAATATAATTTCCCCACCAAATTTGTTAGAAATATTGTTAGAAAAAATGCCCACCTATATTCTCAATGCTGTTATCCCCCCGCGAAATAATGTCCAATTGCGTTACGAATCCCCCGCATCACCTGTCAAATTTACGCTGCGGCGCCTGCCCATTTGTCACTTGCTTGTGACGGAAGTGGTCTTTATGTCGCGGGGGACCTCGTTGCAATGGTTGGTGGGTCTAATTGACGCAGTTTAAAACTATTTTTTGTTAGTAGATAAAGCCTAGGGTTTCTTTTTTCGCCTTAATGGTCCGATCGAGGTGAAACCAACGCCAATTAATATAATTCGTTTCTATTATAAACATATTGCTTAATCAGTTGTGTGCATGTAATCATTTTCTGTTGGGACGGTTTTTCATTAAACTTATTTGCTTATTTTCCTTCCTTCCTTCTGTGTAGTGACCACAGTCATTGTTGACTATTCTATCACTGTGATTATTTTGTGCCAGCATCAACATCATGTTGACATTGTACTCGTATTCAGTGTTGCCGTTTTAAAACATGAAACAGATTATGACCATGTAATGTTTTTTTATGTAGTGAACATGTTTTGAAAATTGTTGACATAAATTATGACCCACCATGCAAAAACGAGACGTTCGCGAAAACAAATATGTTGTTTTTATTGCATATTTATATAGTCATAGAGCACATTCAGAGAAAAAAAACAATACCCCAATGTTTCCTAAGTTCACAATATTTCCAGAGATACAGCAATTAGAATCTTCAAAATGCAAAATGGTTTGGAAAAAAAAAGTTTTCATTCTATATTTTGGCTATGGTTTTCTCACTGTCAAAACATCAAAATAAACACATTCAGGTAACGTCTATAAAAAGACAAAAAAGTAGAGGTAAGTTCTTATATAGCGCAGTATCCAGTCCTATGGACTGCTCAAAGCGCTTTACACTACTCCCTGGCAGACTTGTTCAATCGAACACCATTCAGCCACGCTGCAATTAATGCACCAAGACTATTCATACACAAATATCCACCACTATCTATAGCCAGGTACTCATTCATACAGCTGAGTGAACTGAAGCAATGTAGAGTAAACGAACTTGCCCAAGGTTCGACACCGCCGCACAGGATTCGAACCCGCGGTCTCTCAGTCGAGAGTCCGGAGGTCTTACCGCTGCGCTACTATGCCATGTAATGACCAACATTTGAAAGTTTAATCTATACCGGATGAAATATAGAGTATATAACATTCGAAATTTATAAAAGAACTAATCTTACTGCAGACATAGGGTGTTTTCTTAGGCACAGGATAGACAACAGACACATGTATTTATGTGGTGGAATAAAGCCAACATTATTTTATTTTTCAAATACACATCATCAATGACATGGAAAAACAAATTTTTTTTAAATGAACAAAATATTTCTGGGTATCATTCAGTTTCTAGCACATAGTATGTGATTTATTTTTTAATGACTGACGTATAATATAGTTTTTGACACTAGTCGTAGTTGTATGTATTCGGCAACAAATTAGAAGTGACTATTCAGATTAATTTAACACTCTGTGGTAGCTATTTGCCCATAACTGTTTCGAGATCCCTCCTTTAATTAGCCTGGTGCCCTACAGTGACCACTATATCCACTAGTTACTTTGTGGATGTTATAACGAGAGTCTTGTTTTATGAGATGCTATATACTGGCAGACATGAATGAAATATGCTTGCCATTTCGTATAAATCACCAGTAGTGGAAGCAGAATGTAGATTCGACAAGCATATCTGTCCATAACCTACCACCTGACGCATCAATAAAACCTGTGCCAGCATGTTAAACAGCATAAACCAGTAAAAATGTTAAGACTCTGAAAATAGCCGTTTGTTTTCTTGATGTGGAAGTAGGCGGCATCGGCCTCTCTTCGTCGTCTCTGCTCTGTAACATCTGGAAAACTACAAATACATTAGGCGTGATCACACACATTATGTTGACAACTTAGACAAGGTAATTACAAGTAGAGATGTTCCAATCGACTACAAGAAATTATTTTCCTATTTTATGTGTCAACACATGCTATAGGAAAAACTGCGATAACCCATTTATTAACTAAATGCCAAATTGTTTAGTAAGTTTGTGTTGCTGTCAAAGATTGGCCACCAGAATGCTTGGAACTACTTGTTGGTGGTACATCTGAAACAGAATACAAAGCAGCAGCAGACTTTTGTGTTAAAAGAACATGCGATGTCATTTACTCAAACGACTCTTTTGTTGACTAACTGAGCTAATTCTGGGTGTAACATAATCGATTACTGGTCTCACTGTATTCTCACAACCACCATCGCCACATGATGTATTCATGTAATTAATTTTTTGTGTGTGCCCGAGCTATTGCCAACTTTTTAAGTTTGAAGGCCAACATTTTAGCATTTTCTAAAGCTAACTCACTTATTGTCAATCCATATATTTTTCGTATAGATCTTTTTCTCCTACCCCATGTTTCTGTAGCATTGTGTGGAATTTTTACCTAAGGCTGGTAGGGGTCACACATACTGACTTATGAGGAAGACTTTTTGATGAATGACCAGGAAGGAGAGTTTATGCTGCAGTTTTATTAGGATCATGAAGCAGTTTTTAGTAAGTGTCCCTTTTCAGCCTGCTGTTGTTCTGATTGAGTTGCCTTGTGAGACCTTTGCAGTAAGGACTGTACACCCCTGAACACATTATCTCCACCTGTTAGGTTACTCCTAATGGCGAAGAGTGTAAATAGACCAGGAGGAATGTCGGGTACAGTAGCGAAATACAACTCTAACAATTTTAATTGGTCAAGGCAACGGTTTGTAGTCATTAGCACTGCATGCAAATGTTTACAGAAATAAGGTTGTCGTGTGTGAATGAAATCTAAGCAAGTGCATATCGTAAGGAATATATTACAATGTAAATACCATCATCTGGTGCCGGAACAGGAAGGTACTGGGCAACGACATCATGGAATACCTTAGCAGCCTGTGTGTTCAACTGTGTAAGTACATTTTCACTAGCTGCATTTTATGAATACGAATGTTCATTGGCAAATGGTTTCACGTCTTCTGATGCAACAAATGCCCACCCATGTTGTTCCTAATTTGGAATGAGGCTGACCTTTCCAGCCTGAACCAGATCTATGCTTTTCGTGATACAATTGATCAAGTTACCCCTGGAAGTGTTTACCTGATTTGGAAATTTGGCTAAATTAGTAGCACCATGCACTGTGTCATGTGCATGTCTGGGGTGAGTTCTATCAATGAGTGTTCGAACTTGTAATGCTACACATTTGTTTAAATGATGCGCATTTTCACCTTGCACAATCAACCTGAACTGATTTTGTGTTATATTATTTGCTAGCAAGAGTGGATTTCACCTATCTTGTTCCGGCACCAAAAACCACAGGCTTATTAATTATATGAGTGGCTATGTTTGCATTATCAAGAAAGAGTGATGTTTCAGTACTCCTCATAATTTTTAAGGGGAGAATGTATGGCTGTAATTTGTTGCCTTCTGTTATGAATTAACTGTCGTTAACTAAAGGTATTTTTCCAGACGACCTGAAAAGAGCAAAAGTGATCCCGATATACAAAGGCGGTGACAAGACACTCGTAAACAATTACCGTCCAATATTGATTTTGCCAGTTTTTTGTAGTTCTAGAAAAAATAATGTACAACAGATTAAAATTTTTCATAAACAAACATAACATCTTATATGATTACCAGTTTGGATTTAGGAAGAAGCATTCCGCAAACATGGCTCGTGTGCAACTAGTAGACAAAATTTCCACAGCCATAAATAATGGTGACTACTTACTAGGAGTTTTTCTGGACTTCAGTAAAGCTTTCAATACAGTTGACCATAAAATATTACTTAATAAACTAGAACATTACGGCATTAGAGGAAGAGCACTTGCCTGGCTGGAAAGTTATTTGTCTAATAGAACGCAATATGTTTTATTTGATGGAATAAAATCGAACATTCAGTCTATACGCTGTGGTGTCCCACAGCGATCAATAATAGGCCCACTGTTATTCTTAATCTATATTAACGACATTGTTAATGTATCAGATATCCTATTTCCTATTATATTTGCTGATGATACAAATGTTTTTGTCAATGGTAACAGTCTTAGCGAGCTAGAAACTGTGATGAATCATGAACTGCAAAAATTAGTTATTTGGTTAAAGAGTAATAAACTATCTTTAAATATCGATAAAACACATTTTATTGTCTTTAAATCAGTAAATAAAAAGGTATCCAATCCAGTTGCTATCCTTATTGGTGGACTACAAATTACTCAAGTAGAAAACACAAAATTCTTAGGAATTTTAATCGATGCTAATTTGGCCTGGACTTCTCATATACAGTATATAAAATCTAAAATAGCCAAAGCCGTTGGAATTATAAGTAAAGCTAGAAAAACACTGAGTGGATCATCCCTTGTAACGTTATACTATACATTTTTATATCCATATATAACGTATTGTGTCGAAGTGTGGGGAGGAACATATAAAACGCATCTTAGTTCTTTATTCAAATTGCAAAAGTATGCAATTCGGTTAATTATGTCAGCTCCATACAGAGCGCACACAGACCAACTCTTCAAGAAGCTGTCCATTTTACCAATAAGAAAAATGTACGAATACACGGTTGTGCTGTTTATGTACAAAATCGTTAAGAATATGTTTCCGTCAGTTATGACAAGGATGTTCATTAGTAATAACGAACTACACGAACATAGGACACGCAACGCAGAATTACTACATGTGCCGATTTCAAAAAGTAATGTATTATATAAAACCATTAAATATCGAGGTGTTAAATTATGGAACTATATGGCGACAACAGTGGATTGTAATTGTAATTATGCATTAGCAACGTTTAAACGTCAACTTAAGAATTTTTTGCTAGTACATAATATTAATGACATATATAAATAGCATTCTTTGTTGCTATTTTACATGAAGTATTCATGAAAATAGTACTGTTGTGATTCATGTTTCTGTTTTTCTTCTTTCTTCAATCACACAAATTGTTATCTTGCACCATGGAATTTACCTATGTATCACATGTATTGTGAGGGCTAATCAGCCACTCGTGGCTTTATACCCTCATTACAGAAACCATGGCAATCTATGTATGTAATTGATTGGAATGTATCACAGTTTCTGTAATAAACCATTATTATTATTATTATTAACTGGCAGCGGTATTACTCGGAGTAAGATGGCTAATGTTAGTAGCTTGCGTAGGCATATACTTTTGTTTATTGCTATTCTTATTGGAACCAGTACTCACACTGTGATGGTTACTGCTTGGAAGAGTCTTTTTTTTAATAGCATATTAACATTGAATGTGCCTGTAATAATCCACTGCATGATCAACCGTCTCACGTAATTTGAATAAAATGATATGTTTCATAGATAAGCAATATCATCTGATGGAAGTTGTGAATTAAGACTAACAAGACCATAGAAACCTTTCCGGCATAAACATACTATTATGGCATTTACAATTACTGAAACACCACAGACAGATAAACATGTCTGTAATGGATAATTAGCTAATTACTGCTGGAAATGTGGACTGATATGATGCCTTCCTAGTTACTGTACAGTGTGACACAGACAAATTAACAAACTTGTACATTCGGTGTTGGTAAAATTACTGATTACAACCGTAGGTATCATATTAACTTGTACACGTGATACAAGTCATCAATAAAATAATATACAATAATTGTTATCATTTACACATTCAGTACCAGCACTAAACATACATTACCACTAAACATATGAACATCTGTTAAGATCTATGTTCGATGCTGAATTGCACAGATGTACAGCTTTCTGATTATCATAAGTAAGATCAACTGTTATAAAATAATGGTTCCATTGACTTTTAAATTACCTAAATAACAAGTGAAATGACTACCCCGGTATATGGCACTGATCTCTGTCGTGGCGCCTCAAGTTGAGTCCTCGTCTGATGCACAGGGATCGCAGAGTGATGCTGGAATGAACAATGTTATTGACAATAATTATCTCAGGCAACCGTGGAGTGCATTTATGCATCACAGCAAAACATCAGCATTCAGAAAATGTCCTTCCTTAGATAAATAATCATCTACAGAAAGACCATCAATTTCAGTTTGTACTGATTTTGGTACATGTGACATCTTGTAATTTGGGTAATTTAAGTGTTATTATTACTACATTTTCTAGAACTCATACTCACTCATCATAACGCGAGAGTACACCAGGCACTACGATGGGCACTCTAGGGCAGGTCTCCTGGGCTTTTTGAATCAGTCGGTGATGTTGATCTAACGTACGATGGAGATGACGGATGTCGTTTCATATAGCCACCAGATTATTCATTGCCACATACAAAAGTACTGCATCGCACAACTGTTGGCTCCACCTCAGCTAACATAAAGTTGTTATGTTAACAATTAAATCCCATTTAAAACAGCAATGGCAGTGCTCTTGCAAGCACCTGTTCCATGAAACTGCAATTAAAACCATACAAAGAGAAATTAAATCAAAATATGTGTTGCTGTAATGTCATAAACTATGCCAATAGAATAGATTACTGAACAATCTTCACGGTAGTTCTTATTCAATTCAAACTATTCATTTTGCATATCCAAACATTTGGATATACACAAAATGAAATATTTTGAAGCCAAAAGAATAGGTTCTTAATCTTCACAGAAATTGGGAATTTGTAATTGCATTATTATAGAGTATGTAGCAAAATTAATACAGTTTCTGAAATTGTCAAAACTGTAACGCAATTTCTGTCATTATTCCATGCAAACAAAATGAGTACTTTGTTAGTTACTACACGTTTGGGTAGTAACTCGGGTAGGGGTTAGGCCTAGCTAGTATGTGAAACAACCAGTTAATGTTTTGAGTATGAAAACATCAGCAGGAATTGAACCTGCTTCACAAATACAAGGCATAACTGGACGAGCACCAACTGTCTTAAAAGCCTAACATGTCAATTTTTATTTAATAATTCACATACAATTTTGAATAGGAACTTACCTCTAGCCAAAGCCGATATTATTGCCCAGTTTTGCCTTTTGGGTTTAAAAGTTCACTTTACCACAGTATTTGAAATAAGATAAGAGGTGGCGTTACTTGTTATACTGTTGATTTTGGTCGTCCGCATAATGTGTCGGTTCTTGCGATTTTACTGGGAGGCTTCCTAACGATCACTCGGCACGTAGACGAAACCCGACAAGGGGAACTTGACGGTTGACCTTGCAAATCGAATGGCGCAGTCGACAAGGTAAAAATGTGCATCTGAGTCTGTCTGATATCAAATCGTATTTCCCGCCCTCTCCGCCAACCCGGATGTAAACAAACACTTGACAACACATCGACAGCTATTCACCCTCGCCAAGACCGACCACACATGCTGCACGCGATCATCCTTGCACCTACGCACTCTGCACATCACGATGTCTAAAAACAGAAAACAGAACACACATGAGCATACCACCGATATTGCTGAAATTAAACAACAACTCGCTGACATCAAACATGACATTGCTGGTATTTCGACATTCCAAAAGGAACTGGCAGCACTGCTGACAACAGTAAAACTGTTACAGCGTGCCAACGACGAAAAAGACAAGACAATCGGCTTACTAGAGTCGAGAATTGAAGACCTTGAACAATACTCCAGAATTGATGACATCATTATCACTGGACTCGCCACCAAACGTACGCTAGAGCAACGGCAACAGCGAGTAACGCAAACACCGACGCAGAAGCACCGCAAGAAGAACTGGCGACATTGGAAGAGAAAGTCGTAAAGTTCTTCAGTTCGAAGGGTATTGACATCGACAAAAAAGACATTTCTGCGTGTCACTCTCAGTGCGGGCAACAGATCTGCATCGACGAACACGAGTCAACACCGAACCACCGCACCGCCA
>CM034533.1:2575281-2648354 GCA_020002185.1 Paraescarpia echinospica | reverse complement strand
TTGCGGTTGGATGTTTTCCAAAATACGTGGATCGACCAACGCCATCTTCTTTGTGTGTTCCATGGTCACCTGAGATGGAGACAGGAATGTCGAGCTTGTCGCTGGGGTCAGAGATGCAGGTGTCATAGTGGGCACAGAGACAAGTGAATTCAGCGACGTAGCATTTGTCGACGGTCCACAGCAACTGTGGACACTGTGCCGTTTCCAGCTGTCCCGACGTGAGAAATGTCTCTTGCAATCTGGGCACTGGAACGATGATGGCGTGGACTTGTTGACAGCTGGTAGAATAGGTGATAAGTTCATGATGTAGGTGTTTACGGTTCAAATGTAAAGAACGGAATGATTCTTGGAACTCGTCGGTCTAAGTATAACTTCCGACTAGTGAATTGGTTACCCGTTAGATGGTACCCGCGTGTTTATAGACATGGAGCGCTGCGCTAGAAGTACAGTCACACCTCAAGTCATGTGACTGTAATGGCTGACTCTACAGTTCTAACATTCCCGGAAGTGTGTCGACGATGGAGTAGTTAGTATATACACACACACACACACGCACGCACACACACGCACACACACACTCACACACTCACTCACTCACACTCACACTCACACACACACACACTCACACACACACGCACACACTCACACACACACATGCACACACACACACACACACACACTCACACACACACACACACACACACACACACACACACACACACACACACACACACACACACACACACACACACACACACACACACACACACACACACACACACACACACACACACACACACACACACACCACCACCACCACCACCACCACCACCACCACCACCACCACACCACACACACACACACTCACACACACATACACACACACACCACCACCACCTCCACCACACCACACACACACACACTCACACACACACACACACACACACACACACACACTCACACACATACACCACCACCACCTAGGTTTGTTTGTTTCTTGTCACTCTTTGGTCTAAGTGTTTGGTATTTCGTTTGTCCGACAAGTTTGTTTGAATGCTTGGTTCGTGCATCTCGCTAGTCAAAGTTTGATTCGTGGAAGTCGTTGGTCTTAGTTTGGTTAAGTAAAGACACGAGATATGGTTTGCACAGTTTATTCGTGAACAACACAAACGTATTTACATGTCACACTCCATAACTACGAGAACCAGAGACTAGACATTGATACATAGTCTTGCAAAGTTTAATCGTGTACAAGACAAAAGAAAGTTCTTTACAGGTCACCCTCCATTACTGCCAGAACCATATGTTTCATAGTGTTTCGCCACTGTTTCGAAACGGCTTCTTGCAACCAAGTATTGATATTACACAACTGTTCGACTGTCACGTCGGATAGCTTCACACCTGCGTCTAACAAAACACTCAAACAGTCTTTCACCACTGCAGTTGAATTAGTGACCTCCATCTATGTATGCCTCTATATTCGTCTGTATATGTATGTATCTATGTATATCTCTATGGGTCAATTTTCGGTTACCAATACCAGGTTAGGTGTTTTATAACAGAAGCGAGTTTGAAAGGTTTACCGAAGACGCACGACATTAGACACTACAGTATGGAATAAAGATAAAAACGTTCTAATAGGTCTTTATACACTTGACCATTAATACGATAAACTATATAAATACTGGTACATCTTATCTGAAAGGTTATTATGTTCCTGTACATTTGTACTGTTCTATCATAACGCCTCGCTATGTTACGCGCCTGATTCGAAAAAGAGATTTGCAACCAATTCTTTATTCGATAAGTTTGGTGTCAAGGCTACAAAGTCGATATCACTTGCACAGGGAGTATCACTTCAAAACGCTTTGAAAGCAGGCTATCAACTGCACTAAACTTGGTAAGTACAAATTGCGTATGACAAGTATTGTTACATGACAAAGGGTTTGTCCAACATATTACACAGATAGCAGGTAGTTTGAGTAATTTACCAGATACGTAACTGTTCTATAATTCCTTATGTTTTAATACAGGACAAATACACGGATGATTTTCCAACACATAGAGCCTTGGGCATGGTTACCGGTTCGTACCAGTTTGCTTATAGCGTGATATGCCTGTAGTGTGTTGAACGATGTTTTTACTCTGCAGGTCGTGATTGAATTTTCTAATAAAGTTCTTACAAAGGATAGCTAATACACCTGTACTATCTACTATCTACTAATACTATCATAATGCTTCACTTTGTTACGCGCCTGATTCGAAAAGGAGGTTTGCCGACTTTAGTGTCAAGGCCACCGAGTCGTTATCACTTGGACAGGGAGTATCACTTCAAAACAGTTTGGAACACGTTTTGTGATCAGTTTTCAAACGACTCTCAAGTGAGATACGGCTGGTAAGTATAAATGTTATATGTCGATACCCAGCTGTTCTTCGAACACACAGAGCGTTCAATACCAGTTTATACCAGTTTATACCAGTTTACACCATGAGTTCAATATAGTTCTTACAAATTCTGGCTAACCAAATCACAATGATAGCTTTGACGTAATACAGGGAGTGTGCGCTCGCGTCCGCAACAAACAAACAAGTCCATATACGTCTCCAGGACACAGTAGCACACAGTAGCGTCGGTTTTGTAATGTGTTGACTAAAGTACCAAAGAAACTTCTAGAATGAAATTTTACAGGGGAATTGACCATAACGTTACATGATGGGGTTATATTCAAGCGCGAAAGCTCAAAACAATGGCTAACCAAAGCATTACCTGCTTGACCAACTCACCTCTCGTATAGAATTACTGCGCGTACCACGACGGCACTCACTGACCATGACGTCACATGATGGAATTATATTCAAGCGCGCAAGTTCAAAACGATGGCTAACCAAATCACTACCTTTTTGACCAAATTACCTTGCGTACAAAATTACTGCGCATAGCAGTTTGATGACGTCATACAGGGTGCGCACGCTCACACTCGCAACAAACAAACATGTCCAGACACGTCTCGAGTACGGGTTTTATAAGAGACACGAATTTAGGTACTACCTACGGAAATTATACCAAACGTCTAATTCCAAGATGGTTGCTCCGCTGAATTTATAATCCTTTTATTATATAAATTACGCCTTATTATAACACCACATTTTAGACATGTCATCGTCAACCAAATAAGGGCTCGGTCCCTTGGCGGAGCCTCGGCCTACGGGCCAAGCAATCTCGTGTGTGACAAATTCAAATGCTGTTCGGTATATTTTATTTTTTTCAAAAGTCGTCGAATACCTTTACGATAATAGCTCCTATCCTTTATCATGGGGAAAATTTCCTATCCTTTAACATGGGAAAAATTCCCTATCTTTTAACATGGGGAAAATTCAAAATTTCGTCGTATACGTTTACGATAATAGCTCCTATGTTTTAACATGGGAACAATTCCCTATCCTTTAACATGGGGAAAATTCCCTATCTCTTAACATAGGGAAAATTGGTAGGACAGGTTTCAGAGGATAATTTGGGGTACAAAATTGATACCGCCAACTCAAAAAGTCGTCGTATGCCTGTACAATAAATTGATTTGCCATTTAACATTGGGTAAAATTCTCTATCCTTTAACATGGGAGCGCCCCTGTGGAAATCCCTACCTTTTAACATGGGGAAAATTCCCTATCTCTTAACATGGTACCGGAACTACTTTTCCACTCCCTATCCTTTAACCTTAGAGCGCCCTGGAGCAAATCCCTATCTTTTAACATGGGATTTCCACCAGGGCAATCCATTGCCTACGCTGGACCACCTAACATACTACTTATGATATAATATATATATATATATATATATATATATATACGGCATCGCCAATCACTGTCATTACAACTTTTTTGTAGTTGCCTCTTGCTTTTATGTAGCGATAAAGCGAATTATTGATCCGGCTCATTCGAACGCTCCGACGGAAGCATTCCAGCCCGTGGAGACGGAGCAAATCTCTGAAGGTGTTGGAGTATATCTTGTCGCAAGCAACTCACATCACTGTGCCGGTTGAGCTTAGCGAGTATCCCGTCACCGACTGTCAGCAACCGTCATACAGAAGTTACTACTCCAAGGTGCCATTTGTCGAGATGCCGATATTCTCGAGCAGGGTTAGTGAGGTCCGGAAATTACCGGGCTATTTTAAGTTACACACCAACGATGATATTAATGTGTGCATCGTGTGAATATATCAAGTTATGAAACAGCTCTAGCATTCTGTCATTGAATACCAACGATTTATGACAGCTTTCAAACTCCTTCTATAAGTGAAACACGACACATATGCAATATTTATTACTTATTCCTTGCGGAATTATCGATTTTGAGTAGGGCATGGCATGTTTCCTGGGCGTTCTTGTTTCTTGTTTCTGTAGCATCCACTCTACGTAATCGTGACGAAGCAGAACGCGGCTGTCTTCTGGCGCACGCACAACCAACATCTATCGGCGGGCTGGCGACCTCACGAAGCAGCACCGTAAGGATATCGAACTAAAGCTGTGCCTACGCTACTTCTGTCGCTCCCTCGGGCGGCTTCCCATCACCGTCCGAAACCGCGTCACTTCCGTCGCGCCGCCTTCCGACCGATGCTACTTCGTCGAGTTCGGCTTATATCCCTACTAGTGGGGATGTAAGCTGTTACCGCGAGATCAACCGCCTCAACTCGCCCGCTGATCCCATGCATATATGTCGCCGCGCAATCAGGCGGACGCTGAAAAAAATACAGGCACTACCTGCCGGGATACAACAGCTTCCGTTGCCGGTCTTTGTTAAACAGTACCTGGATCTTATGTTAGACTGAATCGTCTGCCTGGAAGCACAAACACTGCCTGTGGTCTTTGCTCCAATTGTCTTTGAGTACTGCGAAGACAGTATGACGTTCATACTGTATTCATCACATGTGAGGTTCTCTGCTAACAACATGGAGAAAAAACAGTCTCCAAGTAGAAGACATTTAAAATGTACCTCCTCAAATCGATGTTATCGTTCATTTCGTGCAGTCTCTAACAAGGCATTACGACATACTGGTGCGTTCACAGATATGCTAATTAATTTAGCTTTTGTAATATAATCCAACATTATGAATTATTTTTGTCCGGGTCCGGTAAAAATTCGGCAAAAAGGTCCATAGTGGTTCTTCGATAAATATGACAAGTGTAAAGGTATGCTCTTTTTTCTTAAACTGACAAATTTAAATATCACCTAACCTTCTTCACGATGGGCAAAATTAATTAACGAAGTAAGTTCAATAATCTGTGCTAACAAAGGATGGTCAGTAATCTAAATTAACGATGGAAAATACAATGGCTTTTCATAGCCGTCGCCGTCGAATAATGCGCTTGTTGCATGATTTACCTGTCAGTTCGGAGTTTGTTCTTCATCTTGTTGCAGTTTTAGTGCACCTCTATTTGTTGACGCTACAACGTTCGGTTGGTGTATGAATGGCGACATTTTAACGGTCAGCTGCGCATGAGAAGATTGTTACACGGTTGTCTCTTTAGCAGCTATTACATCTTTTGGACTCGACTCCGAGTGCATAGGCCTGTGTGTGTGACGTACCTGTTTAGTTACATATACGTACGTACATGCGTGTGTGCGTGTGTGCGTGCGTGCGTGCGCGGGCGAAGGAGATTGTGTGCGGTCATTTATGCACGTAGACTCGACAGATGAACTACTGCTGCAAACGTTGTCACACATACACCATACGAAGGCGAATTTTTCACGTACATTGGCTGGTATTTTAAAGTTGCTCTTAAACAAGGTATAGTCATACGTAAGGTGTTCGAGAAACATTGGTCTAAACGTAGTGTGACGCTGCATGATTAGGTAGTATTAATTCCATTTATTGGTTTGACTCTATAGTCTATATTTGAAAGGTGATTACCAAAATCATAATGTTATGCATATGGCATGTATTAGATTCTGACAGTTTCTGACGTCAGAAAGCTGTCACAGAAACCAGACTATGACAGTTTCTGACATTGTCTCGTCAGAAATACCTTCCTGACTGTCAGAAACCCAACCCTGATTTACATGAGCTGCTTTCACAGGAAGTCGTAGAGCATTTGCAGAGACAGATGTAGATCTGACCACCGAGGCCACTACCTACGGTCAGGAACAACCTAAGTAAACCTAAGTAAGTCATTCTTCAGGATGTTGTGCCAGGAACAGACTAAAACACCCCGCCTTCTATCCTTATCTTATCTCGAATACTGTGGTAAAGTGAACTTTTAAACCCAAAAGGCAAAACTGGGCAATAATATCGGCTTTAGCTAGAGGTAAGTTCCTATTCAAAATTGTATGTGAATTATTAAATAAAAATTGACATGTTAGGCTTTTAAAACAGTTGGTGCTCGTCCAGTTATGCCTTGTATTTGTGAAGCAGGTTCAATTCCTGCTGATGTTTTCATACTCTAAACGTTAACTGGTTGTTTCACATATTAACTAGGCCTAACCCCTACCCGAGTTACTACCCAAACGGGTAGTAACTAACAGAGTACTCATTTTGTTTGCATGGAATAATAACAGAAACTACGTTACAGTTTTGACAATTTCAGAATTCAGAAACTATATTTCGCTACATAATCTATAATAATGCAATTACAAATTCCCAACTTCTGTGAAGATTAACATAACATTAACATAACAACTTTGTGTTAGCTGAGGTTGTGCGATGCAGTACTTTTGCATGTGGCAATGAATAATCTGGCGGCTATATGAAACAACATCCATCATCTCCATCGTACGTTAGATCAACATCACCGACTGACTCAAAAAGCCCAGGAGACGTGCCCTAGAGTGCCCGTCATAGTGCCTGGTGTACTCTCGTGTCATGATGAGTGAGTACGAATTCTAGAAACTGTAGTACTAATAACTTAAATTACCCAAATTACAAGATGTCACAAGTACAAAAATCGGTACAAACTGAAATTGATGGTCTTTCTGTAGATACTTATTTATCTAAGGAAGGACATTTTCTGAATGCTGATGTTTTGCTGTGATACATAAATGCACTCCATGGTTGCCTGCTATAATTATTGTCAATAACATTGTTCATTTCAGCACCAATCTGCGAGCCCTGTGCATCAGACGAGGACTCGGCTTGATGCACCACGACAGAGACCAGTGCCACAAAGTCCTCCAATCCACTGTCCCTTCTCCACCAGGCATGTCTTCATTTCACTTGTTAATTAGCTAATTTAAAAGTCAATGGAACCATTATTTTGTAACAGTTGATCATACTTATGATAATTAGAAAGCTGTACATCTGTGCAATTCAGCATCAAACATAGATCTTAACAGATGTTCATATGTTTAGTGGTAATGTACGTTTAGTGCTGGTACTGAATGTGTAAATGATAACAATTATTGTATATTATTTCATTGATGACTTGTATCATGTGTACAAATTAATATGATACCTATGGTTGTAATCAGTCATTTTACCAACACCGAATGTACAAGTTTGTTAATTTGTCTGTGTCTGTGTCGCACTGTACAGTAACTAGGAAGGCATCATATCAGTCCACATTTCCAGCAGTAGTTAGCTAATTATCCATTACAGACATGTTTATTTGTCTGTGGTGTTTCAGTAATTGTAGATGCCACAATAGCATGTTTATACCGGAAAGGTTTCTATGGTCTTGTTAGTCTTAATTCACAACTTTCATCAGATGATATTGCTTATCTATGAAACATATCATTTTATTCAAATTACGTGAGACGGTTGATCATGCAGTGGATTGGTAAAGGCAAAATCAATGTTAGTATGCTATTACAGAAAAACATGACTCTTCGAAGCTGTAACCATCACAGTGTGAGTACTGGTTCCAATAAGAATAGCAATAAACAAAAGTCTATGCCTAAGCAAGCTACTAACATTAGCCATCTTACTCCGAGTAATACCTCTGCCAATTATATTCATAACAGAGGGCAACAAATTAGAACCATACATTCTTCCCTTTAAAATTATGAGGAGTACTGAAACATCACTCTTTCTTGATAATGCAAACATAGCCACTCATATAATTAATAAGCCTGTGGTTTTTGGTGCCGGAACAAGATAGGTGAAATCCACTCTTGCTAACAAATAATATAAAAGAAAATCAGTTCAGGTTGATTATGCAAGGTGAAAATGCGCATCATTTAAACAAATCTAGCATTACAAGTTCGAACATTCATTGATAGAACTCTCCCCACACATGCACACGACACAGTGCATGGTGCTACTAATTTAGCCAAATTTTCAAATCAGGTAAACATTTCCAGGAGTAACTTGATAAATTGTATCACGAAAAGCATAGATCCGGTTCAGGCTGGAAAGGCCAGCTTCATTCCAAATTTGGAAAAGCATGGGTGGGCATTTGTTGCATCAGAAGACGAGAAACCATTTGCCAATGAACATTCGTATTCATAAAATGCAGCTAGTGAAAATGTACTTACACAGTTGAACACACAGGCTGCTAAGGTATTCCATGATGTCGTTGCCCAGTACCTTCCTGTTCCGGCACCAGATGATGGCATTTACATTGTAAATAATATATTCCTTACGATATGCACTTGCTTAGATTTCATTCACACACGACAGCCTTATTTCTGTAAACATTTGCATGCAGTGCTAACGACTACAAACCGTTGCCTAGACCAATTAAAATTGTTAGAGTTGTATTTCGCTACTGTACCCAAAATTCCTCCTGGTCTATTTACACTCTTCCCCATTAGGAGTAACATAACAGGTGGAGATAATGTTTTCAGGGGTGTACAGTCCTTACTGCAAAGGTCTCACAAGGCAACTAAATCAGAACAACAGCAGGCTGAAAAGGGACACTTACTTAAACTGCTCAACTGGTCATTCATCAAAAAGTCTTCCTCATAAGTCAGGTTTCAGATGGAAGGGGGTCCCACAGTTCTAAGAAAAAATTATTATAAGTTTAAATTTCCTGTATTTAATATGTGTGATCCCTACCAACCTCAGGTAAAAAAATCCACACTATGCTAGAGAAACATGGGGTAGGAGAAAAAGATGTATACGAAAAATATGTGGATTGACAATAAGTGAGTTAGCTTCAGAAAATGCTAAAATAGTGGCCTTCAAACTTAAAAAGTTGGCAATAGCTCGGGCACAAAAAAAATTAATTACATGAATACATCATGTGGCGATGGTGGTTGTGAGAATACAGTGAGGCCAGTAATCGATTATGTTACACCCAGAATTGGCTGAGTTAGTCAACAAAAGAGTCGTTTGACTAAATGACATCGCATGTTCTTTTAACACAAAAGTCTGCTGCTGCTTTGTATTCTTTGTAGTAGTTCCAAGCATTCTGGTGGCCAATCTTTGACAGCAACACAAACTTCCTAAACAATTTGGCCGATGCTGCCTACTTCCACATCAAGAAAACAAACGGATCATTTCAGAGCCTTAACATTTTGACTGGTTCATGCTGTTTAAGATGCTGGCACACGTTTTATTGATGCGTTAGGTGGTAGGTTATGCACAGATATGCTTGTCGAATCTACATTCTGCTTCCACTACTGGCGATTTATACGAAATGGCAAGCATATTTCATTCATGTCTGCCAGTATATAGCCTCTCATAAAACAAGACTCTCGTTGTAACCTCCACAAAGTAACTAGTGGATATAGTGGTCACTGTAGGGCACCAAGCTAATTAAAGGAGGGATCTCGGAGCAGTTATGGGCAAATAGCTACCACAGAGTGTTAAATTAATCTGAATAGTCACGTCTAATTTGTTGGCGAATACATACAACTACGACTAGTGTGAAAAACTATATTATGTGTCAGTCATTACAAAATAAATCACATATTATGTCCTAGAAACTGAATGATACCCAGAAATATTTTTTTCATTGACAAAAAATTACATAAATACATATATATTGTGTTCATTGGATAGAATAATTATATTACCTATACAAGTGTCATGTTTTTTTTTTATATAAATAAAATAAATAAAAGTACTTATATAGCGCCCACTCAATTAAAATTGCCCTCGGGCGCTTTACATACATGCACACGTATATAATAGTATTATACATTAAAAAAATGCTAACTAAGAAATAAATATGTAAAAAATATACCATTACCTTAAATATAGTTACTAAGAAAAGAGAGATCATTAAAAAAAGTTTAAACAATTTAAGACATTCTTAAAAAACTACTATAAATTCATTTATACAAGAAGAATAACCATAAATATGTTAAGAAACTAATAAAATAAAAAATATATTTATCAATAGAAAGCACATAAAATGTCCTCGTCGGTTAATTATAAAAACGCTTGTTTAAAAAGGTGAGTCTTCAAAAGTGTTTTAAACACTTGTAATGATGTTGCTGTCCTGAGTGTAGGAGGCAAATTGTTCCATAGAACCGCCGAGCAAACCGCGAAACGGTGATCACCACGAGTAACAGTTTGTGAGGCCGGTACGAACAAAAGGCGAGGCTGCGAGGTAGATCGTAGAGTTCTGTTGATGCGACGGTAGACAATTAATTCACTTATGTAGTCCGGCGCTAGACAATTCAAGGCACAATACGTAAACACCAGCACTTTGTAGATCGGTCTCAAATGAACGGGTAGCCAGTGTAAACGCTGCAACACGGGCGTGATGTGTTCGTATTTCCTCGTGCGAGTAATTAGGCGAGCGGCACAGTTCTGCACCCATTGTAGACGTTGCATCACCGTGTGTGGGAGACCATAAAGAAGTGCATTCCCATAATCTAAACGGGATGTCACTAGTGCGTGAACAAGTGTCTTGCATGATTCTTCCGTCAGATGTGGCCGAATTCGCCCAATGTTTCTAATATGATAGTAGCAGCTTTTCACAGTGTTGGCAATCTGCTGTTCCATTTTCAGGTTGCTATCAAATAGCACATCCAAACTGCGCACGCACGATGATGGTTGAATTCGATGGCCGGCTACTGTGATGTATACATTGGCAGGCAGACTGCCGCGTTTCTTCGCTGGAGAAAAAACGATCGCCTCGGATTTCTCTGTGTTCAGTTTTAACTGGTTTCTAGTCAACCATGCAGGCACTTCCGCAACACACAATTCCACCTTAGCCAGTGCCGCAACAATTGATTCATCTCGTTCAACCGTGAGGTAGATTTGAATGTCGTCAGCATAACAGTGATGCTCCATGCCGTGTTTAGCAACAATATCTCCGATAGGTTTGGTGTACATGCAATACAAAGTAGGGCCCAACACCGACCCTTGGGGGATGCCACACGCCAAGATTGACTCAACGGACTCGGCACTTCCCACTGCCACTTTCTGATACCGTTCGCTAATGTATGATTTCAGCCAGGCAAGCGCCTTATCGGTGATACCGAATGAGTGTTCAAGTCGAGTCATCAACAACTGATGATCGACTGTGTCAAACGCGGACGACAAATCAAGCATCACGAGAATTGTTGTACATTTCCTATCCAGTGTCGCGGCAATGTCATTCTTGACACGGAGCAGAGCTGTTTCTGTGGAGTGTCCACGACGGTACGCAGACTGAAAAGGGTCGTGCAGAGCATGTTCGTCAACGTGCGTGCCAATTTGTTTTGCAACGACTTTCTCAACCAATTTCGACACAAATGGCAAGTTCGACACTGGCCGATAGTTGCTCAAAATGTCTATCCAGTTTAGGTTTTTTCAGGACTGGTTTAACGATTGCATGCTTGAAGTCAGCAAGTACATTTGTTGAGGTTAGAGATGCATTTATCGTAGCGGTGATTAGTGGAACTAACTCATGGGAACATTGTTTTAGCAGCCACGTCGGTACTGGATCTAATTCACACAACTTAACCGGAACGGATGCAACTAATCGTTCAACGTCCGATTCAGTGACTGTCTCAAAGCAGACTAGTGGCACACCACTGAATGCCGCGTCGTTGCTCATAGCAGCCAACGTAATGTCCGAACGATCCTCACCGCAGTCGACGATGTATTTTTTGATGTTAGAAAATTTCTCAATAAAGTGATCACCAAAGCGTTGTGCCATGTCCACCGGACACACATACGATGGCATTGTCGTTATGCCACTATTGCCCATGAGGTTTCTTGTGATGCAAAATAGTTGTTTTTGGTCATTTTTGCAGTTGGCGATCTTAGCCGTGTAGTAGTTTCTCTTTGTGGTAACCAGCATGTTGTTGACGACCACACATTGAGCGCGATACGCCTGTCGATGTACCTCAAGACGAGTTTGCAGCCATTTGCGCTCAGCTCGCCGTCGACGCTGTTTCTCGTCACGAAGCTCGTCAGTGTACCACGGACAGTCCGGTCGCAATGTTATGGTCGTCTTCCGCAGTGGAGCATGTTTGTCAACAAGCCGACGTATGCCATTGTTGTATGTGGCAACCATGTCACTAACGGATGCCTCACTGTATATGTCATGTAGCAAAGAGGTAATGTCACGTTTGAAATCAGGAAGACGTATATGACGCAATCGTCGAAAAACTATCTATAACTATTATATGTCATTGATGATGTGTATTTGAAAAATTAAATAATGTTGGCTTTATTCCACCACATAAATACATGTGTCTGTTGTCTATCCTGTGCCTAAGAAAACACCCTATGACTGCAGTAAGATCAGTTCTTTTATAAATTACGAATGTTATATACTCTATATTTCACCACTGGTACACCTGTTTTTTTAATAATTTATCCCAATATCTTGAGGTTTTGCAGTTCTGCCTGGAAATATTTCACAGAAAAATTGGCTAGCTAAGTCAAATGCATGTAGGATCAGTTTACTTTTACGGAAACATTCAATAGTTTGAATACACACTAAAAGCTGCAAACAATTGTGACCCGCCAGTCCAAGATGAGACACTTCTCGTCAACGCTCATCACAAGCTATGAACCAAAACACTAAAGTACAGATTTTTTTAAGGAGTTTCCATCGTGAAATCATCCGGTACAGATTAAATTTTCAAATGTTGATCATTACATGGCATAGACGTTACCTAAATGGGTTTATTTTGACAGTGAGAAAACCATAGCTAAAATATAGAATGAAAAGTTTGAAGCAGTTTTTTCTCCAAACCATTTCGCATTTTCAAAATTCAAATTGCTGTATTTATGGAAATATTGTGAACATAGGAAACATTGGTGTATTGTTTTTGTCTCTGAATGTGCTCTATGACTATATGAATATGCAATAAAAAAATAAAAATAAAATTATTTTCGCGATCGTCTCGTTTTTGCATGGTGGGTCATAATTTATGTCAACAATTTTCAAAACATGTTCAATACATAAAAAAACATTACATGGTCATAACTATAACCTGTTTCATGTTTTAAGATGGCAACACTGGAGTTGAGTACAATGTCAACATGATGTTGTTGCTGGCACAATAATCACAGTGATAGAATAGTCAACAATGACTGTGGTCACTATACGGAAGGGAGGAAGGAAAATAAGCAAATCAGTTGAATGAAAAACCCTCCCAACAGAAAATGATTACATGCACACAACTGATTAAGCAATATGTTTATAATAGAAACGAATTATATTAATTGGTGTTGGTTTCATCTCGATCGGACCATTAGGGCAAAAAAAGGAACCCTAGGGTTTATCTACTAACCCTAATCTTTTTAAACTGCGTCAATTAGACCTACCAACCATTGCAACAAGATCCCCCGCGACATAAAGACCACTTCCGTCACAAGCAAGTGACAAATGGGCAGGCGCCGCAGCGTAAATTTGACACGGGATGCGAGGAATTCGTAACGGACATTATTTCGCGGAGGGATAACAGCATTGATACAACACATTTAGCTAGTAAGTTTAGTTGACGAAAAGGGACTACGCAGACTTTTATAATCCTCCGACTTATTAGTTAAATATCTGTCAATATTATTGCTTTTAAAATATTTTGTACTTATTCACATGACTGCCGCTTGGGTAATTTATTACAATAATTGGCATTCATTGGCACTTCGTCTTGTGAATGAAAACTTTCTAATGTATAATCTCGAGTGTGGTTTTTATTTTATAAGGGTGCCCTCTTAATTGTTGAAATATTCTCCATCAGTCCATGATGAAAAAGTTAGCTGGAGGTATATTTTCTATGTAAATCACTGACAATTATGAACACATAATTTTATAGAAGGTGGTGCGTAGCCAGGTCGCCCCTACGTTACTACCGTCGTTAGTTTCGAATGTTTTAATATTTAATACATTAAGTACTATCAACCTGCTATATGCTAATCCGTATGCCTAATTTTAGGTATCGCCCTGGTCGCTCCATGCTGTACACTCTCAATTACGTTGACGTTAACTCGTCGTCGGTTGTATATTATTGTGGCCGTAATGCATGCACACAATTTTTTATGTAATAAATTACAGTTGCCAATCTCCGTCCATGTATTGTATTAAGATCCTGTAATGTCACCGCATCCTCGACTAATGCAACTAATTGACTGAAGAGTTTTGAATCACCCGCAAATTTACAAATAAAGTATTATTACAAATACCATCGTCTATGTCGTTTATATTTAAATAGTAAATAAAAATTGGTGGCGTTGCATAACTGCTCCCAAGACTGAATTGTATAGTGACCCCAATTTTTACAACTGACCATGATTTTATTTTGGCATTCCGACCTTAATTGATCGACCATTTGCGACGATTCGGTCGTTAATTATACCCTGTTGGATAGCCATTCCGTTACCCATGGATTTACATCGCCTCATGGGTCACTCTTCAAAAAAGTATGACAGCTCGTTTTTTTTTAAATTGCTAATTGGCCGTTTGTTACCTGTTTAGAAAAAAACATACTGCATTTCACAAAAACGGTTACGCCCGGCCGGTACGAAGTTTTTGTTGTGTTTACCATGGCGTGATCGTATGTGACATGGCGTTTTTCTGAACAGGTTTTTTTATGGAAACAATTCTGATATGTAATATTAATTATTATTTATGTATCCATACATTTTGAAATAATGTTGTTCGTTATTTTTGTCTCAATCCACATTTTAGCTAGATATAGAGCGTAACCAGTTAAAGTTTGACTGTTTTTGTATTTGCACAAAGATCAAATTTACAGAGAATATAACAGTAACTGTCATAGAATAATATCTACATCAAAATATTGAATATATATCGGTTTACTAACAAAGTTAACTTTTTAAAATAAACAATTTCTAATAGTGGCACACTGGTGAAGAAGTTTGGCATCGGGCGTCAGCGTAAAGAAAAGGCCAATTAGCAATACAAAAAATGGGTAGAATTATGTACCTTATGGAACTATGATCATTATTATAGTGTGTTACGTCGATAACATAGTTTACCTTGGCAGCATGCAGATATTGACACAATTGAATTTTCAATATTTAGTATTGTTCAGGGGTATCAGAAATAAATGCATGTTTAAAAATGGAAAGCCTATTTAATTCTTTTTGTTTTTAAGCAATTCTAACAGGAATTAGGCACCTTTACTTGCATTTTTGTATATGGGGTTATCCATATCCTGAAACACCTCGTCGACACGAATCCAATGGTGTGTCTAACTTAGATGTGAGATCACAAATGAGGAAATAATAGGAAATAATACAACGTGGGAAGTTTAAATTTAGACGAACTGTCAGACTTTTTTGGAGAGTGGCCCTCATTTGCACAGTACGTGTACTTTCATCGCAAGTCGGTGTCTTAGTAATGAGCTAAAGATTAAATGAGTTGAACACCCGTGCATTCAGGATTATACGTTATAAAATTATGTTTATGTACTACGACTACGGGTATTTAATAACTATATTTATACTGTATAAGGTACAACCAAGGTACCATGAATTTTGTATTCCGATTTTGTATTAACAATACGAAGCCTCAACAATTTGCAGTTTAATATGCACCGTATCTGGTTCAAGTAACACTATTATCCAGAGCATTGCGAACACTTGCGAATAATACAAAACGGGCCGATTTAAAAATACGCTAATTTTAACGAATGCAGCCGCCAACATGAAGAAAATCACCAACAGACAGGAAACGGGAATCCGGAAAGAAGTATATGAACCGGAAGAAAGTTACCGGTATTCATACGCGGTGCGCGCGCAATGTGTATAGGCTAAATAGATCGCAAAACTCTTATACTTGAAAATTGTGAATACTCTGGCGGAAGTATACTAGCCGCGCAGACAAAAACAGGTAGTGATGCGGCCGAACTTCTTTCTGGTGTAACTTCTTGGTGCCGCCTCCATTTTAATTCTTGTTGTCGTTGAACGTTCGAGTGAATTACCATCGCATTAAATGGAATTTTTTATTTGCGCATTTGTTGTGTGCCAACACAGTTATTGCCGGTAGGTACTGACCGAAGCCTGCACGCGAAGGCGAAGAGCGTTTTAATCAGGGTTACAATTACAAAGTTATGGAACAATTTCGATCAGGGTTGGCAGGTTTATGGACGGTTTCTACCGCGGTTTAATTAAACCGTGGTGTCTACCGTCTTGTCAGAAATACCTTTCTGACATTAAAATGTCAGAAACTCCATTTTTGATACATTTTCTTTTGTAAGAGTATTGTCTGAGACTGAGCTTAGTTAGGGGTTTAACCCAGTTTTGCTAGTTTAACCTAGGACTGGGTTAAACTAGGCTTTACTCTATTTGAGAACTCAGGATGATATTATTAGGGGATATTCTCGATATTAATACAGTTGGTACGTGGATTGATGGTGGTTTAAACGTTAATAGTGGTGTCATATTATTGATGTCATTAAAATTGCTCTTTAAATAAGTGCCAATTTGTTTAGCTATCACTTTAAGTTAACCAGATAATAATTATGTGATTGGTATGTTATGTTATTGACTGAAACATCTTTTCTGCACATGACCGATACAAAGGTTTCCCTTCAGATGGTAGTATTTTTTCCAGCCAGAAACTCTAAGTTAATACAAAGTTAATATCCTCCCTATTTGTAGTTCGCGCAAAACCCAACATCCGGGTCCCTAAGCCTCCGGCTGACATTAATTTTTATGGGCGAGCGCAACAGTCGTAAATGTAAACACTGGTTGTGGATATGGCTTGTCATCCCAAATCAAGAAAAGTTAAACAAAAGTACATCGTGTCATTGTCGGGGGATGTAAAAACACGGTATTTGCACAATATAGAACTTGTAGGTAAGAAGGAATAGATACGTACAAAATTGCGAAGAAAGACTGGTAGCATGACTTGTACTTGTTACCAGTTCTGACCATAATCCTTTTATGTGTGCCAGGAAGTCCATAATAAAAGGCACTGTTATCAGTGAGTCATAGCCATAACATGCGTATGTTGCTCTCACAATGAACAGTGCCATTCATTTCTTAACCCGGGGGGGGGAGGCAGGTTAAACTTGCCAATATGCTTGATGGAGTTGTAAAGTGATTGGCCCAATGCTTTCTACTCAGCAGCCACCTGTTGTAGCATCTTCACATATATATATATATATATATATATATATATATACTGTTACATGTGAAAGAAGTACAAATTCATTACCAACATTTTTTAGACATTGAATAGTTCTTTCTAGTTCTAGTTCTAGTTGTTTCTGTTTTGTATTTAGAACTATGTGTTGATGCGTAATTACTATTGTTTTGTATCGGCGTAATGATCCATAATTGGATACTATAAAAAGTAGTTCCTGTTCCGCCATCTTATGGTTATGTCGTGTTTTGTAAATATATAGTGTATTTAGACGAAATACGCTACACTGGCGACGAGGATGACTCAAAGAACTTGTCAATCCACTTGCACAGGTCGGTAGAAGAAAAGTGATGAACTGTCACGCTGGTACAAGTGTGCGTTGACTTGTGTCGAACTTTGAAGTGCTCGGAACTCCGATAAAAACGTGTTACCGTATTCGCTGCAATGGCCGCCCCCATTGGCAAAATTGAAACTTTCGACAGCTCGGTAGAATCGTGGCCAGCTTACTATGAACGGTTAGAACAATATCTTCTGGCGAATGACGTTCCAGATGTGAAATAAGTGCCGGCTTTGCTGAGTCTTATAGGAGGTAAGACGTACAGTCTGCTGAGAGGTTTGTGTGCGCCGGATAAACCTGCCACGAAAACATTCGCTCAGTTAACGGCGATACTTAGTCAACATCTGTCACCTAAACCTCTCGTGATTGCAGAAAGGTTTCGTTTCTACAAGAAGGACCAACAAGAGGGAGAAAGTGTTGCGCAATATGTTGCACAAATTAGAAAACTGTCAGAACATTGTGAATTTGGAGAAAATTTGGGAGATTCCCTGCGAGACCGATTTGTGTGTGGCCTGATAAACGAACATATACAAAAGAGATTGTTGTCAGAAATAACACTGACGTTTGAGCGTGCGGTGGAGATTTCAGTGGCCATGGAAACAGCTACAAGGGACGCTGCTGAACTGGGGCAGTACAGAAATGGTACGGCTGTACACAAAGTCCATGTCAAGCCAAAAAAAGGACAATATAGCAAACCATGTTATAGATGTGCACGGTCGGGCCACACCCCGGAAGATTGCAAATTCAAAGAGGCACAGTGTCATAAATGCAAAAAGAAAGGACATATCAAGCCAGCGTGCCGTGCCAATACACATGGAAACCAACGTTGCCAGGGTAACGATGCATCGCGTGGTAGTACTGGTGGTAAACACACAGGTTCCCAACATGTACACGTGATGGAAGATGTATATGACAGTGATGCTGAGAATGTAGCTGCTCTGGACCGATCGCCTGATACCAGGATTATTTGGGTAAATTCTAAAATAAATGGTAAACCATTACAAATGGAACTCGATACAGGCTCGGCAGTGTCGGTGATAAACAAGCAACGGTTTGATGAGTACTTTCCCGAAGTAAAGACACAACACACTTCGGTGGTCTTAAAGACCTATTCTGGCGAAGAAATTGCTCCACTCGGCATGGTATATGTCGATGTAGAGTACAATGGACAGCAACAAAACTTGCCATTATATGTGGTCAGAAAGGGAGGACCAGCATTGTTTGGGCGCCAGTGGCTTAACAGGATTAAGCTAGACTGGAAGTCCATCAAACACATCACTGCAACGAAGCATACAGGGAGTATGCAGGAACAACTGGATGCACTTAAATTGGAGTTTAAGGAAGTCTTTCAAGCCGGACTTGGAGCCATCCAAGGCCCAAGGCGAAACTCCATCTCAAGGAGGGGGCAACTCCAAAATTCCACAAGGCCAGACAAATACCCTATTCACTACGCCCGAAAGTTGAAGCAGAACTTGAGAAACTTGAGAAAGAAGGAATCATCACAAAAGTTGATTGGAGTGAATGGGCAACTCCAATCGTGCCTGTACCTAAGTCAAACGGATCGGTAAGAATATGCGGTGATTTCAAGGTCACCATAAATCCGGAACTAAAAGTGGATCACTATCCGTTACCCCGGATTGAAGATGTCTTCGCAAATCTCAGTGCAGGTGAGAAATTCACAAAGATTGATCTCCGTCAAGCTTACCTGCAACTCGAAATGGAGGAGGAGTCAAAGAAGTATCTGACTATCAACACGCACAAAGGACTGTTTTAGTACAACCGACTGTTATTTGGCGTCGCATCTGCACCTGCAATCTGGCAAAGAACAATTGACCAGATACTACAGGACATTCCAGGAACACAAGTTATTCTGGATGACATCATCATTACTGGGAAGACTGACCAGGAGCACCTAGCGAATGTGCGCCGAGTCCTCGAGCGTCTACGCGATTACAATCTCAGGGCTGAAATAACGAAATGTGAATTCTTCAAGGACGAAATCACATACTGCGGACACAGAATTGACAAAGAGGGACTCCACAAAATGCCTGAGGAGATCGATGCTGTAGTCAATGCGCCCAGACCGGAGAATGTAGCTCAGCTGAGGGCATACCTAGGCCTGCTTAACTACTATCACCGGTTTCTGCCAAATCTGTCCACAGTAGTATGGCCACTAAACCAGATGTTGGAGAAAGGCAGGAAATGGCGATGGACTGTACAGTGCGAGAAGGCGTTTTCGGAAACAAAGCACATGATAAGCTCCGATCAAGTGTTGACACACTACGACCCGCAGTTGCCAATAAAGTTGGAATGTGACGCATCAGCTTACGAAATTGGCGCAGTCTTGTCTCACACAATGGCAGATGGAACTGACAGACCAGTCGGATTCGTATCACGTTCACTGACATCGGCAGAATGTAACTATGCCCAAATTGACAAGGAAGCACTTGCGTTGATTTGGGGAGTGAAGAAATTCCACTCATATCTATATGGTCGCCGCTTCACATTAGTGACGGATCATCAGCCTTTGCTATCAATTCTCAATCCAAGCAAGGGAGTACCGACGATGACAACTGCAAGACTTCAGCGCTACGCATTGTTCTTGTCTGGAATGGACTATGAAATAAAGTTTCGGAATACTTCCAGTCATGCGAACGCTGATGCGTTATCACGTCTTCCTATAAAGGAAACCTACGACCAGGATGAAGAGGTCATTGATCCTGTGGAAGCCTTCCACATATCTCAGGTGGACGCAGTTCCAGTGTCTAGTGCTAAAATGAGACTTGAAACCCAAAATGACCAAGTTCTGGCGAAAGTATATACTCTAACCAAGGACGGTTGGGCCTACACAGGTGACAAGGAAATCGCTCCTTACTACACGCGACGACACATTGAACACATTTGTGATGCCGAATCTACAATCAAGTCTCCGATTCCAGTGCCGGAAGCCGTGGTTGTGTTTCCCAATGGTGATCCTTCGCCATCCGTTCTCACTGAAGAAGAGAAGAAATGTGACTCAACACCACAACCCAGCGAAACACGTGTGAAACCATCCACTTCAATGTCTTCGCCCGTGAGAGAAAAACGTTATCTTTCGCGAATGCGCAAGGCACCGCAGAAGCTGGATTTATAAGTTGTGACTCGGAGTACACGTAACTGTTGAAGTTTTGAGACTTCTTGTTAATTGAGATAATTCGAAGACTTGCTTTAATTTAATATCCATTACCTTTTAATTGTACTCGGACTCAATGAGAGTGAACAGATACCAAGTGGAACATTACTTGTTACTAACATTCACAGTAATGACGCTGACTAACACAGAACTAGGACAGTAATTGTATTAGATCATGACTACTGTTATTTTTCTAGAACGAACAAAGTTATTTTTCCTTGCTGTTAGAACTTTGCTATGTTTGCTTCAAAATGTGAAATATAACAGTATCATATCTCCAATAGGGATTACTAAACTAATTGGGGAGGATATGTTGTGTATTTAGAACTACGTGTTGATGCGTAATTACTATTGTTTTGTACCGGCGTAATGATCCATAATTGGATACTATAAAAAGTAGTTCCTGTTCCGCCATCTTATGGTTATGTCGTGTTTTGTAAATATATAGTGTATTTAGACGAAATACGCTACAGTTTCCAGCACTCTGCAACGTTGTATTAACTGACTAGTCTGTATATATTGTGGTTATATGTTATGATCTTATGAAGTCTCATTCAACTAGTCAAACTTTTTCAGAACATTATCGCCAAGCCGACCTTTCTATGCTGGCACTGAGGGTGGTCACTGCTAGGGTGCTTGTCGTCCTCAGTGGTTCTTTTACGTCCCAAATTGAGAATAGTAACTTTAAAAGTGATGTTTAAAGGGGGAATGAAATGATTGAACAACCACAGCCCAAACATAAGAACATACCATTTACAGTACAAGTCACCATGATTTGACAAGTACAGCGTCACGGTATATTTTAAATAATTTTTCAAACGTAGCTACTATCGGCACAGGGCGCCGCCATCATGCTCCAGGAGCGTGTGGTTGTACATCCGGTTTGATTGGCGAGATGTCTCCGAAAGCTGTATACAGAAATTCGATAGGCGACGCAGCATAGCTCTCAGAAAAACCGACGAAACGCACACAAACACATAAAAACAGAACAATTTATTGCACTGCGTGGCTACTGGATATACTATAAATGTTAGTAAGCAACTTTTCATATACTTCCACAGAAGGGTTCCAACAGAAAAAAACAAGTTATAGATGATGAATTTGACGTGTTCGCCGGCGGCAAGATTGGCAAAAGTCTGCGGTAGTCACTTTCGAACGCCGATTGCAAGCCTAAATACGAAAGTGACGAGCAAAAAAAGACATTGGACGTCAAAAATCATAATTCTTGGTTAAAGCCACAGGTCCATATCCAGTCGATTTGTTTACATATAACTATGCACCGATGAAGTAAAATTAAGCGAAAACGACCTGGAAGCTCGACATCATTGCCTTATTTGGAGGGTGAAGCGGCGCGTAGGAAATGACAAGCCGAAACCAGCTTGTTGTTGCCAAGGTGACTCGGCACTCACGAGTTCCGTTAGGTATCATTACGACTACTATATAGTCCCACAGTTCTATTTCAAAGTCTGCATATATACAAATATTATGTATGCGAAATTTAAATGTAATAAGAAATGTGAATGTAATAAAGTACAAATACGTGTGAATACTATGATATAATTGGGAATAATGAGTGCTTGTAATCCGCCGATTTAGTTTACAGCAATTTGTGCCGGCGTGTTGCTACGTCGGAATACCGCAACGTCTACATCTACGAGTCTATGTTATCGACTTAGTTGCTGGTGGGGAAATAAGGGGAAAATAACCTTCTAAAATAATTACAAAAATAAATGTCAGCTACCGTAGCCAGTATAACGTTTTGCGAAATAATGTCGTCATATATTAGTCAACATTAGTCACAGTCCGGACCAAGCCCTGTCAATCATGTATTGTAGGCATTGCCATTGGAATTATTAAATAAATGACATTACAAGTATATAAATCCTTAAAAATATTTGTTTACGATGCAGTCAATAGCATACAACAAAACACTATAGTCATATCTGATATAATTAGTTATTGGCATAGTAAGTAGGTTCACATCAGTCAAGTAAAGTTAATCACCATGTAGGCCTAATACTAATTTATGTGTCTCAAATATTGGCTTGTAACAATGGACCCCGAATTGATGCTCCAGCTTTGAGGCGACAGTTTAGCAAGCATGCTATTATACCAATTTTTTTTCTGATATAGGGCCTAGATTGCATGACTGCAAACACCAATGTATGCTTTTAATAACAAGGACATTGTATTTACGCCAGTATGTGTATGACTATAGATAGATGCGCCGCCTAACGGACTGTGTGTCAGGCCCTGGCGCCTCGTGTTCAATCTTCGGCCATGCTTGATTTGCTGTTTGTTGTGTGCGCGTAGGCCTCGATAAGTATCCTTAATAAATCGTTCTACTCTTTGCATTGGTGGTGTCTAATTGCTCGGAGCTTCAGTGTAACCTATTGACCATAGTGGCGTGGTGGCAACAACTAAAAACTTAAAACTGGTCATTCACACTAACAGCTTCGAACCACAATTAGTCAGCAGAGTTCCCGCTGGGTAACGCCACCAGAAAGCTAAGAGATGGCAAGTTCACGAGCACCGAAGCAGTGGTGTTTAACGAAACAAGAGACTGTCAACACGTTCGAAAACTGGCGGCAGAACCTACTGTATGTCCTGTCACTGGACAACAATTTCACCGGATTCTTAGCAGACGACGCAAGGTGGGAGAAGAAGACAGCGGCCCATCCAAACCGTGGACTAACTAATGACGCAGGCGACGTGCCAGGCGGAACCCCCCGTACGGCTCAGCAAAAACGTCATTGTTAGAACTTATGCTTGGTCAAATCGCAAATTACTGTCCGATCATTGCACGGAACACCATAGTCAAAAACTCCACTTCACTCGCAACCATCTGGCAAGTCATTAGACTACACTACGGGTTCCAGTCCACAGGCGCACACTTCATTGACTTCACTGACATACGCCTCGAGCCTGATGAGAGACTAGAAGACTTATACCAACGTTTGGTCGCCTTCATCGAAGACAATATGCTCAGATCCGAAGGAAACATCTCACGCCATGATCAAAACATCACAGAGGACGAAGAAATAACCCCTACATTAGAAAACTGTGGTCCTCACTTGGTTGCAGCTCATTCACACAGATTTGCCCAAACTAGTTAAACAGAGATATGGTACAGAACTACGCACGCGCACTTTGGCGTCGATCAAGCCAGAAATCTCACAGGCGCTAACATCTCTACTTGAAGAAATCCGATCGTCCGAAGACGCGAGGGTCATGCGAGCTGCAACCATTCGTCCACAAGTCAGACCCTCAATACCAAGACGTACACCAGGCCCACATGCCTATCCCCGACGTTCGACAAGCACCAGTGTGTGCCCACTATGTAAACAAGCTGGACGTAGCAACTTTCGTCATTTTCTGAGTGAATGCATACACTTACCGGAAGAAAACCGACGCTACATAGCCAAAGCACGACAGATTATCGACATACTTGACAATGAAAACAAACACAACTCCACAGAACCTGACGAGACCAACACCGAAATAATCGATTATGAAATCCCAACAGTGCAACAAATCGAGGTTCGACAGTCACCTTATTTAAAAGTGTTCTACGGTCACCACACAGCCCGTGTAACCATTGACAGCGGAGCTACTGGGAACATGATTCACCATGCCACAGCACATAAATTGGGTTGCGTGATACGGAAATCATCACAGTCAGCTCACCAAGCCGACGGATCGTCACCGTTAACCATCGTTGGCGAAACGGCTATCGAACTAACACGCGACAACAACACATTCACGTTTAACGGCTTAGTCGTTGAGAACCTCGACGTCGAAATCCTTGCTGGCACACCCTTCGTGGAGGCGAATGACGTAACGATACGCCCCGCCAAACACCTCATCACATTGTCCAACGACATCACCTACACATACGGATCAACGCACCCATCGCTGAACAGACACGCCGTTAGACGCGCTCATGTGTTACGAGCCCCGCCCACGAACACGACAGTCTGGCCGGGCGAGTTTGTTGAGGTGACTCTACCTAAAGACGTTTGTTGCTCCGATGTTACAGTCGCACTCGAACCACGCACTGATGCGCCAGTCAGTAAATACGCATGTGACTCTGAAGTATGGCCACAACCAGCAATCATCGCCAGCATTGCGGGTGAGATCCGCATCGCCAACCTCACAAATACTGTACGCATCCTCAGACGAAACGAACATTTCTGCCAAATTCGTGAAGTATTCGTGCCAGACGTCGACACAGACACACTTCCCACCAAACCTGCCGTCTTCGTGAACGTACGTTCTCATAGCATCGATACCAAATCGACCAAGCACTCCGCCACGATCCAAATCGACCCAGACAAAATGCTTTCAGCCAATGAGAGATCTGCATTTTGCACCATCGTGGAAGAATACGACGATGTGTTCGACCCGAACTACTGCGGCTACAACGGAAATGTTGGGCCATTCGAAGCCGTCGTGAACATGGGCCCAACCACCGCAACGCAAAGGACGCATACCGCAGTATGCGCGGGAACAACTCGTTAAACTCCAACACAAGTTTGATGAACTAGAATCTATGGGCGTGTTCGTCCGTCCTGAAGACGTCGCCATCACAGTCGAATATCTCAACCCATCGTTCCTAATCAAGAAACGTAACGGAGGCTACAGACAGGTAACGGCATTCACAGACGTTGGTCGCTACAGCAAGCCACAGTCCGCTCTCATGCCAGACGTAGACAGCACCCTACGCAAAATCGCGCAGTGGAAATACAGAGCGACCACTGACCTATCCAACGCATTCTACCAAATCCCACTTTCACGCGACTCCATGAAGTATTGCGGCGTCGTCACCCCATTCCGTGGGGTACGCGTGTGCGCTCGTTCCGCAATGGGAATGCCTGGCTCCGAAACTGCGCTAGAGGAACTCCTGTGTCGAGTATTGGGAGATCTTCTCGAGGAAGGCGTAATTGCGAAGCTTGCAGACGACATTTACTGCGGGGGAAATACCATCACAGAACTTCAACAAAACTTCAGAAGACTACTACAATGCCTGGCCAATAGCGGGCTCCGATTATCCGCCGCAAAAACGACCATCTGCCCGACAAGCACTGTCATACTCGGTTGGGTGTGGCACCTAGGCACCATCCAGGCCAGTCCACACCGCATCGCCACATTGGCCAGTTGCGACGCACCCGTGACAATAAAAGCAATGCGCTCATTCGTCGGAGCATACAAGATGTTAGCGCGAGTCGTCCGCGGCTGTTCGACACTACTTGCTCCACTCGATGGCGTGACAGCCGGACGCCAGTCAAACGACCGCATAGAGTGGACCGACACGCTACATGAAGCGTTCAAACGCGCACAGGACAAGCTACACACGAACAAAACGATAGCTCTACCACGACCGGAAGATGAGCTGTGGATCGTAACCGACGGATCAGTGAAACAGTGCGGCATAGGAGCCACAATGTATGTCATGCAGAAAGGCAAGCTGAAACTTGCCGGCTTCTTCAGCGCCAAATTACGCTGTCGACAGGTCACATGGTTACCATGTGAGATAGAAGCACTGTCAATCGCTGCGGCCATCAAACATTTCAGCCCCTACACTGTGCAGTCAAATCACAAGGCGTCTGTCCTTACCGACAGCAAGCCATGCGAGAAGCTGTGCCGCGGCGAATTTTAAGTCGGCCCGCGTGTGTCGACATTCTTGTCAGTCGTCAGCAGATATCAGGCATCAGTCCGACACTTAGCTGGATCAGCTAACATTCCATCTGACTTCGCGAGTCGTAACGCACCCACGTGCACTGACCAACACTATCAAATATGCACGTTCATCAAACGGATGGAAGACTCTGTTGTTCAGCGTATAACCGCTCAAGATATAGTATCCGGAAAAGCTGCCCTTCCATTCACTAGCAGATCTGCGTGGCTCGGTATTCGAAGTGAATGTCCAGACATGCGTCGTACGGATGCACATCTCACGCAAGGGACGCGACCATCAAAAAAGATAACAAACGCTAAATACGTTAAACGCTATCTCAATGTTGCAACTGTTGCTCTAGATGGCCTCTTAGTAGTACGCCGTAACGATCCATTCAGCCAAGCACGTGACTGCATCATCGTTCCCCGATCAGTTCTCGACGGCTTGATAACTGCGTTACACATCCAGTTAGATTACCCTTCCACCTACCAACTGAAACAAGTAATGCACCGATACCTATATGCACTCGACCTTGACAAGGCTATCGAAACAGTCACGCACAGTTGTCACCACTGCGCATCACTGCGTAATGTCCCTCACACAACGATACCTCAGTCGACGAATGACCCCCCAGAAGTCGTAGGAATTGCCTACGCTGCTGATGTTATCAAGCGGGAGCGACAGTTGATCTTGGTAGTCCGAGAATGCGTAACGTCGTACACCGTGACGTGCATTGTCGAAAATGAACGCCGCGAAACTCTACGAGACGCATTGATAAAGCTCTGCGTAGGAATGAGACCACTCGATGGCCCTCCCACAGTCATACGAACCGATCCAGCTCCAGGATTCGCCTCACTCGTTGTAGCATTTCTGCTATTTCTGGATATTAAAATCTACTTTCCTGAGGTTTAATTTTATAAATGAGGAAGGTCAAGCCAGTAGATAGACATATTGTTAACCAACCGCCTTAGTTACGTAATTACAGCAACTCGGTTGCAGATGCGCTCAGTGAAGCGTGGTATTCTGTTGCTAGTGTTTCTAGGCAAGCAGGTGGTTTCACTTTAATCTCAGAGAGGGTGATCCACAATGCCTAGTTTAAATTGTATATTGCATTAGCCAATAGAAATGATGAAAACCTGTCATATGATGTGTAATTAGGTCTGCTTATATAAACGTTTGTTGTATGCATTTCGCCATCTGGGCGCTGGCGAAGGACTGAGACAGATCCAGGGTTGAACGAGACAGGTTACCCTGCTGCCAAGAGAATGGCAAGTCAAGTCGTAAAGCGTGGTGGGAATCGTTAACGTGGGTTACGTTCCCAAGCTTGTGTGTGTGTGTGTAATATTCAGTGTCCAGAGTGACTGTTCGATCGAGCTTCGAAGAATCTATGCCGCCACGTTTGCAGTATATTGAGACAACGTTCCGGTCGGCCCCAAAGTATTTACGTCGATGACCGATAATCGCGACGCGCTCACCCAGCTCGGGCCATCCTCGAACAGCGGTCTCACAGCGACATCGTCAGACAGCTTGACCGAATGCGACTCGCAGCGGCCGGCGGTAAACGTATACTGCCAGGCGTCGGCATTCGCGCGAACCCGTTCATCCGACTTCTCGATCGTTTGCGACAAGGCAAGACCTCTCGATCGAATTAATAGCGGCCGGGGGTAAGCGTCTACTGCCCGGCTTCGTCTTTCAGTTGAACGTATTCAACTGACTTCGCAATCGTTTGCGACCGTGCGATCATTGAACGGACGCGACTCGAGAATTCGCGGCGTACGGCGGCAATCGTCAATTGCCCGGCATCATCACTCGTGCGGCCGAGATACACCGTTCTAATTGTGTTCCTGAGCTCGGCATGTTGACTTCAACAAACGTTCGTATATATTCGAGATGGGACTAACCCAGTGTAAATGTCTATTTTCTGATTGAGCGTATCTATTATTTGCTGTATTATGATTAGTAGTTATCTGTGGTTTTGAAGTGAGGTATTATTACCCTTGAAGTATTCACACACACATATATATATATATACATATATGTGTGTGTGTGTGTGTGTGTGTGTGTGTGTGTGTGTGTGTGTGTGTGTGTGTGTGTGTGTGTGTGTGTGTGTGTGTGTGTGTGTGTTGTAACAGATTACTGTAATGAGAGTCCGCGAGGACTAGCTTATACTGTGTATATATATTATGGGAGTTATTCTTAGATAACACCTATAATCCATCTTAGAAAGGAAGTGGAATTTGATAATTGAAAGATTCAGTGTTATTGTTTATTATGTTCTATTAAGGTTTGGTTACGGGATTTTTTTTTTCTGTTTATTTTTGTTAATCGATATATATACCAAAAGGAAGACATCTTGTAATAAAGTTTATTAAATTGTCCTCGTTCTTTGTTGCTTGTTCACGATAACCGTTCTTTCTCATATGCGTTGACCTTGATATATAAGAACCCTACTAGACTGAGCCATCTAGTGTACGGAGACCTCGCTAATCCGTGACATAATTGGGGGCTCGTACGCGGGATTCCGGCGAGGGGGAAATTAAAATAACACCTTCGGTCAACGCTATGAATTGCGAGTAACACGTGACGGCAACATAGAACATGTCTGAGAACTTAGCTGCACTCTGGTTCCGTGGAGTGTCAGCGTTGTTCCGTGGCTAGAGACGAAACCTACATCTATTCCAGTAGCTGTAGTGTAGGGTAATTCACATGCCCCTTGTCGTTTCCGCCCGGACATAATTCTGAGTCCCATATTTCTCGTTACATTTATAGTATGTCATTCATTCATTTTGAGGCATTAGACTTGTTTATTGCAGCAGTAAAGGACCATGAATTAATCGTATAATTATTGTAAGTAGGAGCGTTGTTATTTTTCAGCTGTACGTGTAAGTTGAATTACTTGTTGCATTTGCCGAGTTGGCATTGGGCAGATTGAAGTCCCACAGAATGTCCGTGTGTTAATAGTTGACACGGCGTGATTGAAATCGTATAGTGATTTCATTATTCCATTCTTATGAAAAGATTGTGTGGAGTGTTGTAGCGTAGCTAGCACTTGTGTGGTTTACAGGTGATTGACCTTGTGTATTACTTAAACGTGATATCCGTTTAGTGATAGTTTCGTGTGTTGCACTAGTTTGCAAACATGGATCTTGCTCAATTAATTGAGTTAGGCGAGAAGTTAGGGTTAACAGGTCCCGAACTTCAGGCATTTGTTCGCGATGAACAAGGAACCGCCTGGGCTGAGCGACAGGCCGCTCGCGAGGCGGAGAAAGAGAGGCTTCAGGCTGATACGGAGAAGGAGAGGCTCCAGGCCGATTTGGAGAAGGAGAGGCTCCTGGCCGATTTGGAGAAGGAGAGGCTCCAGGCCGAGGTACGCGCGCGCGAAATGGAGCATGAAGAAAAGATGGCCAGGCTCCACAACGTGGCTACTACTTTAGAGAACCGAGATTCGGTGAGTAATGCTTCAGCCATTACTAAGGGAATCCGTAGTCCTCCGTTGCCCTGTTTTAACGAAGACAGGGATTCGATTGATGCCTATCTCCAGCGCTTTGAAAGATATGCTGAAAACCAGGGTTGGGAGCGCGAGAATTACGCTATATTTCTGAGCGCATTGTTAACTGGTCATGCACTGAAAGTTTATTCCCGTTCCCCGATTTCCGTGGCCAACGATTATGACCAGTTAAAGCAAGCATTGCTAGGATGGTACCGACTGACTGTAGGCGATTTTCGTAAGAAGTTTTACACCTGTTCTCTGAATTCGACCGAAACAGTGTCGCAGTATTTTGCTCGTATGGAGCATTATTTGACTCAGTGGATTTCTTTGTCAAACATTAATGAGTGTTTCGAGGGCCTTTAGGAACTCATTCTGAGAGAGCAATTCTTGTTTATGTGCCCTAGGGAACTCCGTGTTTCTGAGAGAACACAAACCGGTGGGGAAAGAGAATTTGTTAGAGTTGGTGAGAACATTTACAGATGCCCATTCATCATATGGTAAACGGGAAAATCGTAGAGACCGAGTCCGATCCACTCCCGTCCCTTCACCCGTCCCGAAAAGTAGATCAGGGGAGGGGAGGTACCCTATTTCTAGCCCTACCCCACGACCCGTTCCTCCACGGCGTACATGTTTCCTTTCTAAATGGCCAGGTCACATCGCGAGACAGTGTACAGTGGGAGTGCAGAATAGGAATCCTCCACCGCAAAGGATGAAACCAGTGGTTGGGAATTGTGCAGTTGTGCTCAACCAGAATTCCCCTAGTCACCAATGTCCTGTGGGTGGGACTGATGTCACTTCGCAATGTGGATGTAAGATCCCCGTAATTGCTAGTGCTTGTGTACAACATGAAAACAGTTGTAACTTACCGGTTGTAGAGGGGTATGTGGGATGATCCCCAGTGAAAGTACTACGCGACAGCGGGTGTAACGGAGTCGTTGTACGACGTAGCCTAGTTCTGGAAGATCAGTTAACTGGGAAAACCAAAGTCATTATGCTGATGGACCGATCCGTCATTAAAGTCCCAACTGCCCGGTGCTATGTGAGAACTCCATTTTTCACAGGAGAAATTGAAGTCCTATGTCTAAACCCCGTTTATGACTTAGTCATTGGCAACGTTGATGAACAAAATTTTCCCTGTTCCAATAACAGTGAAGGTTCTCCTTTTCGATGAACCAAGTCAGATGGTGTCCCCGTTACTGTTGAGACCCCTTTGAATGACACCCCAGTCATCGGTTGTGCTGTAGAAACCCGTGCTCAACGGGAGCGCCTTTCTAAACCCACAAAACCTTTGATAGTGCCTCAAGTTGTTGGTACGAGTATATCCGCCGATGATTTCTTGAGAGAGCAAAAAGGGGATGAGACCTTAAAGAAATGCTTTGATTCGGCTGAAGTGACTAAAGGGAAACATAAGGGAGAACAAACAAGTCAATTCGTGATCAAAAGGGGGCTCCTTTATCGTCTGTATCAGAAAGAGAAAGAGGGTGAGACTGTGAAACAACTAGTAGTTCCCCGAGTGTTGCGCAATCGAGTCATGACGTTAAAACATGAAACCATCTTATCTGAACATCAGGGAATTAGGAAGTCGATAGACAGAATCCTCCTTAACTTCTACTGGCCAGGAATAGTAGGTGATGTCCGTAGATTCTGCCAGTCATGTGACATCTGTCAGAAGACCGTTAGTCGAGACAATGTCCCTAAGGCTCCTGTACAATTGATTCCCATCGTAAACACGCCCTTTGAAAAGGTAGCGATAGATTTGGTAGGTCACTTAACCCCAGTGACAGAGAGAGGTAATGTGGAGACGCTAGGTTTAGCTGCTGTTGTCGAAGAACTACCTGAATGTGAGACTGATGAGGAGTTTCCCATTCCTGAGAGAGAGGAAAACCTTGGGGACGTCCATGTGAGTGATAGTTTATAACCTGATCAGACACGAGACTTGAAACAGCTAATAGAAGAATTTCCTTCCATCTTTTCGAGCACTCCGGGGCAAACTAGTCTCTTGTCCCATGCCATTGAGGTAACGTCCTCTAGTCCCGTGAGATGCAAACCGTACCCTATTCCATTAGCCAAGTTGGGAGTGGTAAAACAGGAGGTTGAGAAGATGCGAGAAATGGGCGTGATTGAGCCATCTCATTCACCGAACTCATCGCTTTTGTTGCTAATTCGTAAATCTGACTCCACATACAGACCGGTAGTAGATTTTCGCCAGTTAAACAAGGTTACTAAATTCGATGCAGAACCTATGCCAAATCCCGATACTATCTTGGCTGAGGTGGGGCAGGATAGGTACTTGTCCAAACTAGATTTCTGCAAAGGTTACTGGCAAATAAGGATGGAACCGGAAGATAAGGAAAAAACTGCATTTTGTACTCCCCAAGGGTTGTTTCAATTTTGCGTCATGCCTTTCGGTTTAGTCAACGCCGGCGCATCGTACAGTCGCATGATGCGCATACTCTTAGATGGCCTCGGTGGTGTTACCAATTATGTTGACGATGTATTGATTCACACGTCAACATGGGCCGATCACTTATCAACACTGCGGGCAGTGTTCGTCCGACTGAGACAAGCGGGTCTCACAATAAAACCGTCGAAGTGTTATCTTGGGTTTGAATCCGTCGATTTCCTGGGGCACCAAGTAGGTCAAGGAGAAGTGAAGACCCAGGAAGACAAGGTAAACAAGATTATGCGCCCATTCCTACCACGAAGAATCAAGTGAGGTCTGTTCTAGGTTTGGCAGGATATTACCGGAAGTTTGTTAATGGGTATTCCAGAATCGCGGCTCCATTGACTGATCTCACAAAGGCAAAACAGCCTAACAAGGTAAGTTGGAATGATGAGGCGGATAAGGCCTTCATTCAACTGAAGCAGGCCCTGTGTAAGGCGCCTATCCTCAAATTGCCTGACGTCAACAGACCCTCTGTCTTGCGTACAGATGCGTCCGATACCGGACTCGGAGCAATGCTACTCCAAGAGAATAACGGAGTCTTATTCCCAGTCGCGTTTGCGAGCAAGAAGCTCAATCCCACGCAAAGGCGATATTCCGTAGTAGAAAGAGAATGTCTGGCAATTGTTTGGTGACTCGAGAAATTTCACTTATACCTATATGGACGAAGTTTCATTGTGCAGTGTGATCAACGATCCCTGAAATTTCTAAACACTGCGAAGTTGACAAACAATCGCGTTATGCGATGGGCTCTTAAAGTCCAACCCTATCGTTTCCGGGTAGAGTCAATCCCGGGTAGAGTCAATCCCATAGGTGCAGACTACCTAAGCCGAATGTAATAGTTGTAGGTTCCATCAAATTAGTTGAGACACTGAAGTGTCATGAATTTGTTGTGTGTAATTAGATAGTTACTAGTTCGGCGAGTGATCGCCCGGTTATTTATTATATTAAATTGAATGTATTAAATTAGTGTATTAAATTTATTCCTTAATATTTGTGTTCAGGAAGTAGCTTCTTAGCGGGGGGTAATGTAGCATTTCTGGATATTAAAATCTACTTTCCTGAGGTTTAATTTTATAAATGAGGAAGGTCAAGCCAGTAGATAGACATATTGTTAACCAACCGCCTTACTTACGTAATTACAGCAACTCGGTTGCAGATGCGCTCAGTGAAGCGTGGTATTCTGTTGCTAGTGTTTCTAGGCTAGCAGGTGGTTTAACTGTAATCTTAGAGAGGGTGTTCCACAATGCCTAGTTTAAATTGTATATTGCATTAGCCAATAGAAATGATGGAAACCTGTCATATGATGTGTAATTAGGTCTGCTTATATAAACGTTTGTTGTATGCATTTCGCCATCTGGGCGCTGGCGAAGGACTGGGACAGATCCAGGGTTGAACGAGACATGTTGCCCTGCTGCCAAGAGAATGGCAAGTCAAGTCGTAAAGCGTGGTGGGAATCGTTAACGTGGGTTACGTTCCCAAGCTTGTGTGTGTGTGTGTGTAATATTCAGTGTCCAGAGTGACTGTTCGATCGAGCTTCGAAGAATCTATGCCGCCACGTCTGCAGTATATTGAGACAACGTTCCGTCACCCAGCTCGGGCCCCAAAGTATTTACGTCGATGACCGATAATCGCGACGCGCTCACCCAGCTCGGGCCATCCTCGAACAGCGGTCTCACAGCGACATCGTCAGAAAGCTTGACCGAATGCGACTCGCAGCGGCCGGCGGTAAACGTATACTGCCAGGCGTCGGCATTCGCGCGAACCCGTTCATCCGACTTCTCGATCGTTTGCGACAAGGCAAGACCTCTCGATCGAATTAATAGCGGCCGGGGGTAAGCGTCTACTGCCCGGCTTCGTCTTTCAGTTGAACGTATTCAACTGACTTCGCAATCGTTTGCGACCGTGCGATCATTGAACGGACGCGACTCGAGAATTCGCGGCGTACGACGGCAATCGTCAATTGCCCGGCATCATCACTCGTGCGGCCGAGATACACCGTTCTAATTGTGTTCTGAGCTCGGCGTGTTGACTTCAACAAACGTTCGTATATATTCGAGATGGGACTAACCCAGTGTAAATGTCTATTTTCTGATTGAACGTATCTATTATTTGCTGTATTATGATTAGTAGTTATCTGTGGTTTTGAAGTGAGGTATTATTACCCTTGAAGTATTCACACACATATATATATATATACATATGTGTGTGTGTGTGTGTGTGTGTGTGTGTGTGTGTGTGTGTGTGTGTGTGTGTGTGTGTGTGTGTGTGTGTGTGTGTGTGTGTGTGTGTGTGTGTGTGTGTGTGTGTGTGTGTGTGTGTGTGTGTGTTGTAACAGATTACTGTAATGAGAGTCCGCGAGGACTAGCTTATACTGTGTATATATATTATGGGAGTTATTCTTAGATAACACCTATAATCCATCTTAGAAAGGAAGTGGAATTTGATAATTGAAAGATTCAGTGTTATTGTTTATTATGTTCTATTAAGGTTTGGTTACGGGATTTTTTTTTTCTGTTTATTTTTGTTAATCGATATATATACCAAAAGGAAGACATCTTGTAATAAAGTTTATTAAATTGTCCTCGTTCTTTGTTGCTTGTTCACGATAACCGTTCTTTCTCATATGCGTTGACCTTGATATATAAGAACCCTACTAGACTGAGCCATCTAGTGTACGGAGACCTCGCTAATCCGTGACATAATTGGGGGCTCGTACGCGGGATTCCGGCGAGGGGGAAATTAAAATAACACCTTCGGTCAACGCTATGAATTGCGAGTAACACGTGACGGCAACATAGAACATGTCTGAGAACTTAGCTGCACTCTGGTTCCGTGGAGTGTCAGCGTTGTTCCGTGGCTAGAGACGAAACCTACATCTATTCCAGTAGCTGTAGTGTAGGGTAATTCACATGCCCCTTGTCGTTTCCGCCCGGACATAATTCTGAGTCCCATATTTCTCGTTACATTTATAGTATGTCATTCATTCATTTTGAGGCATTAGACTTGTTTATTGCAGCAGTAAAGGACCATGAATTAATCGTATAATTATTGTAAGTAGGAGCGTTGTTATTTTTCAGCTGTACGTGTAAGTTGAATTACTTGTTGCATTTGCCGAGTTGGCATTGGGCAGATTGAAGTCCCACAGAATGTCCGTGTGTTAATAGTTGACACGGCGTGATTGAAATCGTATAGTGATTTCATTATTCCATTCTTATGAAAAGATTGTGTGGAGTGTTGTAGCGTAGCTAGCACTTGTGTGGTTTACAGGTGATTGACCTTGTGTATTACTTAAACGTGATATCCGTTTAGTGATAGTTTCGTGTGTTGCACTAGTTTGCAAACATGGATCTTGCTCAATTAATTGAGTTAGGCGAGAAGTTAGGGTTAACAGGTCCCGAACTTCAGGCATTTGTTCGCGATGAACAAGGAACCGCCTGGGCTGAGCGACAGGCCGCTCGCGAGGCGGAGAAAGAGAGGCTTCAGGCTGATACGGAGAAGGAGAGGCTCCAGGCCGATTTGGAGAAGGAGAGGCTCCTGGCCGATTTGGAGAAGGAGAGGCTCCAGGCCGAGGTACGCGCGCGCGAAATGGAGCATGAAGAAAAGATGGCCAGGCTCCACAACGTGGCTACTACTTTAGAGAACCGAGATTCGGTGAGTAATGCTTCAGCCATTACTAAGGGAATCCGTAGTCCTCCGTTGCCCTGTTTTAACGAAGACAGGGATTCGATTGATGCCTATCTCCAGCGCTTTGAAAGATATGCTGAAAACCAGGGTTGGGAGCGCGAGAATTACGCTATATTTCTGAGCGCATTGTTAACTGGTCATGCACTGAAAGTTTATTCCCGTTCCCCGATTTCCGTGGCCAACGATTATGACCAGTTAAAGCAAGCATTGCTAGGATGGTACCGACTGACTCTAGGCGATTTTCGTAAGAAGTTTTACACCTGTTCTCTGAATTCGACCGAAACAGTGTCGCAGTATTTTGCTCGTATGGAGCATTATTTGACTCAGTGGATTTCTTTGTCAAACATTAATGAGTGTTTCGAGGGCCTTTAGGAACTCATTCTGAGAGAGCAATTCTTGTTTATGTGCCCTAGGGAACTCCGTGTTTCTGAGAGAACACAAACCGGTGGGGAAAGAGAATTTGTTAGAGTTGGTGAGAACATTTACAGATGCCCATTCATCATATGGTAAACGGGAAAATCGTAGAGACCGAGTCCGATCCACTCCCGTCCCTTCACCCGACCCGAAAAGTAGATCAGGGGAGGGGAGGTACCCTATTTCTAGCCCTACCCCACGACCCGTTCCTCCACGGCGTACATGTTTCCTTTCTAAATGGCCAGGTCACATCGCGAGACAGTGTACAGTGGGAGTGCAGAATAGGAATCCTCCACCGCAAAGGATGAAACCAGTGGTTGGGAATTGTGCAGTTGTGCTCAACCAGAATTCCCCTAGTCACCAATGTCCTGTGGGTGGGACTGATGTCACTTCGCAATGTGGATGTAAGATCCCCGTAATTGCTAGTGCTTGTGTACAACATGAAAACAGTTGTAACTTACCGGTTGTAGAGGGGTATGTGGGATGATCCCCAGTGAAAGTACTACGCGACAGCGGGTGTAACGGAGTCATTGTACGACGTAGCCTAGTTCTGGAAGATCAGTTAACTGGGAAAACCAAAGTCATTATGCTGATGGACCGATCCGTCATTAAAGTCCCAACTGCCCGGTGCTATGTGAGAACTCCATTTTTCACAGGAGAAATTGAAGTCCTATGTCTAAACCCCGTTTATGACTTAGTCATTGGCAACGTTGATGAACAAAATTTTCCCTGTTCCAATAACAGTGAAGGTTCTCCTTTTCGAGGAACCAAGTCAGATGGTGTCCCCGTTACTGTTGAGACCCCTTTGAATGACACCCCAGTCATCGGTTGTGCTGTAGAAACCCGTGCTCAACGGGAGCGCCTTTCTAAACCCACAAAACCTTTGATAGTGCCTCAAGTTGTTGGTACGAGTATATCCGCCGATAATTTCTTGAGAGAGCAAAAAGGGGATGAGACCTTAAAGAAATGCTTTGATTCGGCTGAAGTGACTAAAGGGAAACATAAGGGAGAACAAACAAGTCAATTCGTGATCAAAAGGGGGCTCCTTTATCGTCTGTATCAGAAAGAGAAAGAGGGTGAGACTGTGAAACAACTAGTAGTTCCCCGAGTGTTGCGCAATCGAGTCATGACGTTAAAACATGAAACCATCTTATCTGAACATCAGGGAATTAGGAAGTCGATAGACAGAATCCTCCTTAACTTCTACTGGCCAGGAATAGTAGGTGATGTCCGTAGATTCTGCCAGTCATGTGACATCTGTCAGAAGACCGTTAGTCGAGACAATGTCCCTAAGGCTCCTGTACAATTGATTCCCATCGTAAACACGCCCTTTGAAAAGGTAGCGATAGATTTGGTAGGTCACTTAACCCCAGTGACAGAGAGAGGTAATGTGGAGACGCTAGGTTTAGCTGCTGTTGTCGAAGAACTACCTGAATGTGAGACTGATGAGGAGTTTCCCATTCCTGAGAGAGAGGAAAACCTTGGGGACGTCCATGTGAGTGATAGTTTATAACCTGATCAGACACGAGACTTGAAACAGCTAATAGAAGAATTTCCTTCCATCTTTTCGAGCACTCCGGGGCAAACTAGTCTCTTGTCCCATGCCATTGAGGTAACGTCCTCTAGTCCCGTGAGATGCAAACCGTACCCTATTCCATTAGCCAAGTTGGGAGTGGTAAAACAGGAGGTTGAGAAGATGCGAGAAATGGGCGTGATTGAGCCATCTCATTCACCGAACTCATCGCTTTTGTTGCTAATTCGTAAATCTGACTCCACATACAGACCGGTAGTAGATTTTCGCCAGTTAAACAAGGTTACTAAATTCGATGCAGAACCTATGCCAAATCCCGATACTATCTTGGCTGAGGTGGGGCAGGATAGGTACTTGTCCAAACTAGATTTCTGCAAAGGTTACTGGCAAATAAGGATGGAACCGGAAGATAAGGAAAAAACTGCATTTTGTACTCCCCAAGGGTTGTTTCAATTTTGCGTCATGCCTTTCGGTTTAGTCAACGCCGGCGCATCGTACAGTCGCATGATGCGCATACTCTTAGATGGCCTCGGTGGTGTTACCAATTATGTTGACGATGTATTGATTCACACGTCAACATGGGCCGATCACTTATCAACACTGCGGGCAGTGTTCGTCCGACTGAGACAAGCGGGTCTCACAATAAAACCGTCGAAGTGTTATCTTGGGTTTGAATCCGTCGATTTCCTGGGGCACCAAGTAGGTCAAGGAGAAGTGAAGACCCAGGAAGACAAGGTAAACAAGATTATGCGCCCATTCCTACCACGAAGAATCAAGTGAGGTCTGTTCTAGGTTTGGCAGGATATTACCGGAAGTTTGTTAATGGGTATTCCAGAATCGCGGCTCCATTGACTGATCTCACAAAGGCAAAACAGCCTAACAAGGTAAGTTGGAATGATGAGGCGGATAAGGCCTTCATTCAACTGAAGCAGGCCCTGTGTAAGGCGCCTATCCTCAAATTGCCTGACGTCAACAGACCCTCTGTCTTGCGTACAGATGCGTCCGATACCGGACATGGAGCAATGCTACTCCAAGAGAATAACGGAGTCTTATTCCCAGTCGCGTTTGCGAGCAAGAAGCTCAATCCCACGCAAAGGCGATATTCCGTAGTAGAAAGAGAATGTCTGGCAATTGTTTGGTGACTCGAGAAATTTCACTTATACCTATATGGACGAAGTTTCATTGTGCAGTGTGATCAACGATCCCTGAAATTTCTAAACACTGCGAAGTTGACAAACAATCGCGTTATGCGATGGGCTCTTAATGTCCAACCCTATCGTTTCCGGGTAGAGTCAATCCCGGGTAGAGTCAATCCCATAGGTGCAGACTACCTAAGCCGAATGTAATAGTTGTAGGTTCCATCAAATTAGTTGAGACACTGAAGTGTCATGAATTTGTTGTGTGTAATTAGATAGTTACTAGTTCGGCGAGTGATCGCCCGGTTATTTATTATATTAAATTGAATGTATTAAATTTATTCCTTAATATTTGTGTTCAGGAAGTAGCTTCTTAGCGGGGGGTAATGTAGCATTTCTGGATATTAAAATCTACTTTCCTGAGGTTTAATTTTATAAATGAGGAAGGTCAAGCCAGTAGATAGACATATTGTTAACCAACCGCCTTACTTACGTAATTACAGCAACTCGGTTGCAGATGCGCTCAGTGAAGCGTGGTATTCTGTTGCTAGTGTTTCTAGGCTAGCAGGTGGTTTAACTGTAATCTTAGAGAGGGTGTTCCACAATGCCTAGTTTAAATTGTATATTGCATTAGCCAATAGAAATGATGGAAACCTGTCATATGATGTGTAATTAGGTCTGCTTATATAAACGTTTGTTGTATGCATTTCGCCATCTGGGCGCTGGCGAAGGACTGGGACAGATCCAGGGTTGAACGAGACATGTTGCCCTGCTGCCAAGAGAATGGCAAGTCAAGTCGTAAAGCGTGGTGGGAATCGTTAACGTGGGTTACGTTCCCAAGCTTGTGTGTGTGTGTGTAATATTCAGTGTCCAGAGTGACTGTTCGATCGAGCTTCAAAGAATCTATGCCGCCACGTCTGCAGTATATTGAGACAACGTTCCGTCACCCAGCTCGGGCCCCAAAGTATTTACGTCGATGACCGATAATCGCGACGCGCTCACCCAGCTCGGGCCATCCTCGAACAGCGGTCTCACAGCGACATCGTCAGAAAGCTTGACCGAATGCGACTCGCAGCGGCCGGCGGTAAACGTATACTGCCAGGCGTCGGCATTCGCGCGAACCCGTTCATCCGACTTCTCGATCGTTTGCGACAAGGCAAGACCTCTCGATCGAATTAATAGCGGCCGGGGGTAAGCGTCTACTGCCCGGCTTCGTCTTTCAGTTGAACGTATTCAACTGACTTCGCAATCGTTTGCGACCGTGCGATCATTGAACGGACGCGACTCGAGAATTCGCGGCGTACGGCGGCAATCGTCAATTGCCCGGCATCATCACTCGTGCGGCCGAGATACACCGTTGTAATTGTGTTCTGAGCTCGGCGTGTTGACTTCAACAAACGTTCGTATATATTCGAGATGGGACTAACCCAGTGTAAATGTCTATTTTCTGATTGAACGTATCTATTATTTGCTGTATTATGATTAGTAGTTATCTGTGGTTTTGAAGTGAGGTATTATTACCCTTGAAGTATTCACACATATATATATATATGTGTGTTGTAACAGATTGCTGTAATGAGAGTCCGCGAGGACTAGCTTATACTGTGTATTTATATTATGGGAGTTATTCTTAGATAACACTTGGCGCCTAGCGTATGGTCGTATAGCGGTATAATCCACCTTAGAAAGGAAGTGGAATTTGATAATTGAAAGATTCAGTGTTATTGTTTATTGTGTTCTATTACGGTTACGGGATTTTTTTATTGTTTATTTGTTAATCGATATATATACCAAAAGGAAGACATCTTGTAATAAAGTTTATTAAATTGTCCTCGTTCTTTGTTGCTTGTTCACGATAACCGTTCTTTCTCATATGCGAGACTGAGCCATCTAGTGTACGGAGACCTCGCTAATCGGTGACACTCGTCAACGACGAACTTCTCTCCAGATATCGCATGACAATCGAGCTGGGACGCGTGAAGAACCCGAATAAAAACCCAGTGGCAGAGAAGGCCGTTCGAGAACTCGAGGGCGAAATTCTCCACCAACAGCCAAGAGGCGGAGCCGTTACACACGTCACACTGGCCGTCGCAACTGTAATACTCAGTTCCCGCGTACGCTCGTGAGATGTGGACTCAGCGCGACCAGTACACCAGCGAACAGATGCCAGTATCTGATCACAATCTCATTCTGGAACAACAGAAACTACGCAACGCCAATCACAAGCACAGCGAGCTTTCAAAGACACCGAGTGTACAATGATCCCCGAACCACCCATTGGTATCGGAGATCTAGTATACATTCACGCCGACCGAAACAAATCTCGCGCACGGAGCAGATATTTGGTTGTGAGCATAGACGGTGTTTGGATTAATATCCGTAAATTCATCGGTAATCAACTAAGAGCTACGTCATACAGAGTGAAACGGACGGAGTGCTACAGCGTCCCTGCCGAAAAAACACACGAGTTGCAGCTGACCGACAGACATGATTCTTTTCAAGACGACGTGCCGGACCCAATGCCGCCGCCACCCGTACCGTTAAAGTTGTCCGAACCCGCGATACAGCCACACGTCAATGAACCCCCCGATGTGGATGAATCCCCCGATACGAACGAATCCCCCGATTTGGACGAACCCCCAGAGACACCTGACATACAAGAGGACATTGTTGTTAAACCCCGACGGTCTACTAGAGATCGCCGGCCCCCAAAGTATTTAAGCGACTACACCACGTAGAAAAGGAACAAACGGACATGGACAAAATAAACCACGCCAGTATGTGTATGACTATAGATAGATGCGCCGCCTGACGGACTGTGTGTCAGGCCCTGGCGCCTCGTGTTGAATCTTCGGCCATGCTTGAGTTGCTGTTTGTTGTGTGCGCGTAGGCCTCGATAAGTATTCTTAATAAATTGTTCTACTCTTTGCATTGGTGGTGTCTAATTGCTCGGAGCTTCAGTGTAACCTATTGACCATAGTGGCGTTAATTTATTGACCTTTGAATGTAAGCCTAACAAGGAAAAAAGGAAATAACGTCACAAGAAAAAGCCACACAGATTAATAAATATATATTTTGTATTTACAAAGTTCAAATGTTAAACACATTTGAGTGCAGCACATGCATTTTAATCATGAAAATTAAAGATAGCACACATATATCCACTAAAAAGAAAACGTTGAAAAAGTCACTTGTAAATCGCACTTGTGCTCCATTTTTAATGAATATTTGCAAGATTGTCTCATTTTGTTCGTAATATATGACGGAAGTATCCAAACAACCATAGGGCCTAATACCGAGCACAAGCTTCGAAGGATCCAGCGAAGGATTTAGCACGCGAGATGACATTGTCCCTCATGGTAATACAAGTGTCACTTGTAGTGCTGCCACGCCATCGACTTGCAGTGTCAAAACATAAAGGAAGCCGGTGGTCGTGTCGCCAGTGCGACACTTTGTAGATGCAGTAGTTAATACAGACAATAATGTTTTCCATTGAACATTCATCATGACCATGGGTATGCAAAGTTGCCATCGCAGTCCAGCATGCTTTCTCCGACTGACCCTGACCATGGCAGTTCTGTCACTGTAGACGACCCTTCGGATGTCCCAGTCTCACTATTGCCATCTTCAGACGATTCTTTCTGCAACAGTGAGAAGAGAAACATTGAAACGAGTGATGCAGAATATGTTGTAGCAGGTGACAGCGATATCACTAATGATGACTCAAGCGGTTCTTACACTAATGGGAAAGAGAGAAAGTTTGCCATTTGTGAGAAAAACATAATTTTACTTTTCTGCACCTGCTAAAACACCAAACTGCAATAAACCACTTAGCCTAGCATCACAGTGACTGCATTTGCAGTGGTTGTGACCACAGAATGTGTTGATGGCCACTCATTGAAGTGGCACTCGCAACCCAAGATTGGTAACATTTATGAGAGTAACTTGTTGACACCAAGCGTCCTCTTCCTGACTGGACATTCATTCACTGTGTACAATTTGGTCAACCTAATGAACCTATGCGCCTTGTCATCCCGCCAGTGCTACAACATACAGCGGGCATACATACTGCCAGAGATAGAGGAAATGTGGACATGCCATTCAGAGGCCATCATGTCAGCTCTGGTCAGACAAAGCATGGTCGCATCAGGCGATGCAAGATATGACAATCCAGGACACAACTCTACATTTGCTCAAGAAACTTGTTTGGGTCACAGAGGTCAAGAACAGTTACTGGATGGAAGTGGAGGGCTTGAAACGCTGCTTAGACAACCTGACTGACCATGGGGTGAAGATTATCACACTTGCCACTGACAGACATCCCAGCATTAGAAAGACTTTGTTAGAGGACTACCAAGAAATAAAGGTTGTTGTCTGCCAAGAAAGTTGAGGTTGTCCCTTCGATAGGCGCAATTGCCAACCACCTGTGGTATTGCACATCAGCTTGTGATGGTGATCCCCGCTTGATGAAGGAGATGTGGATCTCGCTCCTCCATCACATCAGGAATTCCCATTCATGGACAGCGGGTGCAGAGTTGTACCGGTAATGCAGTCATGCAACGTATACACAACAAGCAGTAAAACAGCACCATGGCTCATTGAAGGTACAGAAGCCTTCACTGTCCAGAAGGCTATACTGTATGATACAGAGAGCGTTACGAAGTGCGTTAACACTGGTGAACTGGAGAGCTTACACGCCCTCTTCCTCAAATATGCACCCAACTTCAGCCGTCAAGGCATCATAGCCCGACTCCACTTGGCCACCATTGACCAAAACACAAATACAAGGTAAGGCTTGTGATATCATTCATCAATAGTGTTGACATTTTATGTTACAAAATAATATATCAGTTGCTTGACAAAGCTGCACACTTTAGAAATCCAGTAGTGCATTAGGAAATAAACTGAAATGGCTGAAAATCCCTGCCTGTACTCAATAGCAAAACAATGTTAGGAATACAGTTTCGAAACATCATTATATAAAAATTATATATATATATATATGATTCAATAATAAATATTTGAATGTATTGTGGAATTCCTTGGAAGCTGAAATTGAAAATGATGGCAGAATTAGGAACCGATTAAAAAATGACATTAGCCGTTTGATTTCAAGAGAGAGAGCATACAAGCAAGCTGTTTGGTTTACTGTGTGCATGTTACAGCTATAGCCAGCTATTCTTCAGATATTTCTATTGTTATACTGATTTTATATTTATCATTTGTTCAATCAGCGGGAAATGGTGAAAACAGCAGACAAAAGCTACGGTATCAGCGGCAATATTCAAAGTCTGCTGAGTATGTAGTGAAGAAAGTGATGGCGTCAAAGGACTACAGCATCCGAGGAGAAATTCTAGAGGGCATTGCAGCTAGATGCACGAGAGGCCCAAAGCTGTGAAGTATGCTCCAAGTTGCGACATCGAGTAAGGAGGTAACTCTAGCAGAGCATGCAGGCATTGAAAAACCAGCAAAAGAGGAGGCTGTGGCAAAGCAAAGAACCCGCTTTAAAGAAAACTAGTTGTATCCGTAACAATTCGGTTTAGTGCCACCAAATTGATACGACATCAAATTTCAAATGACAATGGATTTATATGCTTAAATAACATTGTTTGAACTTCACTGGCAGAAATAGAGAAACGTTTTAGGCAAAGTGGATTCTCACTACTGTATAGGACCTCCGAAAGTAAGGAACATCCACTTGAAAGCTTGTATCCTAGGTGTGGTATGCAATGTGTTTTATTATACACTATTCGATGTAGGGAACTTTGGGTATATGCAAGTCCAAACGTGTTACTTATAGTGAGTTTTTTGCAACAGTCCACCATTTCTTAAACATCACACTGAACTGCAAATGTATTTGTTCATATGACTCACTGTACACTTTTAATGTGGCTCCTAGGACGTGTCACAAAAATGATAAGGGCCATTACCATTAAAACTGGACTGTTACCATCAGGTTTAGTAAAAGTAAAGTGCCATCTTACAACAAAATATATATATTTTTGTTTAATCTGTACGTTTTAGCCAGTATTATGAAAGTGTACTACAAACTAATGAAGCAGCGAAGGATTCAGCTATATGTTTGTTTATATATTCATACTTCATTGTTAGTATTACATTTGACATTATCACAAAACAACATCTCAAAAAGTACTTAATAAAAATAACACTTATATAGTGCCATAAATCTAAATGAATCCATTTGGAGGCACTTGATAGATTTTGAAACTAGTACTACAAGCTTTGAATCTGTATCTTGAATAATAAGTACTTGTTTTCTTGACAGATGCCCCTAGTGTTAAAAGTTGAAACCCACAAGTATGTAAAATTGGAACTGTAATGGCATATTTTGTATGTATTAATTTTTTTATCACAATATTTGATCATAATGGTGGCCCATATCATCAATAAACATGTTACTTATTTATGTACTATATGTGCACAGGACTGACACAGACCCAAATTGTAATACAGTTAGATTAAAATGTGTCACAGTGTGAAGTGAATCAACTGAACGAAACATTGAAAACTGGTGTGTGAATTTGACTAATGCATTGGCACAGTCTGCCATGTAGTCTTATTTATTTGTGAATTGTTTCTCCATATGAATAAACTGTTGATATATTTAATGTTGGCTTCAGTATTACAAATCGAATTATGAACAGTGACATGCAAGACACTGCAGATCACATTGTTGTTCCAAAAATGTGATAAGAAGGCACCAAGTAATTCATTCTACCTTTTGGTCAATCTAATCTTACTTGTCCAGGGTGTAGTGTTCAACTCTGTATAGTTCAATTACTGACTAACTGAGTGACTGTTATCGCCACCTAGGGTATCGAGTTAGACTTAAGATCCGGGATAGCTACATCCGGGCGGCTACAGTAAATAAACGTTTTCTCAAAGCTCTCAATAAACAGACTCAAAACATCATATTTGGCGACGAGTGATGCAGGTGTGAACTTCGCAACAAAGTTAAGTACTGCAATAATGTCCGATCTGCCAACGTATCCACACTTCGATGTTAGTGCAAGCGGTGACGTCGCAATTCGCTGGACCAAATGGGTCGCTCGCTTCAAAAATCTCATGACGGCGTGCAACATCACGGACGACACACGTCACCGCGCACTACTGCTTCATTATGCGGGTGAAGAAACGCACGATATCTTCGACACGCTGCCTGTCGTCGCTGGTGACAATGACGAAAATGAACTTGAGAAAGCAGTCAAAGCACTCACAACACACTTCGCTCCAAAGAGAAACCGCGAGTACGAAGTCTACAAGTTCAGACAGGCAAAGCAGGAGAAGGGGGAAGACATCACCGCGTACTACACGAGGCTGAGGCAGCTTGCAAAAACGTGTGAGTTCTCCGATATCGACAGAGAAATCATGAGCCAGATCGTACAGAACTGCGAGTTTAGTCGGCTTCGACGGAAGGCACTAAGTGACCCCGACATAACATTGACCAAACTGGTGGATGTCGCAAAGGTCATGGAACTGTCCGAGATGCAAGCCAAGGGCATAGAACGCGTCAATCACAACAGTCAGTCGGTGTCTGTCAACAAGATGTCAACCCACAAACCCAAACAATCACAGTGGGTTACGAAACCGAAGGACGAGAATAACGTGTGCCGCAACTGTGCGCAGACGTGGCCGCACCCTGGAGGGAGATCGCCCTGCCCTGCCGCTGGGAAGGAGTGTATGAACTGTCACAAGATGAATCACTTCGCTTCATGCTGCCTGTCTAGACCAACAACGCGCAGACCGACGAAAACGGAGAAACGTAAACCGAACACGCGTAAACCACAGAAGCGAGGTGTACACATCGTTGCGGCTGAAGACAGTTCGAGTGATGACGCGCGTGTCTACAAACTATCACTGTGCAACGTCGGTGTCAACAAACGCGATGCACGTCCACACTTCATTGTCAATGTCAACGGCCACGAACTGAACGTCATTGCTGACTCGGGAGCTGAAATCAACATCATCGATGAATGCGACTACGCCACGATGACACCGCAACCGCAGCTGAGCCGCGATGACACGAAGATCTTCCCGTACGGATCTGCAAAGCCACTTCCTGTCAAGGGTATCTTCACGGCCACTGTGAAATCTGCAACACAACAAAGTGACGAACTGTTCTATGTTGTAGCGGGCTCAGGTGGCTCACTTCTAGGATGGAAGACGTCAAAGCGACTTCATCTGGTACGAGTCGTGCAACCGCTATCGACCAACCAGCCACAGGCTACAGCTATCGATCGCTTAGTCTCCGAGTATGACGACCTTTTCCAAGGTCTCGGTCAACTAAAGGATTTCAAAGTGAAATTACACGTCGACGAGACGGTGCAACCTGTTGCGCAACCACACAGGAGGATCCCGTTTCACGTCAGGCAGCAACTGGAACAGGAGTTGAAGCGAGACGAGGAACTCGGCGTCATCGAGCGCGTCGATGGGGCAACGCCCTGGGTATCGCCATTGGTCGTAGTACCGAAACTGAAAAGTGAAGGTCAGATCCGGGTGTGTGTCGACATGCGCCAAGCGAATCAGGCGATCACGCGAGAACGTCACATCACGCCGACCATCAACGAGCTTGTAAACGACCTCAACGGTGCAGCTGTGTTCAGCAAACTCGACTTGAACCAAGGCTACAATCAGCTGGAACTCGAACCGTCATCGCGACCTATCACCACTTTCTCCACGCACATCGGCCTGTGGAGATATAAACGTCTCAATTTCGGTGTGTCTAGTGCAGCCGAAGTGTTCCAGAATGCCATTCGCGAAACACTAAGTGGCATATCCGGTGCGATCAACATCAGCGATGACATTCTCGTGTTCGGCGCAACGCAGAAGGAGCACGATCAGCACCTGAAGGCGACGTTCCAACGACTGCGCGAACATGGTCTCACGCTGAACAAAAAGAAATGCTCTTACAACAAGGGCACGCTTGAGTTCTTCGGGTACGTCTTCTCCCGAGGAGGACTCTCTGCTGATCCAAAGAAGGTGTCAGCGATCCAGAATCTCGACACTTCGTCAAACGCAATGCAGGTCAGAAGTCTTCTCGGCATGTCCATCTTCTGTGCGAGATTCATCCCTGGTTACGCGACGATGACGCAACCTCTACGAGAGTTGACGAAGAAAGATGCGCTTTGGAACTGGACGGATGAGTGCAGCACGTCTCTCGCCTCTATACGTCAATCGCTATCGAAGGCGCCGGTGCTGGCGTACTTTGATGAGCGAAAGAAAACGGCAATCTACGTGGACGCCAGTTCTGTCGGCCTTGGCGCAATCCTCACACAGAGTGCCGAGTCAGACGAGCGTGTCATCGCGTACGGCAGTCGTGCGCTAACCGCCGTGGAGCAGAGGTACTCCCAGACCGAACGCGAGGCGCTGGCCGTCGTATGGGCCTGTGAACACTTTCACCTATACGTCTACGGTCAACCGGTCGTGGTATACACTGACCACAAACCGCTAGTGTCGATCTACGGCAACCCAAAGTCTCAACCAACAGCACGCATCGAGCGGTGGGCAATCAGGCTGCAGCCCTACAACGCCACCGTGGTCTACCGTCCGGGGTCAGATAACCCTGCAGACTTCTTGTCACGACACCCATGCCAACAAACGCGTCAGACTTCCCGTGAAGAGAAGGTCGCTGAGGAGTTCATCGATTACATCTCGATCAACTCCGTGCCGAAAGCGATGTCGATCGAACAAGTGCGATGCGCAACAATGGCCGACGCGACACTACAAGCTGTAGTTCAAGCCCTACGCACTGGAAAATGGCAGCAAAACTTGTCAGACAAGGTAGACGTCGAGTCGTACAAGTCCTACCAACTGCTGAAGAACGAGCTGACGACCACAGTTGACGGTGACACCATTCTTCGTGGTCATCGGTTGGCCATCCCCGCAACACTGCAGAAATGCGCGGTCGACCTTGCCCACGAAGGTCATCTGGGAATCGTGAAGACAAAAGCATTGCTGCGAGAGAAGATTTGGTTCCCCGGCATCGACAAGATGGTCGAACGTCGTGTCAAATCATGCATTGCGTGTCAAGCGTCTGTGCCAGAGGTCAAACGTGAACCTTTGCAGATGAGTCCACTACCCACAGCGCCCTGGACAGAAATCAGCGCAGATTTCGCAGAACTACCCATGGGACAATACTTGCTGGTCCTAATGGACGATTACTCAAGATTCCCGATCGTTGAAATCGTATCGTCAACATCGGCACACGTGGTGATCCCTCGTTTGGACAAAGTATTGTCAGAGTATGGTACGCCCGACACACTTCGAACGGACAACGGTCCACCGTTTAACAGTCGTGACTTTGCAAACTTTGCTTCAGATCTCGGTTTCCGCCACAGGAAGATCACTCCGTACTGGCCGCGAGCGAACGCCGAAGTCGAGTGTTTCATGCGAACGGTGAAGAAAGTCATCAAAACATCTATCTGTGAGCAGAAAGACTGGAGAGCCGAGATGAATCGGTTCCTTCGCAACTATCGCGCAACTCCACATGCGACAACCGGATCTCCTCCAGCAACACTTCTACACGGACGATGGATGAAGGTCAAGTTGCCACAAACGACACCCGAGCCGTTCAACAGGAAGGACGTACAACAACGCGACCAGAACAACAAAGCGAAGAAACGTGCAGCTGACGACAAAGCGTACGTCAAGCCTTCGACCATCAAGGAAGGTGACGCGGTCATCATCAAACCGCCGATGAGGAGGCGCAAAATCGACCCAGCGTATGATCCACGTCCGTGCCACGTCACACACGTCAAAGGTTCCATGGTCACTGCGCAGCGTGGAACGCATCGAGTGACGCGAAATTCGTCATTCTTCAAACACGTCACGAGCGACATAGTCGAATCGGAAGATGAGTCGAGCTGGGATGATGACATCAGCACCGGTGACATCGGTGACGCCGAAGATCAGCAAATCCTGCCTGATGACGTCGACGAGATGCCTCGCTATCCAACTCGCATGCGCAATCGCCCGCGACATCTCGACGACTACGATGTGTACTAATTCGTATCACTAACATAATAATGCCTTGTCATACAGACACTACCCATAACAATGTTGTAGTCTGGCTAGTAATTGTTTTTTCCATGCAAGGACACTATGTAATTGGGCCTATGCATTTTTACTAATGTGTTTTTTCTGAACGCTGTATCTTTTATCCAGTTTGGGGAGGGATGTAGTGTTCAACTCTGTATAGTTCAATTACTGACTAACTGAGTGACTGTTATCGCCACCTAGCGTATCGAGTTAGACTTAAGATCCGGGATAGCTACATCCGGGCGGCTACAGTAAACAGGATTTTTATTTTCACTGTACACTCACCTGTATAGTTCAATGTCCATAGCGGAAATTTTCATAAACCTCATTCGTTTCTGGATACAGTGCAGGCTGGTATAACATGTATGTTGCCTTATCAATCGATATGTTCTGAAAGTTCATTTATTTGCATTAGTTGATAATAAACAACCGTTATCTTCTAATTATTGTTATACTGGCAAAACTTTGTTTTCTCAATATCGCATCATGAATTCAGTGAATTGGTTCATTTGTTTGTGAAGGGCTGTAATAATTATGATTGTAAGACTACATTTCATGATGTGGTCTTGATAACACACACACATAATATATATATATTTTATTATATTAAAAACTCCTGTCTACTTTTTTATATAAATTAAGCAAGTTGCTTGAACACTTTTAAATAGGAATTAAACAACTGTATAAAAAGGATGCACACGTCCTGTCAAGAATAAAAGCAAGTTTATTAAGAAAATTGTAAAAAATGGTTTGATGAAAATCATAGACATAGTATTTTACGAAGATAGAATGAACGTGAACATTTGAGATGGGAACAAGTATAATTGCTCTATTTAAGTTTGAAATAGTTATTGCTAGAATATTAATTATTCGACACCTGTTGAACTACGTACTAGCTATTGGTCGAATCAACGAGTCTGCACGCAAATCATACAATGACAACAGACCGACTTCCAAGTTCCAACACCGCCCTGTTGGTGCAAACCGTTTCGAAGTCGTCACTCATACTCATAGTCGGTAATGCAGGCATCTTTAACTTCTGCAAGGTCTGTCATACGGCAGCTATCTCCCTACAGCACAGCGACTCGATGTGCGTCGACATTGGGACGCAGTGTCCACACAAACACCATGCGACATTATTAAGTCGCGTAACGTCTTCGTCGTCGATACACCAACTGTCACTGTCCGACTCCCACAACTGAACCTCACCCGGGGCCGGACATTATCGGACCGTGGATCGCACGCTGACACTGTCACTGACTGGGTAAAACCCGTATCACCCGTATGGCACAGGCCTTTTGACTGTGTGTGTGTCAACCGTACCAACCGTAATTTCCGAGTGACAAGTCATACTAGAGTCTTCGGTACTTTTGCAGTTTAGGCCCGCACCTCGAGAAAACCATGATAATAGTCACCTACAGTCACCAAACTTCACATCATATATCTACAACACTTATTCTACACATATACATTTGTCATGTGATCAAACAATTAAATTTACTGTCTTATTGATCAAAAATTCGCTTGTTTTTGAGTGTATTCACTAATTCCACCGTAAACTCCGGCAGGTGGCGACACTTTATGGTTGCCTTCAGCCTATCCCCATGTCTGAAGTCAACCATAAAGTGACGCCACCTACCGGAGTTTCCGGTGGAACTAATGAATACACGCAAAAACGAGTGAATTTCTTGTACATTTTGATCGATAAAAGACAGTAAATTTAACTTTTTTATCACGTAATAACTATGTATGTGTAGAATACGTGTTGTAGATATATGATGTGAAGTTTGGTGACTGTAGGTGAGCGTTTTCATGTTTTTTTCGAGGTGCGGGCCTAAGGCTAAACTGCAAAAGTACCGAGTCTTCATCTGTCGTATCGATTTTCTCCCAAAGTGATACGGAAGTTTTAAATATCACTTTTAATAACTCGTCTCTACCAAAATCCTTCGACATCTTTGTCAACAACAAAATAAAAATAGTCCCGGTATGCGCGCGCATCTAATATTCTGACCTTTGCTTTGAAAGCACCGCCCCCTTCTGGCAGCTAAAATCTTCGTTCGGGAAGTGCGACGTTAACAACGTTTGCATTGGTTATAAATCGTTGCCATTTAATTTCACCTTTTTATTTCGAACGCGTATACAGATTATTTGTTGACCTATAGAACACTTATCGTGTATAATAGGGCACCATATCTTTATTTTCGCACATAAATGTCTACTAATGAAGTAAACCAAAAAAAAACGAAATTTAACATGGATTAGATAGGAGTAAATCAAACCACTCGTTTGGAACAAAGATGGCGATACGCAGTGCTCTATAGCGACGATTTAGGCATCGAACAAAATCGTTTTTTCAGTTTGTCTTATAAATGAGTACGTTTCTGTTACCATTAATGTATACTTATATAGTATATATTTCAATATGTAGCATGAAACAGCTGCATTTCATTTCCCCTTTAAGGGTGGCATACCAGCTAAGGCTGTGTGGGAACAGTTTGTTAAAGTAGAAAGTAATGGAAAAACAGTTGCTAGATGCAAGTTCTGTTGTCACCATATGTCATTCAAGTGTTTCCAGTCATTGCTTCATCGCTTATGCAATTAGCAAAATCATAAATTTATGCATATTGCATGTATTAGATTCTGACAGTTTCTGACGTCAGAAATCTGTCAGAAACCAGTCTATGACAGTTTCTGACATTGTCTCGTCAGAAATACCTTCCTGACTGTCAGAAACCCAATCCTGATTTAGATGAGCCGCCTTCACAGGAAGTCGTAGGGCATTTACAGAGACATGTAGATCTGACCACCAATGCCACCGCCTATGGTCAGGAACAACCTAAGTAAACTTAAGTAAGTCATCCTTCAGGATTTTGTGCCAGGAACAGACTAAAACACCCCACCTTCCCCTCTTTCCTTATGAATGAACGTTTATTCAGAACATTGATAACAATATACAAGACAAGACAACCAAACAAGTTTAACTATAATACAAGTGAGAATATACAATGTTTGAAGGGGGTAAATACGAAGTCATTGACTTTTGTGTAAATTTACCCCTGACATGTATTTATATATATAATTATATACATGTATGTATACACACATATACACATTATATACATACATATATTCACATACATACATACATGTATTTTGAGACATCAATATTATATTATTGGAATTTGCTATTCATCTAACCATCTAGCTACAATAATTGAAAACATGCAATGGAATATGTGCATATTCAAAATTTAAAGTATGCCATAAGTACACATCTTTACACATATTGTAATTTCCTCAATGGCATGATTACATTTGTGTTTGATTTTATTTAGGTTTCCACAACCAGATATTTCTCAAATAAAAGGTTCTTGCATTTATGCTTAAATTCAGTAATAGTATTAGTAGTTTTTAAATGATCACATAGAGAATTCCATAATTGCACTCCCTTTACACAAAGAGACATTGATCGCATGGTAGAACAGACTCTCTGTCGTTCTAGGTCATGATTAGCTCGCATTGAGTATGCTATTTCCCGTCTAGTAAACAAACACTGAATATTTGATGGCAAACAGCTGTAGTAAGCTTTGTACATAAATAACGATGTTTTCAGTTCTATGATATCTGGACATTTTAGAACATGTAATTGTTGGAAAAGTGAGTTTGTATGATCCAACCATCTTGCACCAAATATAATGCGGATTACTCTTTTTTGTAATAAGAAAATACAGTTAGTATTTGTTGGGTACGTGTTTCCCCATATCTCTGCACAATAATTTAAATACGGCAAAAAGAGAGAACTGTATAGAATACGTCTACTATTTCTATCAAGTAGATGACTGCATCTATGCATTATAGCTGTACTTTTTGAAAGCTTTGATTGTACGTATTTTATATGAGCTTTCCAATTTAGTAGATCATCAATAAACACACCCAAAAACTTGGTGACCCTTACTCTTTCGATATTAACATTTTGTATTTTGATATTAATTTCTTTGTTTAGCATACGATTTCCAAATAACATATAATTGGTTTTAGATATGTTCAGAGTTAATTTATTTACTGCAAACCATGTATACATTTGGTCCAGAACGTTACATACAGTTTCGTTTAGTTTATTGATGTTACTATTTGCATAAAAGATATTAGTATCGTCTGCAAAGAGAATGTATTTTACTAGATTAGATATGTTACACATATCATTGACGTATAGAATGAATAGTTTGGGGCCCAGGATCGAACCCTGTGGGACACCACATGATATATTGCGCACAGTAGAATTACATTTGTCAATGGACACAAATTGTTTTCTAGATAACTATTTAACCAGTTAAATGCCCCACCACGGATACCAAGAAATTCCATTTTTTTACATAACCGTTTGTGATTGACAGTGTCAAATGCCTTTGTTAAATCGATAAAAACACCAATAGCATATTTTTTTGCATCCAATGATTGGGTTATTGCATCAACAAGATCTATTAGTGCGTGACATGTTGACATATTTTGTTGAAATCCATATTGGCTTGGGTTTATTAGTTTGTGTTTGGTAATAAAGCTATCTAAACGAGAACTGAACAATTTTTCTAATATTTTTGAGAATTGTGGTAATAGTGAAATAGGCCTATAATTAGTGCACATATACTTATCCCCAGATTTAAAGAGTGGGATAACTTTTGCTATTTTCATTTTCTCCGGGAATACTCCAGAAGTGAAAGATAGATTACAAGTATAAGTGATAGGTTTTGCAATGGAGTTAATAACTTCTTTGACCAAATGCATACTTATGTCTTCGCAATCTGTGGATGTTTTACTTTCCCAATTGTTCACAGCTCGGATAACTTCATCTTCATTAACTGGAGTTAGAAATAAATTGTTACTGTTTCTGTTTTCTAGGTAGTCATAAATAGAAACATTTGTTGGTGCCGTTATATCCTTTGACAGCTCCGGACCGATATTAGTAAAATAATTGTTAAACATGTTCGCTACATCTTCCTTATTACTAATGGTTATGCCATCAATAACAAACTGATCTGGGTATGATTTCCTAAGTGAGGTGTTCCCATTACAGTTTTAAGTACTTTCCAGGTGCCAGCAATGTCATTTTTCTTCTGTGCGAGTAAACTGCTATAATATTGTTTCTTAGTGGATCTGAGAATACCTGTTAATTTATTTTTATATGATTTATATCTAGTTTCCGAGATAATTGATCTGGATGACAGAAATGCTTTATACAAATGATTTTTCTTGATACATGCGTTTCTGAGTCCTTTAGTAAACCACGGTTTGTAAAAACTAATTGTTAATACTTTAGGTCGTACAGTTGACACAGGACAATGTTTGTTGTACATTTGTGTAAAATCATGAAGAAAGTTGTCATATGCTATATTTGCATTTTTACTACCGATAACAGTATGCCAAGAATTTTGCATTAAGTTACACTTCAATGCATTGATGTTTTCTTCGCTAAGATGACGAATACACTTGTTAGAATGTTCGTTCACGTTACGTTTTACAGTACAATGGCACAGAGCAAATACAGGAAGATGATCACTGATATCATTTACTAATAGACCACTATCAATCTTGCACTCAAGTTCAGAAGTAAAAATGTTGTCTATAAGGGTTGCAGAGGTAGTAGTAATTCTGCTAGGTCTATTAATTAAAGGGTATAGACCAAGACTGTACATAAGATCTACAAATAGCTTGGTTCCACTATGACTATCACATTTAAACAAATCTATATTGAAATCACCACATACATATATGGTTTTGGTGCAACGTATACGACTAAACAATTGTTCAATATTGTCATTAAATGAAACCATGTTAGACCCAGGGCACCTATATACACAACTGATCAGTGCAGTTTTGTGTCGGTTAATTTCACATTCAACAGTAACACATTCTAGTAAGTTATCAACTATTAATGACTTTTTTTCGCATAATCGCCCATTTAGCTTCTTGTTAACATAAATCACCACACCTCCACCTTTTCTGTTGTCTCTAACAACATGAAAAGCATCATAATCATTAAACGTATATAAAGGAGATGAGTCCTTGCTCAGCCACGTTTCGCTTATTGCTATAATATCAAACTTTACATTAAGTGATTTGAGAAGATCTTGTATATCGCTGAAGCTAGTACTCAGACTTCTAGCATTAAAATGTACCAAAGACAGACCACCATCATAATTTATGTTTACCTCATTATTGAATTGTTGTTCTGTATAATATTTACAAGATGTTGATATGTTGTTGTAATAATTATTTTCAGGGTCGACATCCTTTTCAAAATGACACCTGCTGTGTTCAGTATATTTGTAGGTTTCAAATATGTTATCCATGTCATCACAATTTGAGAGTGACTAATTTTCTTTCACGGTGTTAGCCATGTAAATGGTAGATAGTAGGTATTAAATGAAATAGAAACAGCAAAGCAATGTTTGCTATAATAAAGTAATATACAGTTTTGACCATTGTTATCAATAAGAACAAACACAGTGTACAACTGTAATACAGTGTAATAAGATCATGCGCATGCGTCAGGTGTAGTCGAATCCGTTTTATCGCTCCAATATTTACCGATATTATTTACGATTTCCAAACGTTTCTCTCGTTCATAAATGAATAAGGCACTCGTATAACTACATCGGAATACAATCCCACGGTTGTAGTTGCAATCTGACATACCTAAACCAAGTTTTTGACAAATTAGCTTCCCTTCTTCTTTCACGAAGATCTTGCAATTTCTCGTCCACGTTGACTGGAAGTAGAATCAAATGTTCGTTTACATAAAAGTTTCTTGCCCCATTTCAGAACATTCACTTTAGCTTTCCTGTTGGAGAAGCGTACGATAATAACTCGTGTTCGTCGATGCAGATCTGTTGCCCGCACTGAGAGTGACACGCAATGTCTCGATGTCAATACCCTTCGAACTGAAGAACTTTACGACTTTCTCTTCCAATGTCGCCAACTCGCTGTTGCCGTTGCTCTAGCGTACGTTTGGTGGCGAGTCCAGTGATAATGATGTCATCAATTCTGGAGTATTGTTCAAGGTCTTCAATTCTCGACTCTAGTAAGCCGATTGTCTTGTCTTTTTCGTCGTTGGCACGCTGTAACAGTTTTACTGTTGTCAGCAGTGCTGCCAGTTCCTTTTGGAATGTCGAAATACCAGCAATGTCATGTTTGATGTCAGCGAGTTGTTGTTTAATTTCAGCAATATCGGTGGTATGCTCATGTGTGTTCTGTTTTCTGTTTTTAGACATCGTGATGTGCAGAGTGCGTAGGTGCAAGGATGATCGCGTGCAGCATATGTGGTCGGTCTTGGCGAGGGTGAATAGCTGTCGATGTGTTGTCAAGTGTTTGTTTACATCCGGGTTGGCGGAGAGGGCGGGAAATACGATTTGATATCAGACAGACTCAGATGCACATTTTTACCTTGTCGACTGCGCCATTCGATTTGCAAGGTCAACCGTCAAGTTCCCCTTGTCGGGTTTCGTCTACGTGCCGAGTGATCGTTAGGAAGCCTCCCAGTAAAATCGCAAGAACCGACACATTATGCGGACGACCAAAATCAACACAAGTAAACCTCTTATCTTATTTCAAATACTGTGGTAAAGTGAACTTTTAAACCCAAAAGGCAAAACTGGGCAATAATATCGGCTTTGGCTAGAGGTAAGTTCCTATTCAAAATTGTATGTGAATTATTAAATAAAAATTGACATGTTAGGCTTTTAAGACAGTTGGTGCTCGTCCAGTTATGCCTTGTATTTGTGAAGCAGGTTCAATTCCTGCTGATGTTTTCATACTCAAAACATTAACTGGTTGTTTCACATACTAGCTAGGCCTAACCCCTACCCGAGTTACTACCCAAACGTGTAGTAACTAACAAAGTACTCACATGGAATAATGACAGAAATACAGTTTTGACAATTTCAGAAACTGTATTAATTTTGCTACATACTCTATAATAATGCAATTACAAATTCCCAATTTCTGTGAAGATTAAGAACCTATTCTTTTGGCTTCAAAATATTTCATTTTGGTATATCCAAATGTTTGGATATGCAAAATGAATAGTTTGAATTGAATAAGAACTACCGTGAAGATTGTTCAGTAATCTATTCTATTGGCATAGTTTATGACATTACAGCAACACATATTTTGATTTAATTTCTCTTTGTATGGTTTTAATTGCAGTTTCATGGAACAGGTGCTTGCAAGAGCACTGCCATTGCTGTTTTAAATGGGATTTAATTGTTAACATAACAACTTTATGTTAGCTGAGGTGGAGCCAACAGTTGTGCGATGCAGTACTTTTGTATGTGGCAATGAATAATCTGGTGGCTATATGAAACGACATCCGTCATCTCCATCGTACGTTAGATCAACATCACCGACTGATTCAAAAAGCCCAGGAGACCTGCCCTAGAGTGCCCATCGTAGTGCCTGGTGTACTCTCGCGTTATGATGAGTGAGTATGAGTTCTAGAAAATGTAGTAATAATAACACTTAAATTACCCAAATTACAAGATGTCACATGTACCAAAATCAGTACAAACTGAAATTGATGGTCTTTCTGTAGATGATTATTTATCGACAAAAATGCATGCAACATTATTGACAGTCCAGCAAAACCGTTTACAGTAACACTTCAATCATTATTTATAGTTGATCTTACTTATGCAGAAAGTGTAGCAATTCAGCATCGAACATAGATCTTAACAGATGTTCAGGCTGTACAATAACATGACTTGTATCATACAAGTTAATATGATAATCAGTAATTTTACCAACACCGAATGTACAAGTTTGTTAATGTGTCTTGTCAACTGTACAGTAACTAGGAAGGTATCAGTCCACATTTGTAATTAGAGACATGTTTAGGTGTTTCAGTAATTGTAAATGCCATAATAGTATGTTTATGCCGGAAAGGTTTCTACTAGCATCATTGCTATGTACGTGAGACGGTTGATCATGCAGTGGGGATGTTAATATGCTATTGACTCTTCCAAGCAGTAACCATCACAGTGTGAGTACAATAAGAATAGCAATAAACAAAAGTATATGGCAAGCTACTAACATTAGCCATCTTACTTAATACCGCTGCCAGTGGTTTATTACAGAAACTGTGCATAGATTGCCATGGTTTCTGTAATGAGGGTATAAAGCCACGAGTGGCTGATTAACAATACATGTGATACATAGGTAAATTCCATGGTGCAAGATAACAATTTGTGTGATTGAAGAAAGAAGAAAAACAGAAACATGAATGTACTATTTTCATGAATACTTCATGTAAAATAGCAACAAAGAATGCTATTTATATATGTCATTAATATTATGTACTAGCAAAAAATTCTTAAGTTGACATAAACGTTGCTAATGCATAATTACAATTACAATCCACTGTTGTTATAGTTCCATAATTTAACACCTCGTAATGGTTTTATATAATACATTACTTTTTGAAATCGGCACATGTAGTAACGTGTCCTATGTTCGTGTAGTTCGTTATTACTAATGAACATCCTTGTCATAACTGACGGAAACATATTCTTAACGATTTTGTACATAAACAGCACAACCGTGTATTCGTACATTTTTCTTATTGGTAAAATGGACAGCTTCTTGAAGAGTTGGTCTGTGTGCGCTCTGTATGGAGCTGTAACCGAATTGCATACTTTTGCAATTTGAATAAAGAACTAAGATGCGTTTTATATGTTCCTCCCCACACTTCGCACGTTACAAGGGATGATCCACTCAGTGTTTTTCTAGACGGCTTTGGCTATTTTAGATTTTATATACTGTATATGAGAAGTCCAGGCCAAATTAGCATCGATTAAAATTCCTAAGAATTTTGTGTTTTCTACTTGAGTAATTTGTAGTCCACCAATAAGGATAGCAACTGGATTGGATACCTTTTTATTTACTGATTTAAAGAAAATGTGTTTTATCGAAGTTCATGATTCATGTTTCTAGCTCGCTAAGACTGTTACCATTGACAAAAACATTTGTCAGCAGGATATCTGATACATTAACAATGTCGTTAATATAGATTAAGAATAACAGTGGGCCTATTATTGATCGCTGTGGGACACCACAGCGTATAGACTGAATGTTCGATTTTATTCCATCAAATAAAACATATTGCGTTCTATTAGACAAATAACTTTCCAGCCAGGCAAGTGCTCTTCCTCTAATGCCGTAATGTTCTAGTTTATTAAGTAATATTTTATGGTCAACTGTATTGAAAGCTTTACTGAAGTCCAGAAAAACTCCTAGTAAGTAGTCACCATTATTTATGGCTGTGGAAATTTTGTCTACTAGTTGCACACGAGCCATGTTTGCGGAATGCTTCTTCCTAAATCCAAACTGGTAATCATATAAGATGTTATGTTTGTTTATGAAAAATTTTAATCTGTTGTACATTATTTTTTCTAGAACTACAAAAAACTGGCAAAATCAATATTGGACGGTAATTGTTTACGAGTGTCTTGTCACCGCCTTTGTATATCGGGATCACTTTTGCTCTTTTCAGGTCGTCTGGAAAAATACCTTTAGTTAACGACAGTTAATTCATAACAGAAGGCAACAAATTACAGCCATACATTCTCCCCTTAAAAATTATGAGGAGTACTGAAACATCACTCTTTCTTGATAATGCAAACATAGCCACTCATATAATTAATAAGCCTGTGGTTTTTGGTGCCGGAACAAGATAGGTGAAATCCACTCTTGCTAGCAAATAATATAACACAAAATCAGTTCAGGTTGATTGTGCAAGGTGAAAATGCGCATCATTTAAACAAATGTGTAGCATTACAAGTTCGAACACTCATTGATAGAACTCACCCCAGACATGCACATGACACAGTGCATGGTGCTACTAATTTAGCCAAATTTCCAAATCAGGTAAACACTTCCAGGGGTAACTTGATCAATTGTATCACGAAAAGCATAGATCTGGTTCAGGCTGGAAAGGTCAGCCTCATTCCAAATTAGGAACAACATGGGTGGGCATTTGTTGCATCAGAAGACGTGAAACCATTTGCCAATGAACATTCGTATTCATAAAATGCAGCTAGTGAAAATGTACTTACACAGTTGAACACACAGGCTGCTAAGGTATTCCATGATGTCGTTGCCCAGTACCTTCCTGTTCCGGCACCAGATGATGGTATTTACATTGTAATATATTCCTTACGATATGCACTTGCTTAGATTTCATTCACACACGACAACCTTATTTCTGTAAACATTTGCATGCAGTGCTAATGACTACAAACCGTTGCCTTGACCAATTAAAATTGTTAGAGTTGTATTTCGCTACTGTACCCGACATTCCTCCTGGTCTATTTACACTCTTCGCCATTAGGAGTAACCTAACAGGTGGAGATAATGTGTTCAGGGGTGTACAGTCCTTACTGCAAAGGTCTCACAAGGCAACTCAATCAGAACAACAGCAGGCTGAAAAGGGACACTTACTAAAAACTGCTTCATGATCCTAATAAAACTGCAGCATAAACTCTCCTTCCTGGTCATTCATCAAAAAGTCTTCCTCATAAGTCAGTATGTGTGACCCCTACCAGCCTTAGGTAAAAATTCCACACAATGCTACAGAAACATGGGGTAGGAGAAAAAGATCTATACGAAAAATATATGGATTGACAATAAGTGAGTTAGCTTTAGAAAATGCTAAAATGTTGGCCTTCAAACTTAAAAAGTTGGCAATAGCTCGGGCACACACAAAAAATTAATTACATGAATACATCATGTGGCGATGGTGGTTGTGAGAATACAGTGAGACCAGTAATCGATTATGTTACACCCAGAATTAGCTCAGTTAGTCAACAAAAGAGTCGTTTGAGTAAATGACATCGCATGTTCTTTTAACACAAAAGTCTGCTGCTGCTTTGTATTCAGATGAGTAGTTAGCATTCTGGTGGTGACAGTAAACAATTTGGCAATGGGTTTCGCAGTAGCATGTGTTGACACCTTGTAGTCGATTGGAACATCTCTCTTGTGTCTAAGTTGTCAACATAATGTGTGTGATCTAATGTATTTGTAGTTTTCCAGATGTTATGCCGGAAGGCTCGATAACAATTGTGGCACATTTTCATGCATGCTTGTAATTATCTGCTTGGTGTTTTATCTCATTACAGACGATGACACATAACTGTCAGTGTTTCTTGTAGTAATCGTCAAATTGCCATCTCTAGTGTTTTGCCTGTGTCTAAGTTGTTCATGGTCTTGAGTCCGCCTAATGTCACAACTATCTCATTTCATCCAGATTGTTATCAGAGCAGAGACGACGAAGATCAGGCCGATGCCGCTCTACTTTCACGTGAGACAAGATTGCAAACGATTAACGGCAGGCTTTTTAGAGTCTTAATATTTTTACTGGTTTATGCTGTTTCCAAACATGCAGCAAGGTTTTATTGATGCGTGTGGTACAGGTTATGGACAGAATAAACAAAAGTATATGCCTACGCAAGCTACTAACATTAGCCATCTTACTCCGAGTAATACCGCTGCCAGTTATATAATATAATAATAATAATAATGGTTTATTACAGAAACTGTGATACATTCCAATCAATTACATACATAGATTGCCATGGTTTCTGTAATGAGGGTATAAAGCCACGAGTGGCTGATTAGCCCTCACAATACATGTGATACATAGGTAAATTCCATGGTGCAAGATAACAATTTGTGTGATTGAAGAAAGAAGAAAAACAGAAACATGAATCACAACAGTACTATTTTCATGAATACTTCATGTAAAATAGCAACAAAGAATGCTATTTATATATGTCATTAATATTATGTACTAGCAAAAAATTCTTAAGTTGACGTTTAAACGTTGCTAATGCATAATTACAATTACAATCCACTGTTGTCGCCATATAGTTCCATAATTTAACACCTCGATATCTAATGGTTTTATATAATACATTACTTTTTGAAATCGGCACATGTAGTAATTCTGCGTTGCGTGTCCTATGTTCGTGTAGTTCGTTATTACTAATGAACATCCTTGTCATAACTGACGGAAACATATTCTTAACGATTTTGTACATAAACAGCACAACCGTGTATTCGTACATTTTTCTTATTGGTAAAATGGACAGCTTCTTGAAGAGTTGGTCTGTGTGCGCTCTGTATGGAGCTGACATAATTAACCGAATTGCATACTTTTGCAATTTGAATAAAGAACTAAGATGCGTTTTATATGTTCCTCCCCACACTTCGACACAATACGTTATATATGGATATAAAAATGTATAGTATAACGTTACAAGGGATGATCCACTCAGTGTTTTTCTAGCTTTACTTATAATTCCAACGGCTTTGGCTATTTTAGATTTTATATACTGTATATGAGAAGTCCAGGCCAAATTAGCATCGATTAAAATTCCTAAGAATTTTGTGTTTTCTACTTGAGTAATTTGTAGTCCACCAATAAGGATAGCAACTGGATTGGATACCTTTTTATTTACTGATTTAAAGACAATAAAATGTGTTTTATCGATATTTAAAGATAGTTTATTACTCTTTAACCAAATAACTAATTTTTGCAGTTCATGATTCATCACAGTTTCTAGCTCGCTAAGACTGTTACCATTGACAAAAACATTTGTATCATCAGCAAATATAATAGGAAATAGGATATCTGATACATTAACAATGTCGTTAATATAGATTAAGAATAACAGTGGGCCTATTATTGATCGCTGTGGGACACCACAGCGTATAGACTGAATGTTCGATTTTATTCCATCAAATAAAACATATTGCGTTCTATTAGACAAATAACTTTCCAGCCAGGCAAGTGCTCTTCCTCTAATGCCGTAATGTTCTAGTTTATTAAGTAATATTTTATGGTCAACTGTATTGAAAGCTTTACTGAAGTCCAGAAAAACTCCTAGTAAGTAGTCACCATTATTTATGGCTGTGGAAATTTTGTCTACTAGTTGCACACGAGCCATGTTTGCGGAATGCTTCTTCCTAAATCCAAACTGGTAATCATATAAGATGTTATGTTTGTTTATGAAAAATGTTAATCTGTTGTACATTATTTTTTCTAGAACTACAAAAAACTGGCAAAATCAATATTGGACGGTAATTGTTTACGAGTGTCTTGTCACCGCCTTTGTATATCGGGATCACTTTTGCTCTTTTCATGTCGTCTGGAAAAATACCTTTAGTTAACGACAGTTAATTCATAACAGAAGGCAACAAATTACAGCCATACATTCTCCCCTTAAAAATTATGAGGAGTACTGAAACATCACTCTTTCTTGATAATGCAAACATAGCCACTCATATAATTAATAAGCCTGTGGTTTTTGGTGCCGGAACAAGATAGGTGAAATCCACTCTTGCTAGCAAATAATATAACACAAAATCAGTTCAGGTTGATTGTGCAAGGTGAAAATGCGCATCATTTAAACAAATGTGTAGCATTACAAGTTCGAACACTCATTGATAGAACTCACCCCAGACATGCACATGACACAGTGCATGGTGCTACTAATTTAGCCAAATTTCCAAATCAGGTAAACACTTCCAGGGGTAACTTGATCAATTGTATCACGAAAAGCATAGATCTGGTTCAGGCTGGAAAGGTCAGCCTCATTCCAAATTAGGAACAACATGGGTGGGCATTTGTTGCATCAGAAGACGAGAAACCATTTGCCAATGAACATTCGTATTCATAAAATGCAGCTAGTGAAAATGTACTTACACAGTTGAACACACAGGCTGCTAAGGTATTCCATGATGTCGTTGCCCAGTACCTTCCTGTTCCGGCACCAGATGATGGTATTTACATTGTAATATATTCCTTACGATATGCACTTGCTTAGATTTCATTCACACACGACAACCTTATTTCTGTAAACATTTGCATGCAGTGCTAATGACTACAAACCGTTGCCTTGACCAATCAAAATTGTTAGAGTTGTATTTCGCTACTGTACCCGACATTCCTCCTGGTCTATTTACACTCTTCGCCATTAGGAGTAACCTAACAGGTGGAGATAATGTGTTCAGGGGTGTACAGTCCTTACTGCAAAGGTCTCACAAGGCAACTCAATCAGAACAACAGCAGGCTGAAAAGGGACACTTACTAAAAACTGCTTCATGATCCTAATAAAACTGCAGCATAAACTCTCCTTCCTGGTCATTCATCAAAAAGTCTTCCTCATAAGTCAGTATGTGTGACCCCTACCAGCCTTAGGTAAAAATTCCACACAATGCTACAGAAACATGGGGTAGGAGAAAAAGATCTATACGAAAAATATATGGATTGACAATAAGTGAGTTAGCTTTAGAAAATGCTAAAATGTTGGCCTTCAAACTTAAAAAGTTGGCAATAGCTCGGGCACACACAAAAAATTAATTACATGAATACATCATGTGGCGATGGTGGTTGTGAGAATACAGTGAGACCAGTAATCGATTATGTTACACCCAGAATTAGCTCAGTTAGTCAACAAAAGAGTCGTTTGAGTAAATGACATCGCATGTTCTTTTAACACAAAAGTCTGCTGCTGCTTTGTATTCTGTTTCAGATGTACCACCAACAAGTAGTTCCAAGCATTCTGGTGGCCAATCTTTGACAGCAACACAAACTTACTAAACAATTTGGCATTTAGTTAATAAATGGGTTATCGCAGTTTTTCCTATAGCATGTGTTGACACATACAATAGGAAAATAATTTCTTGTAGTCGATTGGAACATCTCTACTTGTAATTACCTTGTCTAAGTTGTCAACATAATGTGTGTGATCACGCCTAATGTATTTGTAGTTTTCCAGATGTTACAGAGCAGAGACGACGAAGAGAGGCCGATGCCGCCTACTTCCACATCAAGAAAACAAACGGCTATTTTCAGAGTCTTAACATTTTTACTGGTTTATGCTGTTTAACATGCTGGCACAGGTTTTATTGATGCGTCAGGTGGTAGGTTATGGACAGATATGCTTGTCGAATCTACATTCTGCTTCCACTACTGGTGATTTATACGAAATGGCAAGCATATTTCATTCATGTCTGCCAGTATATAGCATCTCATAAAACAAGACTCTCGTTATAACATCCACAAAGTAACTAGTGGATATAGTGGTCACTGTAGGGCACCAGGCTAATTAAAGAAGGGATCTCGAAACAGTTATGGGCAAATAGCTACCACAGAGTGTTAAATTAATCTGAATAGTCACTTCTAATTTGTTGCCGAATACATACAACTACGACTAGTGTCAAAAACTATATTATACGTCAGTCATTAAAAAATAAATCACATACTATGTGCTAGAAACTGAATGATACCCAGAAATATTTTGTTCATTTAAAAAAAATTTGTTTTTCCATGTCATTGATGATGTGTATTTGAAAAATAAAATAATGTTGGCTTTATTCCACCACATAAATACATGTGTCTGTTGTCTATCCTGTGCCTAAGAAAACACCCTATGTCTGCAGTAAGATTAGTTCTTTTATAAATTTCGAATGTTATATACTCTATATTTCATCCGGTATAGATTAAACTTTCAAATGTTGGTCATTACATGGCATAGTAGCGCAGCGGTAAGACCTCCGGACTCTCGACTGAGAGACCGCGGGTTCGAATCCTGTGCGGCGGTGTCGAACCTTGGGCAAGTTCGTTTACTCTACATTGCTTCAGTTCACTCAGCTGTATGAATGAGTACCTGGCTATAGATAGTGGTGGATATTTGTGTATGAATAGTCTTGGTGCATTAATTGCAGCGTGGCTGAATGGTGTTCGATTGAACAAGTCTGCCAGGGAGTAGTGTAAAGCGCTTTGAGCAGTCCATAGGACTGGATACTGCGCTATATAAGAACTTACCTCTACTTTTTTGTCTTTTTATAGACGTTACCTGAATGTGTTTATTTTGATGTTTTGACAGTGAGAAAACCATAGCCAAAATATAGAATGAAAACTTTTTTTTTCCAAACCATTTTGCATTTTGAAGATTCTAATTGCTGTATCTCTGGAAATATTGTGAACTTAGGAAACATTGGGGTATTGTTTTTTTTCTCTGAATGTGCTCTATGACTATATAAATATGCAATAAAAACAACATATTTGTTTTCGCGAACGTCTCGTTTTTGCATGGTGGGTCATAATTTATGTCAACAATTTTCAAAACATGTTCACTACATAAAAAAACATTACATGGTCATAATCTGTTTCATGTTTTAAAACGGCAACACTGAATACGAGTACAATGTCAACATGATGTTGATGCTGGCACAAAATAATCACAGTGATAGAATAGTCAACAATGACTGTGGTCACTACACAGAAGGAAGGAAGGAAAATAAGCAAATAAGTTTAATGAAAAACCGTCCCAACAGAAAATGATTACATGCACACAACTGATTAAGCAATATGTTTATAATAGAAACGAATTATATTAATTGGCGTTGGTTTCACCTCGATCGGACCATTAAGGCGAAAAAAGAAACCCTAGGCTTTATCTACTAACAAAAAATAGTTTTAAACTGCGTCAATTAGACCCACCAACCATTGCAACGAGGTCCCCCGCGACATAAAGACCACTTCCGTCACAAGCAAGTGACAAATGGGCAGGCGCCGCAGCGTAAATTTGACAGGTGATGCGGGGGATTCGTAACGCAATTGGACATTATTTCGCGGGGGGATAACAGCATTGAGAATATAGGTGGGCATTTTTTCTAACAATATTTCTAACAAATTTGGTGGGGAAATTATATTCAATATTTGTACAACACATTTAGCTAGTCATTTTAGTTGACGAGAAGGGAGTACGCAGACTTTTATAATCCTCCGACTTATTATTAAATATCTGTCAATATTATGGCCTTTAAAATATGTTTTACTTATTGACATGACTGCCGCTTGGGTAATTCATTACTATAATTGGCATTCATTGGCACATCGTCTTGTGAATGAAAACTTTCTATTTATAATCTCGAGTGCGGTTTTTATTTTATAAGGGTGCCCACTTAATTGTTGAAGTGTTCTCCATCAGTCCATGATGAAGAAGTTCGCTGGAGGTATATTTTCTATGTAAATCACTGACAATTATGAACACCTAATATAGTAGGTGGTGCGTAGCCAGGTCGGCCCTACGTTACTACCGTCGTTAGTTTCGAATGTTTTAATATTTAATACATTAAATACTATCGACCTGCTATGCTAATCCGTATGACTAATTTTAGGTATCGCCCTGGTCGCTCTACGCTGTACATTCTCAATTACGTTGACATTAACTCGTCGTCTGCATGTTGTATATTATTGTGGCCGTAGTGCATGCACATCATTTTTTATATAATAAATTACAGTTGCCATTCTCCGTCCATCCATCCATCCATGTATTGTATTAAGATCCTGTAATGTCACCGCATCCTCGACTGATGCAACTAATTGACTGAAGAGTTTTGTATCACCCGCATATTTACAAATAAATTATTATTACAAATACCATCGTCTATGTCGTTTATATTTAAATAGTAAATAAAAATTGGTGGCGTTGCCGAACTGCTCCCAAGACTGACCTGTATCGTGACCCCAATCTTTACAACTGACCATCATTTTATGTTGGCATTCCGACCTTGATCGACCATTTACGACGATTCGATCGTTAATTATATTCCGTTACCCATGGACTGACATCGCCTCATGGGCCACTCTCCAAAAAAGAATGACAGCTCGTTTTTTTAAATTGCTAATTGGCCGTTTGTTACCTGTTTAGAACAAATATACTGCATTTTACAAAAACGGTTACGCTCGGCCGGTACCAAGTTTTTGTTGTGTTTACCATGGCGTGATCGTATGTGAAATGGCGTTTTTTCTGAACAGGTTTTTATGGAAACAATTCTGATATGTAATATGAATTATTATTTATGTATCCATACATTTTGAAATAATTGTGTTTGTTATATTTTTGTCTCAATCCACATTTTAGCTTGATATAGGGCGTAACCAGTTAAAGTTTGGCTGTTTTTTATTTGCACAAAGATCAAATTTACAGAGAATATAACAATAACCGTTATAAAATAATATCTTCATCAAAATATTGAATATATATCGGTTTACTAACAACGTTAACTTTTTAAAATAAACAATTTCTAATAGTGGCACACTGGTGAAGAAGTTTGGCATCGGGCGTCACCGTAAAGAAAAGGCCAATTAGCAATACAAAAAATGGGTAGAATTATGTACCTTATGGAACTATAATCATTATTATACTGTGTTACATCGATAAGATAGTTTACCTTGGCATCAGATATTAGCAAAATTGAATTTCCAATATTAAGTATTTTTTAGGGGTATCAGAAATAAATGCATGTTTAAAAATGGAAAGATTATTTAATTTTGGGTTTTTAGGCATTAAGCACCTTTACTTGCATGTTGCTATATGGAGTTATCCATACCCTAAAACACCCCCTCGACAAGAATCCAATGATGTGTCTAACTTATATGTGAGATCACAAATGAGGAAATAATACAACATGGAAAGTTTAAATTTAGACGAACTGTCAGACTTTTTAGAGAGTGGCCCTCATTTGCACAGTACGTGTACTTTCATCGCAAGTCGGTGTCTTAGTAATGAGCTAAAGATTAAATGAGTTGAACACCAGTGCATTCAGGATTATACGTTATAAAATTATGTTTATGTACTTGTACTATATATGACTATACGGGTATGTAATAACTATAGTTATACTGTGTAAGGTACAGCCAAGGTACCATTAATTTTATTCCGATTATGTATTAACAATACGAAGCCTCAACAATGTGCAGTTTAATATGCACTCTATCTGGTTCAAGTAACACTATTATCCAGAGCATTGCGAACACTTGCGAATAACACAAAACGGGCCCATTTAAAAATACGTTAATTTTAACGAATGCAGCCGCCAACATGAAGGAAATCACCAACAGACAGGAAACGGGAATCCGGAAGGAAGTTCGTGAACCGGAAGAAAGTTACCGGTATTCATACGTGGTGCGCGCGCAATGTGTAGAACACAATTTTCAAGTATCAGTCTCTTGCAAGTATCAGTCTCTTGCAAATAGATCGAGTTTTTGTGAACAGTGACACCTGGGAATGAGCCGCATGACAGAATAACGTACATATGTATAGCGTGCTTAACGCAAAATGTCTTAAATTACTGTTTTGTTAGTTTATTATGGATGTGATACATATAAACTTTCTCTAATTGTATGTCTACTTAGGAACTATTTCCTGCCGTGGCGCTGCACAGCGCCATGCGAGTGCTAAATATAGGTACACATTTTGCGGTTGACGTCATGTTCTCGAATGGTTAAAATGCCTTAATAAAAACTGGCTGGCAGTTATAACTAGAGGTCAGTGAGTTAAACCCGAAAGAAGTTCGGCCGAATCACTACCTGTTTTTGTCTGCGCGGCTAGTATATTTCCGCCAGAGTATACACAATTTTAGAGTATAAGAGTTTTGGGCAGTCAATACTTCCGTGTCGTTATTTTAAAACGATTACCGATAACAGCAAGATGGACACCATACACAGCAATTCAGCAGTGTCACTCGCTTTTGGAATTGGGTATGCTGCGTATTACTGGTTCTGCATAGCGAAGGTGAGGTATTACGTATAAAAAGTATGTCAACTTAAGAAACATGCTGTGTGGTGTCAGCGGGTCAGCTGAGTAACCACTCCTCTCCGCTTCGTCTTCGACGGCTATTGGCCTTGCGGAACACACTCTGACAGTCGTAATCAGAGTAGTTTAGCTTTAATTTAGGCTCATCCGTTAGAAGTTGCGGCTCAGAAAGTATATACATTTTAAACTGTAATGTTGGTATGTATATATATATATATTCTAGTTTAGGTCCGCGCGTAATTAAGTTAGTGATCTAGAACGTGATACTGATAGATCCGGATCATTATTCAAGTCCAGTCAGCACAATAAAAAATCATGAAAGACATGAAAAAATGACCGATATGTGAATGATGCAACGTATCTGTATAAAATCAGCTCACGATTCCATCCTTAATATCTTTTGGCGTTTGAATGTTAACATGTTGGATGACCATAGGTGCCTAATTTAGGTACATTACAAACAAATTCCGCCGTCAGAAACCGTTCAGCAACTTTTTCTAAAATTTTGCACATACATATCTTAGGGAACTGCCACTATGCACAAGAAATCTGTATTTGATTGAATCATTTTAAGGGCTCCCTTGGGCCTCCAAGGACCCCAAAACGGGTAAAAATGTAACATTTTGTTATTTTTTCAAAAACTGTTCACAACTTTTTTTCTAATTTTGCATGGATGTATCTTTGGGTGCTACCACTATATACAAGAAATCTATATTTGATTGAATCATTCTAAGGGCACCTAAGGGGCCCTCAAAGTGCAACAGTTTTACATTATCTAGTGATGTGGTTTTGAGAAGGGCCCACCCCAACAGTAGATTTTGTTTAATGTGCCACAAAGTCAACAGCATGACTAATCTCTGCAGCCTAGTGCTACTGTTCCATTGAGACATTGACCAATCTTTAATTGGTCACAGCGCCCAGGCAGAGTAGACACACTTGACCCCTGTTAGACTGAACAGTTGCCTAACACTTTTTATCTTCAAACTATTGATTTTCTATAATTGCAAGTTTTGTTTATTTTGATGTTCATTTAATTATTATAAAATGGTGTGACTGTGGTGTCTATTGGTTAAAGATGTATTGTCTGTAGAAACCTGTAGGTGACAAACAGAAAATTAATATTCTGTCACCTGTAGGTGACAAACATAGAAAATTAATATTCTGGACAACTATAGAGTGAATTATCCTACACTTTATTGATATAAAATGCATTCTACTGTTCTGTTTACGCTTGCCATGCCTTGTGTAGACATGGTACTGTGTAAATCAATTGTATCAATATAGACTAATAATTACAGATTCACAATATAGTTGACACCTGAAACAATCAAATGTCAACCATTAGAAGAGTTGACATAGTTCCGCTATACACAAGCAAGAAATCTGTATTTGATTGAATCATTCTAGTGTCATCAGCATATAGTAGAACATACATTTTCTACATCATCATCAGTAAGGTTGTTGTAAATGTCACCAGCTGCCATGTCAAGTCCATTATAATTGTGACTAACTGTGTTCAAAATGATTCAGGTAAATAGCAAATAACAAAGGACACAAGTTTTCTCCTTGCCATACCTATACATCACATGAGAAGAAGGCTGACACAGCATGGCCCTGATTTATACATGATTTAGCATTTTTGTACATGTTGTATACAACTTTCAACACAATACCATTAATACCGCATGAAATTATCTTAGACCACAGGGAGGACCGGTCTACTAAATCAAATGCTTTCTTATAATCGATGAAGGCACAATAAAGCCTTTTGCTTCGAGACAAATACAATTCAACCAATATCCCTATTTGAACACTGCCTGTTCTTCACCTATTACATTCGCTTTGTTTAGGTATGTGGTCAGTCTGGTGTTCTGAACAATCACTAAGGATTAATGAACACTTGTGTAGAATGTCACCCACTTGGCAGGTTTAATTGATCTATTCAGCAATGAGAACACTGCTTAGGCCTCACTCTGGACACTGTCACTCACAGTGTTGTGTATTGTCTTAGTTGGTGCATTGAGCTAATCTA